>VDFB02271358.1:358588659-358628966 GCA_007258455.2 Sequoia sempervirens | reverse complement strand
TTTCATCTAGCATAAGGAGAAGACTAGCTAAATTCAAGAGTGTCTCTATATCACTCAGCCTATGTAAGAGGTCAAGAGTCTTGTCTACTGTGTTGCAATGCTTGTACATTACTCCAATCAAGGATTGATATTTTGAAAGAAATCATTACAGTAGTCCATGTAGGGAGAACCATTTTGTATCAACATCCTTGAGAAGCTTTTTTCCTATTGTTATTCCCTTAAAAAAAAATTGAAATTCTATAAAATGTCTGGGACTTTGGCAGAAGTATGTGTAGAGTTCGCGAACTAGATTTTTGACTTTTGATATTGTAGGAAACTTGCTAACAATTCTAAATTCTAAATTCATTTTGTGGGTCATGCAGTGAATTCCAAGCATGTATGGTGCACAAGTAGTTTATACCATTGTGCAAAAACCATTCATGTTACATTGAATTACTGTAGCTCCATCAACTCCTACACACACACACCAACTTTTGGGAAATTTTCAAGTCATCCATACTTGCAATTTCATTCAAAGATTTCTTGACTAGTTCAAATAGATTTTGTGATGTTGAACTATCCAGTTTATGAATACAAAGAAGATGAGTTTGGCATATATGTTGTTTCACAATATACACATGCATACAAACCTATGAGAAGAATTATCTACTATAGATACTTCATCTAATGATGATGTAATGAAGTTTGACTCTTTTAATTTATCCTTTAAATATTTCTTTTCCACTATAGCAAGATGGTTTTCCCATTCCCAGCCAATGTTTATTGACCAATGTGAGCTAGGAAAGTGAGGAACACCCAAAAAATATATTAAATTAAAATATTCTGGGTAGTCTATCATAGGACACCCTCTAGAAAAAATATGAAACACAACACTCATTTGAACTATTTTTTCTAGTTGTGCTTCTTCCATTTCTTTTCCAAATTGAGCCTCAATTGTACCTCAACATGCACCAAGCTTCAAAATTCTTTTCTTATTTTCTCCATATTTTGGAAAATACTTAACATGAAGAAATTCTTCCTTTGATTTTGATCATACTACTAATTTTTCCTTTCCATCTATTATTTTTTTTCATAAACTTAACCAATATGATTTTCTATAGTGTCAATATTTAGCTAGAACTTCTTGTCTCTTTTACATTTCCAACTACAAATCATACACTTGCATTTTGTTTGATTTTCATCTTTGTTTGCTTTCTCCATTGGTACAATGAATGAGTACTTTGACACCCAATCAAGCTAAAAATTCCTTGTCATTTCCCACTCAAACCCCACTTTTGATTTTCCTTTTCTTTTATTTCTACCAACATCATCCAAGTTAATTATGTCATTTTTGCTAACTAGGGTATCCCTTGGAAAATATTCTATGCTATTTCCATCCTCATTTGACTCATTTAACTCAATAAAAATTTCACCTTGACCTTCTAGTGGCAGTGAGGTATTGTGAATTCCTTCATCATTAATATTTGGTGGAAGAGTTGATGATGTAGCTCATCTTTATTTGATGGATTAGAAGCATTGCTAATTCTTCATTAATATTTGATGGAAGAGTTGATGATGTAGCTCCATCTTTAGCTCCTTCTTCATTAATATTGTATGGTAACTCTACATTTTGGGTGTTTTGATGGCCTCTCAGTCCCTTCACCACCTTGAGGAGTCTTACTCTTCTTGTACTTGCTACTCAACATATTGATCTCTCACTTCAAATAAAAGCTAGAAAAAAAATCTTCTTGTTTAAGTATAGTCAATATATATCCCATTCCCTACTCAATATCATATTTAAGATTGAAGCAAGAATGGAAAAGAGATAAAGAAATCTTATAATACTATGAAGAAATGATCACTCACCTTTAAGTTTTGTTAATGTAGGAATTCTTGTGTTTTAAGTTTGTAACTTGCCTATGATCAACTTCAAGGTTCCAAGTCCAACTTCCGAATCAAGAGCTTACAATTTCAAAAATAAAAAAAATGTGTAAGAATAAATGATAGTTTTGATTGTATTTATATCAATCCATATTTGGAAAATTTTGTAGGATTTTTAAATGGTATATTCAAAATTTGGTCCCGCATGATTATACAACAATATGTTGTAATTTTCAAGGCAATTATTTCCCTATAATTAGCATGGAGGTGTCATGATAATTGGAGAAATGTGTCCTAAAATGTAATTATTTTTTAATGTTATTGGTGAAATGGGTCTTCATAAGAAACTATTTGTAAATTTTAATTAGCAAAATATATCCTCACAATCAACTATTTGTAAATTTAAATTGGAAAAATGGGTCTTGATACATAATGTTGTTTTAATAGTATTGGTGAATATGGAGGTTTTTTATTACATGCTTCTGGGATTCGAGGAGAAATATGAATCGGTCCTTTTGAAACACATAGTTTGTTATGGTGAATTTATTACTTAAATATGCCTCATAAAAAAACTGATGGCAAATGGACATGAATTGGAACAATAATTTGTAAAATTCAAGTGATTTGGCCACCCTATTGGGAGTGATTAATTCACCAATTTGCAAAGATTCATCACTAATGTTTTTCCTGCTTAATCCTGAACACAAGGGAAATAGGTGTCCACCTTTTGGGAGAGGGAACTTGGGACCTATTTCACACTTTATTTCATTAGGAAACCAAGATCCCTCAACCAAGTGACTCAATTAAGGGAAATAATATGGGTTTCCTTATGTGATTAAACATGGGTTCACCATTAAATGATTCTTTAGAGGAGAAATGCAAACTATTATGCACAAAACCCTAGAAACCTAAAAGTATTAAATCAAATTAACGAGTAGCATGAGACAAAAAAGTACCTAGAAGAATGGAGAGGTCAAAACAAGGTTTGAAAACCTTGGAAATTATTTTTTTAAGGTGCATTGGGACTAATATGCCAAGCTGGGTGATTTAGTACTTCTATAGGAATATGGATAGAATCCAAAATCTTGTAGTGACTACTCAGGATCTTCTAAAAAATTGGTAAAAAGGGTTATATTGAGACTCATATGCCCAAATGGATGATTTAGTCCTATTACTAGGGTTTGACTGATATTTCTATAGCCTCTAGTGATCTTTTGTATCTTTCATCTTGTTTGATTCTTAAAGTCTGAAAGTCTAAATTCTGACCTATAGGTGAGTTTTTTGTGAAGATTACAACTTCTTGACAGCTTTGACAACTTTTTCAACTTTTTCTAAGTTAAAGGATCTTCAAGCTCCAATTCACCTAGATTTGTAAACATACATCAAGAGGGAAAAATTTTGTTTTGTTAGGGAATAGGGATTTTCCTTGTTCAAACTCCATTTTTATAATTAAACATTGAAATGAAATAGAAATGTGTGAAGGAATGATGAATGAAAAAATGCATGTAACAACTCACCAAACCTTGTTGAAACCTTGGATTACAAATCTAAGAACTAGCATGAAGTGGAATTCATGAGTGTAGATCTTGATCATGAAACTTAAATAGGATAATGGATTGAACACATGATTAAATATTGAATGCTACATCAACATATTAGCTCAACAACATGCATGATGCACTATATCTTTGACATGATGAAATGGATCTTGATTGTTGCAATAATCTTCTACAAATCTTCCCTTTAATTCCTTTTTGAATGCTCTTGAATAATATATAGTTCTCTTGTGAAATCCTAGGATGCTTGACTCAAAAGTGCTAGAAGAAATTATGTGAGACAACCTTGTAATTATACTTGTTTATGCCAAATTTATCAAAATTACAAAACTACAAGATGACATTAGATTTAGGATAGTAAAATCCCACCAAGAATTTGATTCAAAATAATTCCAAGTTAAAATAGGACTCATACGCCAAGTTAGTTGTATGAGTCCTAGTGGATTAAACTTGGGACACTAATTTCAAGAAGTATCTTGTTCAATGTAACATTTAAAACCAAGCTCCAAGACCTAAGTGGGACCCATATGCCCAAATGGGCATATGAGTCCTAGATCCCTAGATCAGGAACACATAACCAAAAACAATAGATTATGATTTGTCATTTGTTAAATGTTAGGATTATCTTTAGAAAAATGCATTTAATTAGGCTTGTGGATGCAAAATAGGACCAATTAAGGCATAAATAAACCTAATTTTAACAAAGAGGGCCAAAACAAGTGTGAAAATGTAAAGGGATACATTTTTAAACACTACATTTAGCCCACACTTTAGTGAGAGGATGACCTTGTGTAGAAAAAATTGTATCAAGAGGGGTCCAAGTGTACCAATGCTTGTGAGAAGGATGGAAATGATCAAGAGGGATGATCATGACCCCAGGATCATGATCTCATGGTAAACCAACATAGGCACAAAATAACATTTATGTAAATGATGTATGAAGCAACATGTTGCAAGCATACACTATCAAAGACATAAAGAAGAAAAGGAAGAAGAGGGGGTGAATTAAGCATTGATTGTTTGTCCAACATGATGTGGATAATGCCTGAGCTATTTGTCCAAAAAAATGTTTACAAGTAGAACATGATGTCCACTACGCAAAAAAAAATGCATGCTCGCAAGCATTAGTGGAATCTGGTATCTAGTAGTTGAGACCCCACAGAAACATATGCACACAGATAGTATGTGCTCACATGTAGACAAGTAAGAGGTTATGGGAAAGTCATGCCTATGGTTGGATCCTACAGTAACAGAAAAAGTATCCTTTTTCCTTACTTGCTTTGGGAATAATTCTCATTGATATAACCTAATTTTGTCTAGGTTTAATGTTGTAATGTGTTGTAACACATTCACATTGATCTTGGACCCCCTTTTAATAAAATTACTTAATTTTAACTTTATTTAATTGTTGTAAAGTGTTGTAACACACTTTCACATTTATCTAGGGTCTCCTTAATTAAATATGGTTAATTGGAGTTAATTAGCCTCTTTAATTAAATTTAAGCCTTATTTGTGACACCTCTCAAAGATCTATCTCGATACCCATAATTCAAATTACATCACATTTAATTGGGAAAAATCAAGGTACTAGAAATTGGTGCTAGGACCAATTCGCCTCAAATGGTGAATGGGTCTTCCCTCTATAGGACCCCCCTTTATCAACATATTTCACATGGGTTTTTAGTGATCTTTCATTCCCCAAAGGCAAGGTCCTATTTTCCCTAGGTGGTGAATGGGTCCTCCCTTAATGAGGACCCCCTTTTTGAATTTCATTTTGGTGAGAATTTAATAATATTTATCCCTAGATCTGGTTTCAACTTGAATTGTTTGAATTTTGGAGTTAATCTCTTAATTTAGTATAAGGGGTTAATTCACATAGTTTCATCCTAGATTTGGATGAGCACTCAAGATTTCATTCACAAGAGCATTATAGAGTTTACAATAGCATTTCAAAGGAATTTCAAGGAATATTATCAAGGATTTATTGGAGCAATTCAAGATCATTTCATCATGTCAAGGGTATAGTGCATTCATGCACGTTGTTAAGGTAAGAAAGTTGATGTAGCATTGAGGATCTACTTGCAAGCATTTTTCACATCTATTCAAAATCAATATCTACATTCTTCATGGCCACTACATGTTAGTTTATATATTTATCTTCCAAGACATCTCCAATTACATTATTACATCATTTGGTTTAATTACCTACAAGGGGTTTGACTTAGTAAAACCCCTATTCACTAACAATAAAAAAAAATTCTCTCCTTGAATGTGTGTTTGCAGATTTAGAAGTTGAATATCAAGTGGAGAAGAAGTTTAGAGAAAAGTTACAAAAGTTTTCAAGTCATAAAGTTGACCTTCAATGTGTAAGAAAAAAGAATTGAGGCTATAAAATTAAGTATAGGTTTTTGGGAGCTAACAATCAAGAATCTAAGAGTGTAGACATCAAGTAAAATAACTAAGATATCAGTTTTAGAAACCCTAACGGGGACCCATTTTCCAGTAAAGGTGAATGAGCCCTTTGTGCACTAAAAATAGGTTTCTTGCAGCAAGGTACACACCTCTTTGAGCAATAAAAACACCTCTCATAGTTTCTATAATAGCTAGGGTCAATTTTTGATTGTTATGTGTATCTCTTGGCCCTCATAATTGCATGAATTGTAGTGATTTAGTGTGAAAATTTGTAGTGGTTTATCATCTTGATTCATTTCATCTTGATAAGCACTAATTTTCCACCTCATCATTAATGGTGGACCCAATATATTGAACATTGAAATTTTCTAATTTTTGAAGTCTTTTCATCTTAGATTAGATCTTACATTCATTTACATCTCATTTGCATTGAATTAAGATCTCATTTAGGGTTTCTTTTATTGCATTCACAATTGCATCACATTTAGGGTTTGGATTTGCATTGTTTTGCATCTCTCTAAATTTGAAAAAATACAAAATAAAATTGGTGATTTTGCATATCATTTAGATCTCATTTATTTTCATTTGAAAACAAAAAAAAATGGAATTTCAACATAGGTCCTTGCTTTCATCTTTTCATTGCATTTTCACTTTGCATTTTTGGAAAATCTAAAACTAAAACCTACTGTCTCAAACCTAGAATTGAAAGACATTACTAAAATCTTGTAAATAATTCAAAAATAGTTTTAAAATACATAACTAGGACACATTCACGCTTACTAGTGAATGAGTCCTTGATTGGGCCAAACCTATATCTTTTGGCATCTGAAAGAGCATTAAAAATCATCTTGAAACCCATGGAAACATCTCAAAAAAACCTAACCATGACCCATTCACCCTTACTAGAGAATGAGTACCTATTAGCTACTGATCTACATTTCCTTGAAATTAAAGTCTTAGTTTTAGGCTTCTTTTTGCTACTATTACTTTCTTATTTTATTTTCTTGATATTTTGTTTCATCAAATTCATTGTATTTAGCTTGAATTTCTTCATTTCAATGCATTGTTAAAATCCAAAGTTGTATTCAAACATTTCATTTTTAGCTTACTGCATTGTGTAATTAGCAAATTACCATATTTAGATCTAAAATTATGAAAATGGAAAATTGTTTAAGCAATGTGTGGAAGTCCTTGTTCTCTTTGGTAGATGTTTCAAGTTGTGTTTTTGGAAATGACCCTAATGAAATTGAACTCAATCATGCTCTCAAAAATCCTAAGACATGTCCTCCTCGTGATGTTGAAATCAATGGAGAGGATGATAAAAACATGAACTTCATAAATGGTTTTCTTAACAACCCTAAGAATATTGCATCCTTTTACCCATATATGAAACAACCAACACAACTTGAGATGTTTGGTCTTTTACATCCTAAAATTTAGTCACAAGTCAAGCCTAAGTTCCCTACCATAGGTGAACCTAGATCCTCAAGTCAAGCAAACATTCAACCATTCTATGTTAACAAAGTAACTAACACATTAATTAACCTTGATGAGACATATGGAAAAGGATTCATGATCTTAAGCAAACAAGGATGTGATACAACAAGTGAACATAAAATCCATCAACTCCTAGAGAAGATGCCAACCAAAGATACTAAAGGGTTAGGATATCAGAACCCTCCCCTTGACATAAGTAATCTTCTTCCAAAAGAAACATCAATGCCTCATAATGATGGAAGGATTATCTTAGATCCTCCTTCAAACATACTTATCCTTCTTCCTAAAGAGAAACCAATTCCTCCTAATGACAATGATAAACAAGACAAGGCCATCTTGGGTCCTCCTACCCTATATCCAATAAGGGGAAATTTGTGAATCTAGCAAGCAAAAAAGGCCTTACAAGTTAAAGAAACCAAAATTCCCTTGTTTTCCACTTGAAACTGAGAGAAAATTATAAATACTTCTAACCAAGAACTCATAACATTACCACCCATGAAAGAAAATATAAGACTATATCCTCAAGGTGAAAATGTTCCACATTATCAATACCATAGAACTCTTGGACATAGTATTGATGTGTGTCACACATTCAAATTAATCCTAATAAATCTTCACTTCGATGGAAATAATTGCTATCAAGTGATTGCATAACATTCCCTTCCACTCATTTCCATGTAATGGTTGTAGAACCATAAAATTCTCACTATTACATATTATACATTTATTGCCAATCACTTTACTTGATGCAAGGATCTCATTCTCATCACCTACCTTGGATCATTATTTCCTTGCACTAAGTGGGGACAAAAATTTGATAGAATTTCCCCTAGTTCGACACTTGCTCTTGTCCCTTTGGCTATTTTTTCACCTTCTATTTATACCAACTAAGATTTGAATGCAAACAACTTGCTTTAGGTTGGCTCACATGTAACTTACTAGTCTTTTTCTTTTTCATGTTTTCTTTATGTGATTGCATGTGTGTAATGTGATTCCCATGGATGTTTTTTCATTTGATGTACCTCTCTCTTTTTGTACATTCTTCTATATGTACCTTTCAATCTTCTATATGTTGTGATAATTTCATTTGTCTTGTATTTTTCTTTTAGGGATGATGCAAGGCATTGAGAAATTCAGGTCTCTTCCATGTTAACCCAAAATATTTTCTCTTATATTTTCATTTGTATTGTGTTTTCCTTTTGGGTATGACACAAGGATTCATGAAATTTATGTCTCTTCTATGTTGATGTGAAATGATTTTTCATTGTTCTCTCTCTCTTTGTGTCATTCTTCTAGTTCTATGATTATTTATGGAATGATGATAGTTGCATGCTCTATCACACCATTGTAACCAAAACATACTAACCTTGAATCCATATATCCCTTATGTATTTTTGGGGGCAACCGTTCCTTACTATTAATGACACAACTTACTTCAGAAACATATCACTTGGCATAGGGTTTTTTGAGGAAAGTTGTCATGTATTAGGAAAAATATTTGGCCACTTTAAAGCAATTGCTCATAGTAATGGTGTAACAACCACTTTAAAGTGGGGGCATACATCAATGATATCTTTCAACAAAATTTCATGGCATAATTTTTATTTTTTCTTGTGATATGTCCTCTTCTTGGTGTTGTTATTGGGTTTGATTTCCTCCAAGAGTGCATGATCTACTGACATGGCATTATGTAAATGAGGCATCCCACAAGTGACAATATAACACCCTTGGCATAGGGTTTTTTGAGGAAAGTTATCATGTATTAGGAAAAATATTTGGCCACTTTAAAGAAATTACTCATAGTAATGGTGTAAAAACCACTTTAAAGTGGGGGCATACATTGATGATATCTTTCAACAAAATTTCATGGCATAATTTTTCTTTTTTCTTGTGATGTGTCCTCATCTTGGTGTTGTTATTGGGTTTGATTTCCTCCAAGAGTGCATGATCTACTGACATGGCATGATGTGAATGAGGCATCCCACAAGTGACAATATAACACCCTTGACTTGTCATCTCTTGGAGACATTAGGTACAATTCTCCCTAAGAAGAAGATCTTACATGAACAAAGCAAAATCCCTTTTAACAAAAACATACATAGATGACATTACAAAAACATTTACAAGAAGAATTACATTGTGGTGCCTTATCGAAGTTTTTAGGAGGATAACTTCAGTATGGTATGAGAGGCTAATATGATTCTCTCATTTTCCACCTCATTGGGATAACTCATCTAGTGGAAAAACTAAGGTTCCACTATCCGAGAGTGAGCAACATATGTTACAGACAAACATCCTCATTCTACATCATGTTGGAATAGTTATGCTTGATCCTTTTGTTTTCTCTTCTTGGCCTTTGATAGGGTATGATCATGTATCTTTGTTATATTTGCATACTTAAAATTGACTTGAATGTTGACTTTAGTGTAAGTTTGACATGGGGTCATCCTCTCACTAAAGTGGGGGAAAGATGTAGTAACGAAAAAAAGGATCCTTTTTCCTTACTTGATTTGGGAATAATTGTTATTGAATTAACCTAATTTTTCCTAGGTTTAATGTTGTAATGTGTTGTAACACATTCACATTGATCTTGGGTCCCCTCTTAATAAAATGTACTTAATTTTTACTTTATTAAAATGTTGTAAAGTGTTGTAACACACTTTGACATTTATCTAAGGTCTCCTTAACTAATTGTGGTTAATTGGAGTTAATTAGCCCCTTTATTTCAAATTTAAGCCTTATTTATGACACCTCTCAAAGATCTATCCTGACACCCATAATTCAAATTACATAAAATTTAATTGGGAAAAATCAAGGTCCTCAAAATTGGTTCTAGGACCCATTCACCGTAGGTGGTGAATGGGACCTCCCTCTATAGGACCCCCCTTTATCAACATATTTCACTTGGATTTTTAGTGATCTTTCATTCCCCAAAGGCAAGGTCCAAGAAGAAAATGTCAAGACCCATTTTCACTAGGTGGTGAATGGGTCCTACTTTAACGAGGATCCCATTTTTTAATTCCATTCTAGCGGGAATCTAATAATTTTTATCTCCAAATTTGGTGTCGGCTTGAATTGTTTGAATTTCAGAGCTAATCTCTTAATTTAGTATAAATAAGGGGTTAATTCACATAGTTTCATCCTAGATTTTTTATGACCACTAAAGAGTACATTCACAAGAGAATTATAGATTTTACAAGAGCATTTCAAAGGCATTTCAAGGGAGATTATCAAGGTTTTATTGCATAAATTCAAGATCATTTCATCATGTGAAGGGTTTAGTGCATTCATGCATGTTGTTGAGCTAAGAAAGTTGATGTAGCATTGAGGATCTACTTACAAGCATTGTTCACATCTATTCAAGATCAAGATCTACATTCTTCATGGCCACTGCATATTAGTTTGTAGATTTATCTTCCAAGAAATCTTCCAAGGTATCAACATTGCATCATTTAATGTTCATGCTTCAATTACATTATTACATCATTTGGTTTAATTACGTACAAGTGGTTTGACTTAGGTAAACTCCTTTTCACTAACAATCAACAAATTTTTCTCTCCTTGAATGTGTGTTTGTAGATTTGTAGGTTGGAGATCAAGTGGAGAAGAATTTTAGAGACAAGTTACTATTGATGCCAAAAATTGGCAAGGTAACAAACCTTTGTGGGAAACTCAGTTTATGGGGGACTTATTGCACTAAACTAAGTGACCTCCATATTTTTAAAGAAGTTAGATTCTTCTATAATTTGGGTTTTGGAATGGGAAAAGGAAGTTGATATAATAATAAAGAATCTAACTAAGGCGATGCGCTAGAATTTAGATTAAAGGAACGATAAACCTCTCTTTTGGATATGATCTAAGGGCCTGCTTAGCAATTTACAATGTCCTAGAATAATAGAAATTAGGGATTGTAACATGAACAACTCATTCAATGACATGAAATAATTTTCACACCTATTTACTGAAAAGAAGAGTCAAAAGACATGATCTAAACTAATAAACTTGCATTCAAATTATAAAAGTACGATAAATAAACCATTCAAACAATAATGGTACAGTGTAAATTTTATCAATAGCGTAAGAAAATAGAGAGGCCGAACAATGGCATAGTCTATGAGTTCTTGAAATAATCTAAACAATTAAAAGGCTTGGTGTCTCTCCAAAAATCCTGTAATTCTTAAACTATTGGAACTTGAAAAACATGTAGCATGTAATATTAAAACTTAGAACCCATCTTTAGAAGCAAAGAGTAGTATATATAGTAAGCCTACCACCATTGGCAAGCAACAACTGAAAAGATTAAGAATCCTAAGCAATGATGTCACAACAATGATTACCCTCAGCTGTTTCAATAGAAAAGGTTTGGCCCATAGCATTTGGTTGCTCCCCATTCAGGTGCATCCCTTGCGAAAGATGGTAGTGGTCCTGGTAAATTCCTATGCAAACAAGTGTCACTACCTCATATAGGTAGTTAGAACATGTTGCAACATATCACATCCCATAGTTTGCTTCATCCCTTGCATTGAAGAAGCATGCACTGAAGAGACATGTGGTAGCATTTCAGTACCCGTGGTCAATTTTTCCTTCATTGAAAGCTTGCATTGAGATGACACATAGAATTTTTTTTTACTATAGATTTTGCTTGTGGGGCTTGAAAAATATTTATACAAATGGGATCTATGTGGCAAGTATGTGGGGACCGATGAGGAAGTGACAGGAAGCAATTAAAATAACCTGCGGTGAAGACACATGGGAGCATAGCAAGGGCCGATAGAAAAACAAATGAGAGAAATCACTCAAAGAGAGTTGAGCAGACATGTGGAAAAGGTCATGGTGATTATCAAAAAGGGGCTGATGATATTCATTTGAAAGCATGGGCTGATACATAGCTAAAAAAAAAAAACCGAAGTGAGCATGGTGAATTTTGTATTCATAGTTATAAAAAGTTGTCAAGTCGCAAAGTTAACCTTTAAATTGAAAAAAAAAGAATTGAGGCTAAAAAATTAAGTATAGGTTTTTAGGAGCTAACAAACAAGAATTTGATACAGCAAACATCAAGGAAAATAACCTAGATCTTAGTTTCAAAAACCCTAATAGGGACCCATTAACCACTAAAGGCGAATGAGTTCTTTTTTCCCTAAAAATAGGCATCTTGCAGCAAGGTACACAACTCTTTGAGGTCTAAAAACTCCCCTCATAGTTGCTATAACACTTAGGGTCAATTTCAAATTGTTATTTATATTTTTTGGCCCTCATAATTGCATGAATTGGAGTTATTTAGTGTGAAAATTTCTAGCGGTTTATCATCTTGATTCATTTAATCATGATAAGCCCTAATTTTCCACCTCATCAGATCCCATATGTACTAACCATACAAAATATATCCCTCTTATAACTTCAATAAGACACCACAACATGCAGAAAAAGATTTGTTCAAAAGGACTTTTCTTAGTGCATGTAAGGTCTCTTCTTATGGAACATCATGGCTAATGTCTCCAAGAGAGGAAAAATAAGATAAATATCATGTTCTCAGAGGAAATCAAACCTAAGGACACCAGCAAGAAAAGGATACACTATAAGAAGAAATAAAATCACACATTAAAACATGATAAATGTTGAAAGATAATGTCAATATATTTCCCCCACTTTAAAGTGATTGCTAACACCATTTTTATGGGAAATCTACTTTAAAGTATCCAATGCAAAAGGCATGAGAGCTTATTTAAAAATCCCTATGAAACTAAAACATGAATAAGGGGTTTCCCCAAAATGAAATGCTAAAGATAACTTAGTACATCACATGTGAGCCAACTTAAGGCATGTAATCCACATCCCAAGCTTGCTCTTATAGATACATGGAAGGTAGTCAACTAGCCAAAATAGACAATGGCAAGTGCCATATGAGGACAAGGCTACCTAACCCCCTTTCCCCCACTTATTGCAGACAAGGGTTAGTTAAGGTGATTTATGAGAAATATGATAGAATGAAAATCAATATCAATTTGAGGAACTAGGTGCTTCAACACAAGGAAGAGCACCAAAATCCTTAAGATATTGAATTTTATTATCCAAATCCTTACATGCATTAGTAGAATGACCATGAAATATATGATATGTATAAAATGAACTCTTGGTGTACCATTTATTTCATGTTTTTTCAAGGAGAGGTATCAAGTTATCTTGGAGGAGTCATGAAAAGATACTTTCTTGGTCAATGGTAGGGGATATTTCTTTCTTAGCACAATTTGTCATACACACAATAGATGATAAGGCCTTAGATGAATATGTAGATAGAGGTGGTAAACCTAGATCTTTCTTGAAAATTTATGGTATAGACTTCACTTGTTCTCTATTATTTTGTTCCATGTTTTAATTTTATCCATGCTTAGAAAGGGGTTTGTATCCAATACCACAACATTCTTCCAACTTTGATAAAGGAGTTTTATGCTTCGGAGAAGGATTGACTTCTTCACAAGAAAATCCTTTTTAGGTTTCTTAAATTTATGCATCTTCCTCTCATGAGGGATGGGGGTTTGAGGGCCCCTATCACCACCATGGAATGATGGTGTTGACTTAGAACCAAGTTGAGCATATGAAACAAAAGGTTGTTTAGGTGTAGATTGTGAGATTTCATACTCTCCCATATAGGAGGGCTTAATATATAATGAATTCCAATCATCACTAAAGCATGTGTCTAAAAATGAATTGTTTGTATATGACTCTTTGGATTTTGAGGGTGATATTTTGGATTCCTTTTTGAAACGAGGCATAAAATCTAATAATCCCCAATCATTACTAAAGAGATTTCTTGTAGGTGGAAGACAATTAGGATTAACATCAACTTTATAAGGTTCTACTTTTAAGAATGGAATGAAAGTATTAGGAGAGTTGTAAGTGTTATGATCATGTTTAACTTGTCATATATAATTTTGTTCACCTACTTCAACCATGCACATCTTTTTTTTGTATTCAAATTTCATTGCACGGTGAAGGGTGGATGGAACTCCTTTCATAATGTGAATCCATGGTCTCCCTCGGAGAAGGTTGTATAAAAGATTTCATCGCATGATATGGATAGGAGAAGGAAAAACTATAGGTCCAACCTCAATAGGAAATGCGATCATTCCTAATGGTTTCCTATTAACAATGTCAAAGCCACAAATAGTAACATCATTGAGTTGAATAAGCTTCTTTTCCACACCAATTTTATCTAGGAGATCAATGCTACAAACATTAAGACATGCTTTGTTGTCTATAAGGGTGTGGCTAACTATAGTTTCATTAATAATCACCTTTATCATGAAAGCTTCATTCTTATGTTGTGTCTCAAGCAAGGGTAATTCATTTTTAGGGAATTTCATTTCTAAATTCATCACTTGCATAAAATTAGAGGAGGTTGTTACATCATTCAATTTTATAGAAAATTGCATATTATTCTTTTTCAAAATTTCTTGGAGCATCCTATGTTGTGCAAGTGATACTTTCACTAAAGAAAAAAGGTAGATGTTTGTGCAATGAATTTTCTTATCAAGATCATTATCTTTTCCACTATGCAAAGGAAAACTAGGAGCAATAGGAAATATAGGTTGAGGCAATGGTAATGAGGTAGGTATGGTTTGTTGTTGTATAGTGAGAAATGGTATTGTAATTCAGTTGTTGTGAAACATTAGTACTACATATTTTCCTGATAATGTTTGAGATGACTTTTGGAGGTAATGGTTTAGGTTTTTCTATGATGGGAGGTGACTTAGGAGGTTCACATATTAAAGGAGGCCCAATTTTTGTAGTCATAACCTCAACTAAGTTACCTAAATAACCTTCTAATGAGGGGAGATCTAAAATGAACTTAGCATCTTCATCTATGTAATCAACCATAGTGTTTATTGAGAAACATGTATCACTAGAAGAGGGACACAAAATATTATCATGATTCTCAATGATTGGGTCTTCTAACATCAAAATATATTTGTCACAAATAAGAGAGTAGTAGGAGAAGAAAAATTAGGATTATCATGATTGTCTAGGTGTTCATCCTCTTGCATCAAAGTTTTAATGGATGATATAGGTGAGATGAAGTCCTTAAGGGCTTTATATAACATTTCAAATTCATGGTAACTAAAGGCTCCAAGATTCACCATATAGTTTTTGTTTCATTTTGTTTGATGTTTTTTTTGTTGTCTAATGAATACCAAATGTAATCTAATCTTATGAAAATATGAACTAATGCTAGAAATGAAACAAAAGTGCAATAATATAATTCTATCCACAATTGAAACATGCACTTGAAATGAACCAAAGTAAGCTAGATCTAATGAAATCAATTAAAAATAAAATTAGCAAACTAAAACTAGGATCTAATAGTAGCAAAAAAAAGAACAAAAATAAAGTTTTTAATGTTGCATGAAATATAGACTCATAACTGATTCAAGACTAAATCACCCAGATGGGAAAATGAGTCCCAATTAGGGTTTTTGGAAGGTTCAAATAATGAAAATTAGAGAGCACATAATACCTAGAAATTTGGAAAAATAACCTATACAGGGACTAAATCACCCATATGCCTGAATGAGTCCCAGATTAGGGTTTTCAAAACCAGATTCAACAAATTTTGAGTTTATTTTAATGTTTCTAGGTTGTATGTTGACTTGACTATTTGCAATGATGAATATCTAATGAAATTGATTGATTAAAAATGTAAAAATGCATCCTATATGCAATTTTCACTAATGCAATGTTTAGAAGTCCTAAATGTAATTCAACTAATACAAATCTAATGCAAATTTAATGCAACATAGATCTATGACTAAAATTTTCTCCAAATCATAAATTCAAGGGTACAAAGGTTAGGTTCACCAAAATGAACACAAGGGAAATAGGTGTCCACATTTTGGGAGATGGAACTTGGGACCTATTTCACACTTTAGTTAATTAGGAAACAAAGATCCCTCAACCAAGTGACTCGATTGAGGCAAGGACTAGGGGTTTCCTTGTGTGATTAAATAGGGGCTCGTCATTAAATGAAGCTTCAAAGGAGAAATGCAAACTCATGCACAAAAACCTAGAAAATTGAAAGCATTAAATCAGATTAACAAATAACATGAGAAAAAAATGTACCTGAAAGAATGGAGAGGCCAAAAAAAGGTCTAAAAACCTTAGAAATTATTATTTTAAGGTGCCCTAGGATTGATACACCAAGCTAGGTGATTTATTCCTACTACAAGAATCTGGGCAGAATTTGGAATCTTTTGGTGACTATTTAGGATCTATAAAAAATTCAAAAAAAGGTTGTACTAGGACTCATACACCTAGATGGGTGATTTAGTCACATTTCTAGGGTTTGAATGATATTTTTGTAGCCTCTAGTGATCTTCTATAGCTTTCATCTTGTCTGATTCTTCAAGTCTGAAAGTTTGAATTCTGACCTATAGGTGAGTTTCTATGAAGACAACTTCTTGACAACCTTAACAACTTTCACAACTTTCCTTCAAAGGATCTTCAAGCTCCAATTAACCTAGATATGCAAACACACATTAAGAGGGGAAAATTTTGTTTTGTTATGCAATAGGGGTTTTCCTTGTTTGGACAATGATTTTGGATTTGCTACACATGCTTTAGCTCCTTCTAGGGTTTTTCACCTAAAAGGAGAAAGAGGTGGATGGTCCAAAATGCAATTTTCTACACTCAAAGTTAATGTAAATGAGATGTATTATGTTTAATTTATATGTACTAATACAATAATTTGAAAATTAAATGATCTAATGATGCAAAACCTAAGAAATACAAGTCATTTAAAAACATAGTGTTGCATGCAAACATGTGGAAAATGGCCTAAAAATGCAAGTAAATGATGAAATAACTAAAAAAACTAAAGAGGTGCACTTGGAGGCTGAAAAAGGATGGCATGAAGGTCTAGAATCTTGATGAAACTCTTGCAAAAGTCAAGTAAGACATTTATGCCAGGCTGGGTGACTTAGTCCCAGTTTTAGGAAAACTACTCAAAAACCTATTTCGGCCAAATGGGTATCTAAATCTACAAAAATATTTTTAAAAAAGTTCAATGGGACTAAGCCTCCACTAGTGGATACTTATTCCACTTTTAAAACTCTAAAAAAATGAAAGTGAAAATGGAAGCCGTGAGTCTATATTTCAGATCTTGACAGGTGTCTACCTTTGAAACTTTGATTTTTGTGCCAAAAAGTGATTTTTTGTTGATATTTTAGCTTTGCAAACAAGGAGATGTCTTCAATGATTCTTCAACCTAATATTTAATGATCTTAAAACCCTCAAAGTGTCTAAATTTGTAAACACACAATGACAGAGAAATAAATGTTGGATGTTAGGGCATGGGGGTTTGCCTTGGTCAAACCCATTTTTAGGTAATTAAACCAAATGAAGAAAGAATGTAATGAAGCATGCAACAATTGATTTAATACCTTTCCATGATTTATCTTGATTTTATATAGCAATATTTAAATAATTTTCCCTTGAATGTCCATGGAAGCTATCTTGATGACTTGCAATGATAAAACCCTAGCTTGCTTGACTTGAGAACATAACTAATGATGAATGAATGGTGATGAGTTATGAATTAGGATGATAGATAGGTAAAATGAGAGGGAAAATCCTATATTCATATGAAATTATACCTTAATTCCCAAAAATACCTCATCACAGGCTAACCTTAGGTCTTAAGGAATATAAACCTAAAAGAAATTTAAATTAATTTTAATTTTTGTGCTACATGGGAGTAAGTCACCCAAGGTGGCGACTTAGTCCACCTGGGAAATTTTGACTAGATTTTAGAGATTAAGATGTATTAAATGTTGTTTATCAAGTTCTTCTTCAACAAGACACTTATTAAGGCTTGTAAGTGCATAAAGGGGCCACTTAAAGCATAAGAAAGGTGTAAATATTGATGACAAGCCTAGGAAAGTGTGAAAATTTGTTACAAAAATTTACAACACTTTGAAATAGGTCTTGGTAAGGTTATTTAAGTAAATTATGATATTTTGGTCTTAGAAAAGTGTGAATATGTGTTACAACACTTACAACACCTTTACAAGAAATTAATAAATACGTTTTATTCAATTTACAAGGGCCCAAGACCTAATGTGGATGTGTAAAACACCTCACAACATCAAATCAAGGCCTCATAAAGTCCAAAGTTTCATCAAACATTCCCAAATCAAGCAAGCCAAAAGGGATACTTTTTCCATGTCCACACCTTGGTCAAACCATGTTTTGGTAAGTAAAACTTAAAATAAAATAGAAAAGCATGAAGGAATGATGAATCAAAAATGCATGTAACAACTCACCAAAGCTTGTTCAAACCTTGGATTTCAAATCTAAGAACTAGCATGAAGTGGCTTGAATGAGTGTAGATATTGATCATGAAACTTGAATATGATAATGGCTTGAACACTTGATTAGATCTTGAATTCTATATCAACACATTAGCTCAACAACATGAATGATGCACTATATATTTAATATGATGAAATAGATCTTGATTGTTGTAATAATCTTCTACAAATCTTCCCTTGAATTCCTTCTTGAATGCTCAAACACTATATAATTCTCTTATGAAATCTTAGGATGCTTGACTCAAAATTTTTAGGAGAAATTATGTGAAATATCCTTGTATTTATACTTGTTTATGCCAAATTTCTTAAAATTACAACACTAAAAGTTGACATTAGATCTAGGATAGTAAAATCCCACAAAGAATTTGATTCCAAATAGGTCTAGGTTAAAGTGAGACTCATATGATAGGTTGGGAATATGAGTCCTAGTGGCTTAAACTTGGGACACAAATTTCAATAAGTGTCTTGTTCAATGTAACATTTAAAACTAGACTTCGAGACCTAGGTGGGATCCATATGCCCAAAGGGATGTATGAGTCCCAAATCCCTAGATTTGGAACACATAGCCAAAAACAATAGATTATGGCTTGTCATTTCTTAAATGTCAGGATTATCCTTAGAAAAATACATTTAATTAGGCTTGTGGATGCCATATAGGACCAATTAAGGCATAAATAAACCTAATTTTAACAAGGAGGGCCCAAACAAGTGTAAAAATGTAAAGAGATACATTTTTCTACACTTAAACACCCTTCAAAGAGTGCTTGGAATCCACATACAAGAAGAAAACCTTAACTGGTTCAATTTGCATAGCCCTTTTGAATATATAATAAAAATTATTCTCTTGAAAGGATAAGTGGGTATATACAGGATCATCATGAAAAAAATAGGTCTGTAAGTGACGAAAAATTCAGAAAAATCAGAGTTAGGCAACTTGACATTAACATTTTAATAAGTTATCTCTATTATTTCAAAAATATGTAGGAATAGAATTTGTAGAAAATTGAATTTAGTTTCTAAACTACTGGGTTTATTTTAAAAATAAATAAATATATTTGGTCAAAATTTGAAATTTCAATGCAGTAGTACTTAAATTTTAGGGGAAAAATAAGAAGTAGGTGTCTGTTTAGCCACTCTAACCACAATAAAATGATAATATTTTAGATATAAGTAGAGGACTCATGTCCTAATGTGATGCATAGTTTTTTGTAATTGTTTTCCAAGTAAATAATTAATTATGATTTTTTAATTACAACTTTTAAAAAATATAAAAGGGTATGTGCAAGATCATGATGGGGCAAAAAGTCACAATATGATGGGTATGTGGCTAACGACTTTTTTTTTAACCCAAAATTGATAAAATAAAAAGAGTTTTTAAATGAGATTCTCAACTTTCCAACAATATAAATTATGGTTTACTTTGAATTTAATAAATAATTATTACTTATTTTCTATTTGAATTACAACTAAAGTCCTAATTGATAGGATGATTGAAAAACATATATAGCTTTCAAATGTTATCACATTTTTTTGAATCCAAAACATGTGCCACATTCTATTCTTCACATACTCTAGGATTAAAAAAAAATGAATTTCATGAAGTTTTGACCAAGTTAAAGTGGTTAGACATATGAGTTTTTATATTTATAAAAGTTGTAATGAAAAATTCATAATTAATTATTTACTTGGAAAAAAATTATAAAAAAATATGCATCACATTAGAACATGAGTCCCCTACTTATATGTAAATCCTTATAAAAAAAAATATTATCATTTTATTATGGTTAGGGTGGTTAGATAGACACCTACTTCTTTTTTCCCTAAAATTTAAGTACTATTGCATTGAAATTTCAAATTTTCACCAAATCATTTAAAAAAAAAAAAACCTAGTAGTTTAGAAGCTAGATTCAATTTGCTACAAATTATATTCTTACATATTTTTGAAATAATATGGATATTTTATTCAAATTTTTACGTCAATTTTCCTAACTTTGATTTTTCTAATTTTTTTGCCACTTAAGGGCCTATTTTTTCGTGATGATCCTACACATACCCAAAAACTTGTATGTTTGACCACTTTAACTTGGTAAAACTTCATGAAATTATTATTTTTTAAAATATTTTAGTATGTGAAGCATAGAATGTGACACATGTTTTGGATTTAAAATGCTTTTTACCATTTGAAAGATATAGATATTTTTCAATCAACATATCAATCAAGACTTTAGTTGTACTTCAAATAGAAAGTGAATAGTAATTATTTATTAAATTCAAAGTAAAACATAATTTATATTGGTGGAAAGTTGAGAATCTCCTTTAAAATCCCTTTTCATTTCATCAATTTTAGGTCAAAAAAAGTTGTCAGCCACATACCCTACACATACCCATCATATCACCATTTTTTGGCACATCATGATGTTGCACATACCCAAGGCTCAACCTATTGCATCCATTGTTCCTTGGAAAATGTGGTCCTATATATAGGTTATTTTTTTTGTGGAGCCAGTGCAACCCTTCAAATATAAGGACTAGTGGAACATAGGAACAATGACTAGTAGTGCTCATTCAATACAAAGGGGGTGATTTGATTGCCATATAATACAATAATAACGCTTTGATTCACACCTCATTTATCAATGCCAATAGTATCATGTCTAAACACCAATTTGAATAACTTACTTTTATCATGGATTCACATCCAAATCTATTTGTAGCTACATTAGAAAACATAATAAAAACTTAGATGATGGCGAAAGGTTCAGAGTGAAGAGTAGAAAAATTCCAAAACACAAATCATCACATAAGTAAAACCCCCTCAAAAATGAAGATCTAGTTTTTGTTAGAATTATGAATAAAAATGAGATGTGGGACCAAACAATAAACAAAAAGACCTTCCACACAAGAGAGATCATGCAAACAATAATTTTTTATATCATCAACAAGAAAACCATACATCAATGAACCTCAATAATATTTAATGGAGATCTTATGATCTAGAGTAGATAATACAATGAGGGTGAATGCTTTGTAGCATAAACCATACATTATAAATGGATTAAATCATTACAAGTGTCATAATCCTATGTGGTAAGATGTAATGATCTAATAATTTAAGCTCACTCAAGTTAATAGAAAGAACACTCCTAACTTTTGCTTAAGTGCATGAAATGAATTCACCTAATAATAAATTAAAAATTCAATTAATTAATAACTAATGCATGATTACTCTAACATCCCTCCTTAAGATTAACTTAGGGAATAGCTAAAAAACCTAAAAAGTGAATGCATAAAATTAAAAGAATACATGATGGGTTGTAACAAACAAGGCTTGATTAGGTACCTGTATACAAACAATCTAATCTCTCACAAGTAAAGAAAAAAGGAGAAAAGAACATGGGGAAAACTCCCCTCCAAAAGATAGAAAGGTGAAAAAATAATTGAAAAGCCTCCAAAACAATATCCCAAAAAGAATAAGAACTTGAAGAACATCGTTGAAGCACATAGAAGATGTAGAAAAGTGTCAAATGATGACTTCTATAGTGCTAAAATAAAGAATATCCTCTAAAATAGATGATAATCAGGATCATGAAGACAATTTGCATGAGTTCCCCTAATGATACTACTTGAATTAGATGGAAAAGAAAGGAAAACATCTAGAAGTCAAATATACAAATGGCATAGGTACAAATAGTTTGAAGAACAATGATCAAGTCAAAATAGAAGATCACCTCATCAAATAGGAATGCAAAAGTGTTTATATGGTGAATTCTCCATCTCATAAAAAAATGCATGAGTAACTAGTTGTTACATCCACCTAGTACATATGAACATGAACTAGATACATAGATCACTCTAAAATGAATCCAAGGAATCATTAGCACCAAGAATAGAAATTCCCCATAATGTAGAAGGGGAGAGCCAAGATAGGTCCACTGAAACTGTGTGACACCAAGAAGTGCATGGAGGAGAACAAAGAATATCTTAATATTCACAAAAGAGTACCTACAAATAAAATTGTGTGAAAACTAGGGACACATGTGTGAGGCAAGAATCATGGGAATTTGATGCTAGGGTATGTGCAGGATCATCATGGAAAAAAAGGCCCCTAAGTGGCAAAAAATTTAGAAAAATCAGAGTTAGGCAACTTGACATAAAAAATTGATCTTGCACATACCTGCTATTGTGGAAGGAAAACTCACTTGACAAAGGTGTGATTGAAAAAAACCCACCCATGACACTTTATATCATAATGATAGAAAAAAAGGCACAACAAAATGTGCAAAAATACCCAAAAAGATACACTAGAATGGCACTTATCTCAATGCATCTACAAAAGAGAAATTACATGCAAAAGATGTTCAAAATGTTCAAATAGGAAAAAATACTAGAAATACATATAGAACAGCCTAAAAAAAGTCATCGCATGTAAAAAAATGTTTCTAGGAGCTAAAATTTCTAAGCAATTCACTAAAATACAAAAAACATAAAAAAATGAATAAAATGTACCTAAAGAAAAAATTTAGAAGATTTGCATCAATTTTGTGAAGAGCTCTAAAACACTATTCAAACACTGCTATAATTGTTAAAAAAAAAAGAAATAGGTCAAAATTTGTGAGCTCAGGAGTGAAATAAACAAATCTAAATTTGAAAGGTGATAATTTACCAACAACAAAAAGTGGTGATGGGACCCACACCATTGGAAAGTGTAAAAAACCAATTTTTTTCCAAATTTCGATACCATATGCTCAATGTATGCCAAAATGAAATAAATAGATCTTTTAGGGCCAAATGGGTCTTGGAGGGGGCCCTATAAGTAGGAATACTACTGAATTTGACTCCATTTTTTGACAAACGTTTGTCAGAAAACTAATGAATAAATGAAATAATTTTCATCACCAAATTTTTGTCAAAATTCAAATGAAGAATTATAACCCATATTATTTGGTCGTCGGTATCATAAAATGGCTCTGATTTTCAAGTACATATCAACAACTTCATATATCCACTGATGAATTATAACCAAAGGGTATGTGCAAGATCATCATGGAAAAAACAAGCCCTTAAGTGGCAAAAAATTTAGAAAAATCAGAGTTAGGCAACTTGACATAAAAATTTGAATAAGTTATCTATATTATTTCAAAAATATGTAAGAATAGAATTTGTAGCAAATTGAATGTAGTTTCTAAACTACTAGGTTTATTTTTTAAAAACAAAATCTATTTAGTGAAAATTTGAAATTTCAATGTAGTAGTACTTAAATTTCAGGGAAAAAATAAGTAGGTGTCTGTCTAACCACCCTAACCATAATAAAATGATAATATTTTTTTGTAAGATTTTAGATATAAATAGAGGAATCATGTCCCAAAGTGATGCATATTTTTTTGTAAATTTTTTCCCTAGTAAATAATTAATTATGATTTTTTTATTACAACTTTTAAAAAATATAGAAATTTGTATGTCTAACCACCTTAACTTGGTCAAAAATTCATGAAATTCAATTTTCTTTTTTAATAATACAGTATACGAAGCATAAAATATGACACATATTTTGGATTCACAAAATGTGATACTGTTTGAAAGCTATAGATGTTTTTCAATCAGCCTATCAATCAAGACTTTAGTCATAATTCAAATAGAAAATTAATAATAATTACCTATTAAATTCAAGCATAATTTATATTGTTGGAAAGCTAAGAAGCTCCTTTTAAAACCCTTTTCATTTCATTAATTTTTGGTAAAAAAAATGTCCTCAACCACATATCCTACAAACACCAATCATATTGCCACTTTTTGGTTCATCATGATCTTGCACATACCCCAAAACACAATTGTAATGCCTTTTCCAAAGCGTCAAAACAACACCAAAAGTTTGTCACCATTTCAACATAATGGGAAAGTAGTTACGACAAAGCCTTTGTTGCAACTATAGCAATTTTGTTAGACCTTTTTGGTGATTCATTGGTTTCTTTCATCAAAATTGTGATGAAACAATGCATTTTTAAAAAAAAAATTTTGTTGAAATGTACCATCGTGGAGACTCTTGGCAATGACCACCGAAGCCAACCCATCGGTGAGAGATCAATCATTGGCATAGGATAGGAAACTCACTCTGATAGTTCATGTCTTGTCAATGAGTTCTGTCGACAAGAAAGATCCAATGTCACACCAATCTAACCTATGTAGGAGTTTTAAATATACCCACACCATGTGATCACAGAGACTCTTGGCAATGACCACCAAAGCCAACCCATCAGTGAGAGATCAATAATCGACATAGGATAGAAAAATCACTCCAATAGACCTACACCATGTCATTGCAGAGACTCAGATTGGTGATGACCACCGAAGCCAACCCATCAGTAAGAGATCAATCATCGACATAGGATAGAAAAATCAATCTAATAGTCCATGTCTTGCTGATGAATTTTGTCAGCAAGATAGATCCAATGTCACACCAATCTAACCTCTTAAGGAGTTTTAAATAGACCTACACCATTTCATCATGGAGATTCTTGGCAATGACCATTGAATCCAACCCATCAGTGAGAGATCAATCATCAAAATAGGATAGAAAACTCACTTAGATAGTCCATGTCTTGCCAATGACTTCCGTCAGCAAGACAAATCCAATGTCACACTGATCTGACCTCTTCAAGAGTTTTGAACACTACTAGTTATCAACAAGACATTCTAAGGGTCTCACTGATTAAACAAGTGTCTAAGAGAAAGTAAACAGATGGAACCTACTAATTTTCTTATTTTGGGGTTCTTTAAATCATAGAATAGATACCATCTTCTCGTGTAATGTACTTATATTCATATTTGAATTCGAGACCAATTGTCATTGTACATTCTATTTTACTTGCATAGAGTATTCTAAATGTAATATATTGATAATCCCAAATGATTTATGGCATTGTACAACTCTACCTATCATCATAGTTTTGTTGTTCCCCTGTAGAGAATCCTGCAAAGACAAGTTTACAATACCAAGTCAAATAATATAAAAAATACTTACTTCCATACAAATTAAATGATTATTCTTACAATGGAAATTGTCTAATCACAGCAACAATTCCATGAAAGGTTATCCATGCTTCATAAGAGATAACTAATCATACATACAAATTGTAAGATGCATAGAAAAAGCATTACACTTGAGAACAACCAAGGGATAACAAGGGAAAGAGTTAAGAAATGTCTGGATTAAAGAGAAAATGAGTAGGGAAAATGTTGAATAGTGTCAAGAGAATAGAGTTTTTAGAACATATTCTTGACCTAATCAAGCTCTTAAAGAACTTAAACAAAATTAAAATACTAACACATACATGAGACATATAATGAACTTTCAATATTTGCTTTCTTTTTCATTAATGGAGAGGTAGGTAAAGGAGAAATAATTATAATTGTAACACTATTCATAGTCTAGTAAATTATGTTCATAATTTTTATTCAATGGACCTTAGTTTTATCATTATACTTCCCATCTAATACCATATTTTAATCTAGAGTTCAACTATGTCAAATCTAAAGAAGCACCTTCAATTAACCATTTAATGTATGATAAAATAAAGTAATAATTTTACTTGAGAAAGAGTGGGTACACTTGTAGGATTAAAGTTCTTACAATCATTAGGATTTATTGGCACACAGACACAACCTACAACATATGAAGTAAAGGGTGACTACAAGTTAGTGAAATGGTCCTTAATATGTGACTGGTTTGCAAATTGATTGGTAGAAAATAAGGTTACAAACAAATCTAAATAAAAAATTAAGGAAAAACTACTGTAATAATCAAAATAGATGAAAGTGAAAAGGAAAGAGCTGAGCTACATCTCTAGAGCCTAAAAAAACACATGCAATAAACATAAAAGAAAAGAACAAACTATTTTTTGGATGAATACAAAATGGTTCCTTTAGCAAGTGATTCATATGCTTTTACACCCGACAGGACATTTAGAAGATTTTAGTCTTCCTCTATGAAGTTAACTACTTACAGAAAAAATCCAGAAACTAATATTATATACCTCCATGTCTAGTTGAGGGTAGGTATAAGAGAAAAAAAATTCTTCAATGCAATGCCAAAAAATATCAATGTGTGTGTAGGTTTGTATTACTCAAAATATCATTTCACTGCCTAAGGAAAAATACCAAAGTAATGTTTTAAATTTCAATCTACACATAGGCTCCCTTATTGCTACACATGCATATACAAGCATTATTCAAGATCTAAAATATTCAAATATTAAGTATTTAATTAGCTATGAGATGGAAAGTTATTGTTTAGACGTAATCCATCATCTTTTACATGTCTTTATTCACTCCTAGAGCTTCAAATAAATTTGTGCAAATGAGACAAAAATGTGAATCTTTTATGACAAAGAAAATTCTTAAAAGGAGGGATAGAGAGAAACAGGTAGGGGGAAAGAGAATTCTTAAATGTGTAGCAAAGTATAACATTTTGATCATTATAACAATGAAAAAAATATTAAGTATGAAGCATTAATATCATTTAGAAAATTTATGATCAAGAATGAATGTAAGTAGAGAAATTTTTGCATACTTACAGATGGTACAAAATTTCATGGTTAAGTGGAAGCCTCCCATCAACAAAAAGATCCAAATAGCTGTGTATCTATCTCAATCAAGCCTCTAAAACCTTCAGAGCTATCAATTTTTCCACTAACCTATTATGCACAAAAGTAAAATTATAGAGTTATGTCACCACTAAATGTAGAAGAAATGGAGCTTTGAAACCAAATCCACACACAACACAATGTGGTATTCATACAAAGCCATACAAACAAACTAAACTCAAAACATTGGAATAGAAACAAATTCAAATTATGTTGCAGAGCATGAATTCAAAGTATAAAGAATCATTTTTCTACCACCATATTGAAAAGTTAGCAGTTTCTTTCATCTTTGCATATTGGTTTGATGCTTTAAATGATGCATTTATCATATTGAAAAGTTCATTACTTTATTGATCTCCTCTTTGTTTCGAGAATAGTTTAATATTCTCTACTTAAGAGGGCCAACCACGTGACAGTGGAAGCTCATTTGGCCCCTCCTCCCTCACATCACTCTCAATTCCCATTACCTGATCATATAACATTAATAATTCATTCATCCATTAATAAAATATAAATTTCATTCATTCATCCATTAATGACATATAACATTCATTCCTTAACATATAACATTCATGCATTAACATATAACATTCATTCTTTCAATTTTTTGGATATCAAAAATAGGGTTGTCATGATATGATTATAATCACTTTTTTTTTTGTTTCTTTTTTAAATATAAAAAATATGAAGTGGAGTATCATTTTCTAAACCATCTTTCCCTCCTTTAGTTGTTCTACCCTCTGCTCGCGATCTTAATGTATGCCTAGTTGTGTGGTCATGATGTGGACGCTACTACAAGGGGGTTCTACTGCAATAACAAAGAAATATTAAATTGATATGTTTTATTATTGTTGTTATAGGTATTTTATTAAATTAAAGAGCATTAGAGTGGTTCTCTTTACTTGATGGGTCCACATCATGTTCCTAAAATTCTCTTATAGACTCATGCTCAACATGATGAACACCCTCTAAATCCTAATTTGCAGTTGAAACACAAAAGGTTACATTAATTAATACACCAATTGAAATTAAATATGTTTAAAAGAACATTAGAGTGGTACTCTTTACCTGATGGGGCCACATCATGTTCTTGATCTTCTCTAGCCTAATCATGCTCAACACATTGACCATGATCTACATGCTCTAAAGTTGAAACATGAAAGATTACATTAATCAATACACCAATTGCAATTAAATATGTTTAAAATAATATTAGAGTGGTCCTCTTTACCTGATGGGGCCACATCATGTTCTTGATCTTCTCTAGCTTGATCATGCTCAACATGTTGATCACGCTCTACATGCTCTAAAGTTGAAACATTAAAGGTTACAACTATTAATACACTAATTAAAATTAAATATGTTTAATTTTATTAATTCATACTGCATTTTGTATAGCACATGAATACATCCAGTAACAAGATACACACCATGACCTTCATTTGCAAGTTGTGCTACACCCTTACCAAGCTACATTCCAATGTCATGTGCAGTATTATCATTGCTTTTATGTTTAAAACAAATAGGCATGTAATTACATTATGCTGGAAATTAATATTGAATAGATAGCACAAGTATTCAATTTTAAATAAACTTTATTGAGTTTATTTACCTACGTGTCGGATGCAGTGGAAGATTGTGTTTTCCCAGTCAAGACTCTTAGGTGTTTAGTCATGGCTCCATAGCCTTGCTGGAAGGAAATCTTCAAGTCCTCTTATATGAGAACTTTGTTGAATTTAAAGCCCTTCATTTTTGCATAAGATGATTAATTTTTATTCTATGGTGTGATAAAGCCAAAATTATTTGCAATTTATTACTTGGATGCAATATTTCATTTATTGATACTTACAATTCATGTGGCTAATTTCATATAACCACCAAAGCCAAGTTTGTGATGCCCATGCTTTTCTAGTCTTGCCTTTGTTTCCTTTGATGTGTTGGGCAGCCTATGAAAAGTTTGAAATACATTAGATTATGTAAAAAAAAAGAGTAATCAGTATATAATTACATTGTTGATAGTATTACATACCTTCCTTGGACCGAAAGTGTCTCTCCTTTTTTCTTTTTAGCCTTCTCCTTTCCATCTAACACCAAGTCCTTCCACTCCCTCTATGGAACAATGGGGGGATGCTCATACTTTTTGTTCTCTAAATGTGACCTATATTGGTCCCTCACATACTTTAGATAGGTACCAACTTTCTTAAGGACCTTGGTTCAGTTGAATTTTTTATCACTGAATAGCACAACTAAATGGTTAATGAGCTCATCTTTTAATTCTTGATTTTGGACATTCCACCATGTACATATGGCGGGCTCGAAGAGCTCCAATGTATATCAATTAGATGTTTATAAAAAATATCATTTCCTAGAAAATGATCATGTGATCAATAGTCTAAAAAGAGTGATCAATAAGTAAATTTCAATTGGATTATATATAATAATAATTAAAACATTTAAAAGTACCTAGGACCTTCTCTATCTTTATGGGAATGAAATCTTCAGTCACCACAAATGTGACTGGATATGTTCCCATACTAGTAATATAGGAAGATCTAGGAAATGCTGCTAAAATATCACTAGTACTAGTGGCCTCTGCATCCTAGGTACATGTCCTAACACATGTTCTAGCATGTGTTCGCTGCCAAAGGGTGCAGTAAAGGATGCCTTCATGGTATGTGTTGCCTAATTTTTAGATGACAATATAGGCATAGATGATGGGGTCAGATGATGTGATGTATGCATAGGAAGATTATGATGGACACTTGTACCAACCCCTACTCCTCAGGTAGCACTTTTAGTACCTTGATCATGGCTAGGAGCATCATGAGGACACAAAAAATCCTATAAAAATAATACATATTTTAGTTCATGATATAAAAGAGTACAAAATATAAAACCATGAATGAAATTATGTTATAATTAAAGACCTCATGACATCTTACTTGTAAGTTTTGTGCTCTCTTAGTCAATATTTTAACCCTTTCTCTTACCTCATCTATTTGAGGCACTATGAATAACAACTTAAGGATTTCTTCATTGCATTTTTTGTGGGTCTTCCTTATCATATCGAGAGGGTTTGTTGAATAAGTGATGTCATCATCACATAATACTAAATACACCTCCCTATGGATGCTCTCATCTATTACTAATTCCTTTCCCTGATCAGTCGACTATAACAAGAATATTAAAAATATTATCAAAATTAACCCAATAAACTTATGAAAAAAATATAATAATAAAATATTTTGCTCATATCTAATTTGTACAATTACAATGAGCTAAACCTATTGGGTAGAAGCACCTGAAGATGCATCGTGATCTGTGCTTTAGGCTGGAGACTTCCCTATATGATCAATGTCCCATTGTGAAAAAAATTAAATATAAAAAAATTACCAAAATGAAACCAATAGACTTATGAAAAAAATAAGAATAAAATGGTATATTGGAGTCATTAATTGGAGGTTGGGTAAAATGGTACATAGTATGTACCACCTCCATAGTAACTATTTTTGTAACTAAGCAATTCAAATTGTAATCATTTAGCAACTCCTCCCTTGCAGTTATTGATTTTATTGCACATATAAATACACAGATTTCCTCATGCACCTCAAATAGGCAATTGGGTTACTTATTTGTTGACCCAGGTTGTGTATTATTTATAAACCCTGCAATATTCCCTAATGCTTTCAGCCTTCCGTCAATGTACATAGCCACTCCTTTATTTTGATCCTTATCATTTAGTTGTATATAATTTGTTGACAGTGCATACCTACACATACTTCATGTATATCAAACTAGCTACATCCAATCTTTGTAATTGTAAGAGGGCCCAACATACTCCATCAATTTAGTAACTTTATTGTAATAGACCTTTATGCCATCCATGCAAAATAGGCCCAAACCATGAAATGATGATGGTGCTATGCAATATATCCTCTCATTGGCACAAAAAATAGTGTTTATTGGAGGAAGTTCCTTGGGTACCCATTGTTTCAGTAGATGTTTGTACACCAAGGGAACCTCAATGTCGCCTATTCTCTCATCATCATAAGAATATGACCCCCCTTCAGCAAGAAAAAATTCTATGTGTTTACATAATTTTCTTCTAATCTTTTGACCTCTAGTTGATCTCCCTCTTTTAGACCTACTACATGTCTCACTTTCCTCTTCTCTTCCTGAATTTACCTCACGCGAGGAAGATAGATTTAAAAAATACCTATTTGGTGTTACCTTCACTCAAATGGATGTTGGATGAAGTTCTTTCATGGTGATGTGATCCCAAGGTGACATTATGATTAATCTATCATTTCATCGCTAGAATTTCACAGGTTATAAGGCAATCAAGTTTCAATAGATTGCAAGTTATTGTTACTACCATCCAAATGTGTCCATCATAAATTAATTCTACTTAACATTTTAACTCCCAAACTTTGTAACAAGTGTTAAATGTGACCATGTTCCACTAGTTACACAACAAAGGCCTCAAATGCATTCTCTAATTGTAATCAAAAGACTTTTGCTCATCATTCAAGTAAATAAACTTGAAGGGAAACACTACCAAGTGGTTTATTGGACACCTACATGAATAAAAATAGTAGCAAATTTACATTTAATTTCCACATGTCTAAGTGGTTAACAGGGAGGGAGTGTGTACTACACTTGGTTAAGTCATCATAATTTTATGCTTTAGCAATAAATTTTTTTTAAGTCATCTTAAATCTTCCTATGTCTAATTGCTAGGATACTTTTGGTATGTTTTAAGGTAAGATGATTGGTTGCATGAATGTTCTATTTCTCTATGACAAGGTTTCAACATCTTCAAATAGTGAAGTTAGTGCTCATAGTCATTTGAAAAAACAACATTTTGATTATGTCTGATGGTAGGATTTGATAACTTAAAATATCTTTACTTCAAAATAAAATTATCTTAACAAATCTAAGAGCTATAATGGGATGGCCACCTTCTTAGGAAATATTCTTCATTCTCACTTTTAGGTGTTAAAATTTAACAATACCTTGATTTATGAAAGAGCCCAAAGAGCCTTTCTCCATGGTATCCAAGTACACATAGCAATGGTCTTCTCTTATATGGTTGGACATGATTTAAAGAACTTAGCTAGGAATTATTCATTTAACCTAAGGTTTTCTCATAATTCTATCATTGGAAAAGTATGATAAAATTCTTCTATTATGAAGAATTGGTCTATGTGCCTCTAGTAATCAATATAAATGTTTGTAAGGATAAAATGACTAATTGCATCATAATTAACTTTGAGCTCTTCAAAGATTATATTCCTCTATTCATAATTTTTAAGGGTTGTGTGTGGAGGAGGTTATCACTACCAAGAAGGGAGGAGACTTTTCCTTGCATATGTTTGTGGTGGAGGTATTAAAGAAGAATTGTATGTCTCTATTTCCATTTATTAGATCTAGCTTAGCCTACAATATACTTGGGCTAAGTCCACAATTGCTTTAGACTCATGGGATGAAGGCTATGTGTGATGAAATCCTAGACCTCAACCAAGATGTGGGTAGATTAGGGGAATTTTTCCAAGACTTGAGGCTGGTAGATAAAAATCTAAAAGACTAAGCTATTTTATTTTTTCTGTCTTATCTTATACCATTTTATAAGAATGGGGTGCTAATGTATGAGAAGATCTTTGGAAATTGGGCATGAAAATTGTAGGTTAAAGAGAATGGGGGTGCCAAACTTACAGTACTCATTGTCCCTTAGTCATCAATTTTCCCTGAGTGCCCTCAATCTCATCCTTGGTACTGGTATTGACCTTTTTTTCACTCCTCTAAACTCTTCCTTGGTGTTGATATTGACCTTTTTTTCACTCCTCTAAACTCTTCCTTGGTGTTGATATTGACCTTGTTTTCACTCCTCCAAACTCTTCATCGGTGCTAGTATTGACCTTGTTTTAAATCCAAACTCTTCCTTGGTGCTAGCATTAACCTTGTTTTCAATACTCCAAACTCTCCCTTAGGGCTAGTATTGACCTTTCAGTTCTCCAATTTGATGAGCTACAACCTAGATTCATTAGGTTTTAGAGTATGTTAATTAAATTGAAAATTATGGCACCATTTAGCAAGGTTTTAATATTCTACAATATAGTTAAGTATATATTAGCTATATTTTACATAATAAATAATATAATTATTCAACTTATTATAATTGTATATTATATTCTTTAACAAAATTATTAACTACATATAAAATTATTATAATTAATAATTAATAATAAGTATATTTTTATATAATATAAAATATAATTAATATAAGATATATTTAATATAATAGTATTATATATTATATGAGAGAGAGAAACTAAATTTTGATTGGTTGTTTCATGTCAACAATCCAAGGATGGCATGTGTCCTTAGGGAGTTATTCTCAAGGTAGCATGCAATTTGATTAAAGGTATGATAATTCTCCTTTAAGACCTCTTCAATGTACCTATTGCACACTTAAGGAGACAAAGATAATATAGGGAAGAAAATTTATAGAGGGAGATAATGAAAAAAATACAAATAGAAAGTGAGAAAAGGGGATAGAGAGAGGTAGAGAGATAAAGAGATAAGGATGAATAGATAGAGATATAGGGAGGGTGACTGATATATCTCTCCCTATCGCTCTCTATTTCTCTATATCTCCCACTATCTTCATCACTCCTTTCCCCCCCTCTATATATTGAGCTATCTCTCCCTCTCCCCCTTTCTCTCTCATTCACTCCATCTCTCCCTCCATCTATCCTACTCTATATCTCTATCTCTATTTCTCTTTTTATCTCCCTCTCATTCATCTCTTTATCTCTTTCTATCTATATCTTTCTCTACTTCTATCATAATCTCTCTATCTCTTTCACCATCCCCCTCTATCTCTCTATGTCACCCCCTTTCTATGTCTATCCCTCTCCCTCTATATATATTGAGCTATCTCTCCCTCTCTCCCCTATATTCTTCTCTCTCTCCCTTTCTACATATCATTCTCCCTCTCCCCCTTTTCTTTCTCTCACTCTTCTACCTATCTATCTCCCTCTCTTCTCTCTTTTCCTCTTCAACCTATCTCTCCCTCTCTCCCCCCTCTTCTCTATCTCTCCTCCTCTACCTATATATATCCATTTCTCTCCCTTCCCCTCTATATCCCCCCTATCCATCAACTCTCTATCTCCACCTCTCTTCCTTTCTCTTCCGATCCATCAACTCTCTATCTCCACCTCTCTTCCTTTCTCTTCCGATATATCTCCATCTCTCTTTCTCTTCCCATATATCTCTATCTCCCTTTGTTTCTCTCCCCATCTATCTCTATCTCCCCATATATTAACTAAGAATCCATGCAAGCATAAAATAGTATATTTTGGTAAAACTATAACAGTGTTTTATTAAACTATAAGTAACACTTATCTTTCTAATGTCAAGTCTTTTTATAAAAATAGTGTTTTATTAAACAATAAGTAGATTATTGTCACCACTCTTCATTCAACATGAAATTCAAAATGTAGCAACTGTTTAGTTGTTTTTATCAAATTTCATTAACCAAGCTATTTATTGGGTTGAATAAAGTTGTGTTATGACCCTTCGTCTCTTTAAAATAATTGGAAAATATTAGTGAAATCAGGAAGGGGAGAAAAGTAAACTTCTTCAAAATAGAGGTAGTTGTGGGTTTGTTGGTTTTCTTTGTATACTATATACTTAGTTCCTCTAGGATAAATAAGTCACTTTAGATCATTTTCTTAGTTGTGTATCTTAATTAATATAGAGTAAACTTTTTCATTTTAATTGACTACTACATAATAGTTTATGTGTTGTAAGAATTGTTTCCATTCTTTGTAGATTTTACATTTGAATACAAATCATATTTAATTTCATTCCAATATACTTCTTTCATAATACTAACTCATTTGACTACAAAATCCGATGAAAATGTTTGACGAAATATGTATAATTTGATGTATCATTGGGTGCTTGTAAAATTTGATGTGTAATTTTCAATTTTCTTAAAGTTTATGTTCGATGTTTGTCAAAATTTTGATGAACCTAGGTTTCTTTGAAATTTCAACTATCAGTTTCGTCAAAATTTTGAAAAGCATGAAAAATAAGAAAAAAATCAAATTGTGGCCGACATAAATAAAAGTGGGTTCATTGATTTATTGCGATATTGTTTTGCTCTACTTGAGGGTATGTGCAGGATCATGATGGGCCAAAAAGTGGCAATATGATGGCTATGTGGCTGACGACTCTTTTTTTACCCAAAATTGATTAAACGAAAAGGGTTTCTAAAAGAAATTCTCGATTTTCTACCAATATAAATTATGCTTTACTTTGAATTTAGCAAGTAATTATTATTCATTTTCTATTCAAATTACAACTAAATTCCTGATCGATAGACTAATTGAAATTTTTTTATAGCTTTCAAATGATATCACATTTTTTGAATCCAAAACATGTGTCACATTCTATGTTTTGTATACTATAGGATTAAAAAAAGAAAAATTGAATTTCATGAAGTTTTGACCAAGTTAAGGTGGTCAAAAATACGAGTTTTTATATTTTTTAAAAATTTATAAAGAAATCATAATTAATTTACTTGGAAAAAAATTACAAAAAAATATGCATCACATCGGGACATGAATCCTCTACTTATATCTAAAATCTTATAAAAATTTATTATTATTTTATTGTAGTTAGGGTGGTCAGACAAACACCTACTTCTTATTTTTTCCCTGAAATTTAAGTACTACTCATTGAAATTTTAAATTTTCACCAAATAGATTTTTTTTTTAGTAGTAGAAACTACATTCAATTTGCTAAAGATTTTATTCACATATAAATAATATAGATAACTTATTCAAATTTTTAAGTCAAGTTTCCTAACTTTGATTTTTCTAATTTTTGCCAATTAAGGGCCTATTTTTTCCATGATGATCCTACACATACCCTTGAGATAGTTTGTGGAGGACTAAGGATGATTTTCTTGGGAAAAGTAAAAAAAAAAAAAAGAAGATATCGTCAGGTTAAGGGTAGTCATTGTCTTTTTGTAGAATTCAGTTGTGAAGTTAGATTTGTAGTCCTAGGTTTGAAAATCATATTTTAAAGCAACATCCCATACTATTTCATTTTTAGAGGTTTAGGGTTTTAAGAATTTGATATTCAAATTTTGTTGTGTGGAATCACCATAAGATCACAACCAAGGAACAAATTCTTGTGACTGTAATTATGTAGTCCATAACTCTATTGGTAATGTGGCATAGTTGTGTTATAACAAATATAGGATGCATTCATGTGTGACCCAAGTTTAATGTGGATATGTTGTGATAAAAATGGAGGCACTCATATAATGTAGTTAATTTAGGTTGTATAATGTAGGTGTCAATCATCATTCAGTGCATTCAAGTTGTCTTAGGTTTAATAGGTTACGATGCAATTATAGTATGATCCAACAATGATTACCTCTTGCTACAATAAAGAGCCTATAACTCTAGTTGATATGAAGAGTGGTTGTGTTATATCAATTAATTTAGTGCATTCAAGCATAACCCATGTTTAATGGACTATTCTAGAGAGTGATCAATATTTTCTAAACCTTATGAATGTTACTTGAAAGAGTATAGCTTAAACTATAAACCAAGTTTGTTACATAATTGAATGCAATCTTGGGTTACCACAAACTATAATAATGTGATCTACGAATAATCATTATGGAAAGTATTAAAGCAAGACCCATGTTGCATATGATACATTTCCCTGATTAGGTTTACATACCTTAATGATAAAACACAAGCTTCCAACACACTCTAGGATACAATCCAAGATCATACCACAACTTTGTCAAGACAACTAATTTTCTAATCCAAAATGTAAGGTTGTTCTTTAATACCAACAGAAGCATTGGTAAAAGCATGATTAGGGTACAAACCCTAGGCCTACGTAGAAACATAAACAATAACTCTAGCAGATTAGTGAGGTTGCAATACTAGAAATATTGAGACATTGTAGATAATAAAAAAATCTTTCAATCTAAAGATTATAGCAAATAACAAGCACACTATGTATCTTAGTGACATTTGTAAATGCAATCTATGGTAAGAAGAATGACAATCACTTAAGATGTGATAGTCAAAAAGAGGCTGAGTAGTGACAAGATAATAAAGCTCAAACCTTGCATAGTAAAGTGAGTTTCCTTACCACCTTGCTGACCTTAAGGGTTTTTCAAATTCTTTTGGTAGTGTTAGACAAGGAAAATGCAATCAGGTAATGACTTCGCAAATGAAGTAACAGTGGTAATCATAGGTTCAATGTTTCTTCTTATCCATTAATGTATAATGGAGGTAGTGGATTGCATGTTTGAGCAGTGTTTTGAGACTCATCAAAGATGGAAGAATAGTTAACAATACCTTGTGGATTGTGAATTAGTGTCAATAATTTTGAAGGATCTTAAGATCTAAAATACCATGAAACAATGAGTCCCCTATAGTAAGTAGGTAGTCTATAGTGCACAGTTTGATTTTATAGAAGGATGCTCATGAAAGGAATCTTCAAGTGATAGTGAGTGAAATTTTTGAGATTGTAGCTGAGGGTGCAATACCCAGTCTTAAAGGAAATTAGCAAAGTAGTAAATGTACAAGAAAATCAAATCATACACAACAAACAATTCACAATGTTATCTTGCATAATGCCTTGACTTTGAAGAAAAAAATCTCATTGTATCTTGATGAAAGTGGTGACCTTAATGGTCAATCACTGGAAACCATGATTTTAAACCATGTTATTGTGCTTATAGAGGCAACATTTTAAGTAAGGTAGTGAGTGGTGGTTTGGAACAATGATAGGTATGAAGGACTTGCTTTATATGCATACTATGCAGTCTAGCTTAAGACAACATTCTTAGAAGAGATTGAACGTGGATTATAGAACTCAACGGTTACCATGAAAATGAAAAAAGAAAAGACTGAGATCTATTTAAAAGCCATGGTCATGAAGATATTAAAGATGTCACATGCAAAAACCTAGTACCTGGAGTAATGAATACAATGCCAAATAGGATAGTGTGCTAGGGTGGATTTAGGAAATCTCTGCATTATCTAATTATAAGGAATACATCATTTATTTATTTTTTTAATTAAAAGAAATCATTCTAAATCGTATATAGGATACATTGATATTTCAAAAGCCTTTGAAGGAATTTGAGATTATGTAAATATATGTCAAGTAAATACCTAGATTACAAATAGTAGTGGGAACAATGTAAGATTTGTTAAGAAGAGAAAGAATGAGATAAAAACAATGAATCCTATGCCTCCTTTCATGCACATCTCCTCATCGTTCTCTATCATTCTTTACTGAAACACTTCTCCATTTTGGCGGTTTATGCTTGAAAATAATTCTTTAACGAAGGTTTTAGAGTACGCTTATTAAAATTAAAACTCCATTCTGATGAACTACACCTGAAAATAAGATTTTGACAAAAGTTTTAGGGTATGTTTATTAAAGTTTTAGAGTATTTTGGCGGGCTATATTTTTTATTCCTTAAATGATTTATTCAAATGGATTGTGACTAAATAAATGACTAACTATTTAGTCATTTTTATTTGTGTGACTAAATATTTTTTAATGAATGACCAAACTAGTAATTTATTTACTCATTTATAGTCAAGTTGCAAAAAATGAGAAAAATTTAGTTATTTCTAATTGTTGTGACTAAAATTTTTAGTTACCTAGTCATTTATTTGCCAAATTTTACTAGTGTGTGCTTCCTTGTGCAATTAGGGGTCTCTCAATGTTGAGGGCCCTAGGGATAAGCTCATTATAAGAAGTGACATATAGTGCCCTCCGTTTCGGTCGTCGTTGATGTTAAGTAAGTTGTTGTTAGTAATGTCATGATGATGTGGTGATTTTATTATTTAATTTAATTTTAAGATTATGAGATAACACTAATAATAAGCTTGGAGTTGATTAATTAAGTTAATTTAATTATAAGGTTACTTGTTTTATTTGGAATTAAATAAATAATTAGATTCAATAATAAATGTTAATTTAATTATCTTGGGAGTTAGTTATTGAAAGTAATCGAATTTGATGAGGAAAAGTAATTATCATTTAATGATTAAATTCAATTAATAAATCTAAAAGTAAGAAAATATTAGAGAAGAATAAATATTAAAATTGTACTTAAGTTTAAATAAATTACAGTAAAAATATGTATTCAATTATATTTTAATTAAAAGTTAATTATTTATGAAAATTTGTTTTAGTTAAAATTTAGAGTTAAGTGGAAGTAATTTAAAACATAAGAATTTGTTGGTTGAAATTCAATAAATAAATACATAAAGTAATAATAAATTAAAGTGGGTAAATAAAAAAATTAGTTATTGTTGAAAATCTTTTACGGAGGAGAAAGAGGAGTTAGGGCGGTTGAACGGAGAATTTGGTATTTTCTTTAAGAGGAGGCAAGAAAAATTTAGGGAAAGATTCTTCAAAATCAAATTCGAAGGGAGACAAGGACAGGAGAAGAAGATGAAGAAGGGGATTTCAATTGGAGGCAAATTTTCCAGGTTTTTAAATCTCTTTCAATGCATTTAATTTTCAAAGTGAAGGATTGTTTGCATTGTTAAAAGACTAAATTATTTTTGAAAACTATTGTGTATTATCTTTGTACTTGAAGTCCTTGCCATGCAAAATTTACTGGTATAGCTGTGAAATTTGTACAATCATTCCAATCATTTATATAAACATATTAGCCTCTCTGTATTGAAAAAAAATTTATTCCCAAGTTGGGGTTTTCTGTGTGAATATTTGAGTTGATATCTTGTCCAAATTGTGAATAAATTATATATTTAAATGCATGTATAAATATACACTGTATTTACATATAATATATATATATATTGTATTAAAATCAAACTGTAGATTAGTGAAAACTGGTGTATTGTTTTGTTTATGAATAGAGCAAATTTGAAATGTTGAAGGGGCCTTTCCCC
>VDFB02271358.1:358518572-358588559 GCA_007258455.2 Sequoia sempervirens | reverse complement strand
ATATAAACAAGTATAGATACATAATTAGGTTAAAATATTGAGTGAAGGTAGTCTTTTATATTTAGAATTTATGAGGATATTTCAATATATAAGTAGATTTGTATGATGAGTATTATTCAAAAGAAAATGGTTCTTATTTATATAATATGTTTATAAAACATGAATAATTTCTTTAATTGTTTTGTTTATGATTTTATCGTGGTGTAAAAGTAAAATATGAATCGAGTGTTAGAATGTTCAGTAAGATAGTGAGTTAAGTAAAAGTGTAATTTTATTTTATGGTAAGTGAAGTAATAAAAGGTGATAAAGAATTTTAATTAGATAGTTGATTTGTAAATGAAGTATTGAATTCGCTTTAGAAAATAAAAGAATTGGGTAAATAATTAAAGTAAAAATGGTTATTTCGATAGGTTGTTTAGTAAAATATTATTTAACCAAGGATTTTAACGGAATAAACATTATTGAATTAGGTATTTAATTTTGTTGTAGATAAATGAACTGTGTATTTAGTTAAAGTAAATCGATTTATATGGAAATATTCCTTAAGACTTTGTAATTAATGTGTTTATATTCAGAAAATGATTATTTTTATAGGAGTTAGAAAATTAGAATTATTAGGTAGTTAAGTTATTGAGTAGGTTAGTAAAGTGATTAGAAAGAGAGTTTCCTTATGTTAATAGTTAGTATTTATTTGGGTAACTTTGGAATAATAAATATCTTCCTCTTTAATTTGAAATAAATAATTGCTTATTTTTATAGAAATTTAGTTAAATAAGTGAATTGAAGTAAATTAAGTTTAAAAGAAAATATATTAATGCATATATATAGGGTTTTAATGAAAGAATACATTTTGCCTATGTGAACTTATTGTGTAACATTGATAGATTAGTTTATTCTTACTTTGGTTAAATTAGAAATAGTGAAAAGTAGAGTTTTGTATGTGCTTGCTCTGCGTAAGTAAAATTAGATGATTATGGAATATAATGAAAGTATAAATATTTTGTTATTAGAAGAATCAAGTTGCAGTCCATGGAGATGGTTATCTTATAAACGCTATAGTTATTTTAAATATAATTATTTGTAGTAAACACTCTTTTAATTAAATTAAGTGGATACCTTAAAGTAAGTGATAAGAACGTTGAAATAATGCCTAAATTAAAGGAATGTCTTTATGGTTATAAGGTGTGAGTGATTGTTGTTTTAAACAAAGTGTTTTGGTTATTGGTTTAAGTGTTATGTAATTGTTTTAAGATGGGTGTTATTTGTGGGATATTTATGGAGATGTCTCGATGGCCTGTTCATTGTAAGTGTTTTAAGATAGTGTTCTTCAAGGTTGATGTGTCTAATGGTCCTTGTATGTAATTATGTGTGTAAAATGGGAACCCGAATTATTGTTCATGATTGTTTTAATTTGTGTTTGGAAGAGTATGCTTGAGAATTAGTGTCTTGTGGCTTAAAACATTAGATTTTATCTTCACTTCACAATATTGTGCAGTCCTTAAATGTTGGAAATGATTGATCTTTAAAATAATGTTCTTTTTAGATTGTTTCAAGTTACTTCTTATTGAATGAATGGATATATTATTTGAATGTTTGGTTTTATGGATTCTTTCGATGGGACTTTTCGTGAGTTGATTTTGAGTTGGGGAATTTCTCTCAACTAATGTATGTTGCTATTCATTGGGAACCCATATGTTTTCTTTTGGTTCCTGACCCTGAGTGGTAAATCGGTTAATGTTATCTTTGTCATGATTGATGGTCTTGCTTGAGTTGTTAATGAGTCAAATTGAAAGTTCTTTGAGTTATGGGTATTCCAAGAGGAGAAAATAGAGGTTTCCCTTGGATGTCCGATTTAGTTCGTATCGAAGTTGTTGATGTTGTTTAAGGGAGTTGTTGATCTTATTTTGATGTATTCTCTCATTATATTTGAATTGAAAATATTTCCTCAAGGTTTTGCTTTTATTGTTGTCAGATTTTCATGGGGAAACCCTAGTGTAACCTTTTGAGAATTTTCCAGAGGTTTATTTTACTATTGGTTAATGTTCCTCCTTTTATGTGCCCTTGTTGTGGCAAGTGTTTTGGTTTCATGTTTTTGAAAGGGTTGTACATGAAACGTTGAGATTTTGATTATGTATTTATGGCAAGATGGGTAATGCCTTGCATGCTTCTCTGTTGTGATCTAATGTACTTGTTATGTTGTACAATCCTTGGGTTTGGTTTTTATGTTTTGAGTGTCTAGAGTGAGAGTGGCTCTAAGTGGGTGGTCGGCGCACAAAGGGGCGCCAGGATAGCCCTCGTTAGAGTGAATTTAATAAGTGATAATTTAAATAATTAACTAGGGGGTGGGTAGAATCACATTAAAAAGATAATTGATGCCTCATCCTCCGTTTAGTGCTATCATAGGCTAAAGGGGATTGAGAAGGTCCGTGGTTGGCAAGATCGTTGCCTTGTCTTCATGAAAGGTTAACGGTTCCGCATGAGCAACCCTATGGAGCGGTTCCTTGAGATAGGTAGCCTGGATAACCATAGATGGAGGTGGTTCCTAGTGCTTGGTTGCATGGATAATCCGTCAGTAGATGGAGGCGGTACCTTGCAGTAGGTAGCCTGGAGAATCCATGTTAAGCCATGCGATGACACTCTCCTCTAACACTCCTTCTTATGTTGTTACTTTGGAAATCCTCTGGAAGTGGGTCTTTGTCTTGAATTGATGAAACATAGTTGTTTGAATTGATTTATGGTTTTACCCTATTTTATCTTGTTGTATTCTATGGTCTTGTATAAATCTTGTTGATGTTTGGGTTTCGACCTTGTACTCTTATGGTACTGTGATATGATGTTATTGTATTGTGTCATTGTGATTCAGAATTGTGTTACGTTTATTAATTCAGTTTGATTTGAAAGTGTTTTATGATCTTCCTTTGGTTCCTTGTTTACTGGCTATTGCCTTGAATTATGTGATGAGATTTATGACTCTTGGATGTGGTTGATTATGTCATTGTAATTCCTGAGTGTTATGATACTTTTGTATGACGCTGAGTCTTGTGGTTCTTTGTTGGATGTTCTTGGTTGAGGTCTCTTTCTTGTTAGCTCCTAGCACGGGGGGTGGGTCTTCGGACTCACATGGTCGGGTGGAACGTGCTAAGCACCCCATTGGGTCCCCAGCCGAGGATCGAGAGGTGCGGATTGGTGCTATTGCGGCAACTCCAGAATTGTATTTATCTTGGAACCAGTTATGATCTTGTGCATCATGTTATCTTGTTGTATGGTTTTCGTTCATGATTGGAAACACTTTTGTATCATTGTACTTCTTGAACATTGTACTGTAATGTAATATTAGCCATGGCAGTTGTTATTCAATGTGTTATGTTAATCATGCATATGTTGTATTTATGTACAGATGGCTTCTTATCAATGAATTTTTCATGTATGTGTTATATTTGTTATTGTTACTTTAAATCTTTGGATTTTATTCTTTATTGATGTTGTATGGATCTAAGTCGCGTAATGACTCTTCGTGTACCCCAAGGGATGTATGTGTTACTGAATCTATTTAAATAAAATTCATGCTATGACTTAATGTGTATTACATGTATGTTATGTTTACTTTAAAAAATAAAAAAATTGTGCTATTATTATTGTGTTGTCCTTTGGGGTTCGTACGGCGGGGCGTTACATGACACATTGCATGTTTAACTAAAAAGATAAATCTGTATTGACATTAGCAATGGGTATGTATAGTATCATGATAGGCCAAAAAGTGGCAATATGATGGACTTATGGCTGACAACTATTTTTTTAACCAAAATTGATGAAATGAAAAGGGTTTTTAAAGAAGATTCTCAGCTTTCTACCGATCTAAATTATTCTTTACTTTGAATTTAATAAGTAATTATTATTCATTTTCTATTCAAATTATGACTAAAGTCTTGATTGATAGGTTTATTGAAATATATTTATAACTTTCAAACGATATCACATTTTTGAATCCAAAACATGCGTCACATACTATAGGATTAAAAAAATAAAAATTGAATTTCATGAAGTTTTGACCAAGTTAAAGTGGTCAGACATATGATTTTATTTTTTAAAATTGTAATAAAAATTCATAATTAATTATTTACTTGGAAAAAAATACAAAAATATATGTGTCACATCGGACATAAGTCCTCTACTTATATCTAAAATCTTACAAAAAAAATTATCAATTTTATTATGGTTAGGTTGGTCAAATAGACACCTACTTCTTATTTTTTCCTTGAAATTTAAGTACCACTACATTGAAATTTCAAATTTTCACTAAATAGAGTTTTTAAAAAAAAAACAAACCTAGTAGTTTAGAAACTACATTCAATTTACAACAGATTCTATTCTTACATATTTTTGAAAAAATATGGATAACTTATTCAAATTTTTATGTCAAGTTGCCTAACTCTGATTTTTCTTAATTTTTTGCGACTTAAGGGCCTATATTTTCCATGATGATCCTGCACATACCTCAATGATGATTTTGACTTGTTGCTCTTTAGGAATGGGTCACTTGCTCTTACTAGCTTGCTACCTCCGTCATTGTAGGAAGTTTGCGATCAACTTCAATATTCTGATTTTAGGAGCCTAACAGCTATAAATCATAGTAAAATCAGAATTTAATAAGTTTTGGAATTAGCATTTTAAAGTGTTTTTTAGGGTCATTGACTTCAAACTATCTTCTCTTCTGCAGGGGTGGTTGCATGCCAATTTTTTTTGGTGTAAAATATCATAATTATTAGATTTTGTTACCTGTCTATGAATAAAAATTACTGTAGTGTGAGTTTGATAGTTTTTGAAGATCTAAATATTCAAGCTTGGTAAAGAAAAATCATGTTAGATAATATTTGTCTAGAACAAAATGAAGAGACACTTGATAGACTGTGGGCTAGATTGAAAAAGAAGGGTGATAGGAAATGTTATTGTTCTTACAATAATTGAAATGACTTAAATACGAGATGAATTTTAATCACAAGGGCATGTGCAGGATCATCATGAAAAAAATAGGCCATTAAGTGGCAAAAAATTCAAAAAAATCAGAGTTAGAAAACTTCACATAAAAAATAAAATAAGTTGTCTATATTATTTCAAAAATATGTAAGAATAGAATTTGTAGCAGATTGAATGTAGTTTCTAAACTACTAGGTTTTAAAAAAAAAATCTATTTAGTAAAAATTTGAAATTTTAATGTAGTGGCACTTAAAATTTAGGGAAAAAATCAGAATTACGTGTCTATTTGACCACCCTAACCACAATAAAATTATAATATTTTTTATAAAATTTTAGATATAAGTAGAGGACTCATGCCCTGATGTGATGCATATTTTTTAATAATTTTTTTTAGGTAAATAATTAATTATGAATTTTTTATTACAACTTTTTAAAAATATAAAAACTTGTATGTCTGACCACCTTAACTTGGTCAAAACTTCATTAAATTCATTTTTTCTTTATTTAATCGCATATAATACGAAGTATAGAATGTGACACATGGTTTGGATTCAAAAAATGTGATACAGTTTGAAAGTTATAGATGTTTTTCAATTAGCCTATCAATTAAGACTTTAGTCATAATTTGAATAGAAAATGAATAATAATTACTTATTAAATTCAAAGTAAAGCATAATTTATATTGATAGAAATATGAGAATCTCCTTTAAAAACCCTTTTTGTTTCATCAATTTTGGGTAAAAAAATAGTCATCAGTCACATACCCATCATATTGCCACTTTTTGGCCCATCATGATCCTGCACATACCCACAACATCTAAGAAAAATTATAGGCAACATGGTAATGTTGAAGGGGGGCATGATCATCATCCATTGGTAAGTTGTTCATTATATGTGTTTATATTGATTGAATTTGTAAATGTTTATATCATTTTAACATTATATATATAATAACTTGATCATGATCATGGTTTATTTATGTCTATCATTATTATAAAGGTGGTGTGCCCTAGGGTAGACGATATAGATTATCACAACCCAGAGAATGTGGTTTTGCAAGTAGACAAACATGGAGCTATGAATATCGAAGATGAAGTTAATGATCCTATGGAAGAATATGATTATACACTAGAAAATACAGTTGAAGATGATGGTACAAATACATTGATCCATGACATATTTAGTGGTAGGGCTGATCATGATGATCAAGATGGCTTTGATGATGTTCATGATTTACCTATACTTGAGAAGGCATACAAGCCCTTTTATGAAGGCTCTCAAACAACTCTTCTCTTTGTTGTATTGTTGTTATTGAAATTGAAGGTTATTAATGGTTTATCAAACATAGCAATCTCACAAATTTTAAGGTATGCCATATATGTCATTTTCTTTCATCTATTTTTATTGTTGTTAGTTCATCACTAGTAAATAAAGGATCATATGTACCATTAATATTCTTTATATTAACAATTTTTTTTGTTGTAGATTGATTGGTGAATTTTTATTGCCACCATCAAATATTTTACCTCGCTCATACTAAAATTTATCTGGGATTATGAATGATATCATAATGGAGTATCGAGCAATAGATGCATGCCCCAATGATCATATTATATATTATAAACCACAATAATTTGCAATAGAATGCACAAAATGATATATTAGTAGATATTGAACATATCAACTAACAAAAAAGGTGTCTCACAAGGTTCTTCGTTATATTCTCATTATTCTACGTATGCAATGATTATTTAGGTGTGAAAGCTTAGTGCAATTTATGGATTACCATGCATGGAATAGAAGTGGAGATGACATTCTTTGAATGCCTATGGATGGTTTTTCATTTAGGGACATGGAGAAAAAATGGCCACACTTTATACCATGACATTTATACATACCTTTGAATAGGAGTCATACTGACCGATTTAGCCTCAAACCTAAAATGAACCTTTGTAAAAAAGGCATCCAGATTCGTCATCCTAGGAGATACCCTATATTGTAGAAGCATAGAAGGAACCCTATTGCACTACCTAAATTCTGAGGAGGCATTGATTGCTCTAACTAAAGTACAAATAGGTATCTATGGTTCACACTCAAGTCAAATGACCATAGCCAAGAAACTACTAAGGATATAGTATTATTGGCCCACTATAGAAAAAGAAGCACATGATTATGTCAGAAGGTGTCTACAATGTAAACATGGGAAATTAATCCATGCTCCAACTCAAGAGCTTCATCCTATCATCACACCATGGCCCTTTTCATAGTGGGGACTTGATCTCATTGGAAAAATCACACCCACCTCATCTAATGGCCATATGTTCATCTTAACCACCCCAGAGTACTTTACTAAGTGGGTGGAAGTCATACCCATGACGTACATAATTGGGAAGCAAATTTCAAAGTTAATCTTAAACTATCTCATTTTACATTATGGTGACCCACAAGCCATTATCTCAGATAATGGGACACCATTCAAGAAACAATATGTCCATAACTTATATGAGAAATTCAAAATCCAACATCATTTCTCCACCCCATACTATCCCCAAGGCAATGGCCAAGCAAAAGCTAAAAACAAGAACATTTTGAAAATCCTTAAGAAAATAGTCAATAATGCAGGTCATGACTGACATTTGTAGCTTAATCCCACCCTCTAGGCCTATCGAACCAGCATCCATACACCCACCAGTGCCACCCCCTTCTCCCTAGTCTACGGATCAAAAGTGGTACTTCCTATTGAGATCAAGCTCCTACCCCTCAGGATATCACTACAAAACCTGATCACGGATGAAGAGTATTGAGTATCAAGACTAAATGAGCTAGAGCTACTAGATGAGCACCGTATAGATGCTTTGAATCATTTGCAACTCTATTAGAATAGACTCAAAAGGAGTTACAATAACAAAATCAGAAGTAGGACTTTCCAAATTGGAGAACTGGTATTAAAGGAGAATTAGAAGAATGTCCCAAAACCAAACAACAAAGGAAAGTTTGAACCCAATTCTTTGGGACCATTCATCATCACAACAAGTTAAAAATTTGGGGCATATCAATTATCAAAACCCAAAGGGGAATCTCTGCAAGAACCCATGAATATCTCTCACCTAAAAAAGTTTTATGCATAAATCTTTTAAGGTATAGAACCAAAAAATCCAAAAAATTAGAAAATGTCTTGAAAAAATGGTTACCTTGGCAAAAACCTAGCAAATAGGCATCTTGGCGACAACAAAAAATCAAAAAAGCAAAAAATCAGAAAAAAGATAAAAAAAAATAGTAAAAATAAAAATCATCCTATAGTGAAAACAACTTTGGTGGCACTTTGGACAAGTACCTTGGTGAAAAATTGGCAAATAGGCTCCTTGTGTAAATAAACACTTTCCATCCACTAGGATCTTTGCGGCTTTTTTTGCACCATTCATCACATTTCCATCATCCATCGCATTCAGATCTCCATCTGCACCATAGCTTGATCTTGTTTTCATTTCATGATCCTTCCTAGAACTACTTAGCCCATCCTCAAGGTCAGTTTGTCCTACCTTTATTGGAGTAGTCTATTACATCATAGTGGGGGTATGTTCTCATTAGATCGTATTCATCTATATTCTTGAAGTCCTAAAATTAGAAAATCCAAAAACATAAAAAGATCAGAAAATCCAAAAAATCAAAAAATCAAAAAATCCAAAAAAATCAAAACATATCAAAATCCCAAAACATGTCAAAAAGTCAGTCAAAAAGTAAAAAAAGGGTCGCTTGTCGAACTATGTCATCTCTTAGCTTGAACATAGGAAAGGTTGATCTTTGATCATCCCTTGAGACAATTAGGTCAGATTTATAGGAGTCTATCACAATAAGTTGACATCTCATCATGTATATCATCATCTATAAATCAGTCAAGTCATTAGTCGAACTACATGGTCTCTGCGTTTATAACATAGGCAAGACTAATCTATTTATCTACCCTTGATGCCCCTAGGATAGGTACTTAGGTTAGTCTCTTGGTCAAAATATTAGAAAACCTAAAAACATCAAAAAATAAAAAAATAAAAACATTTCCAAAATATTAAGAATACCAAAAACAACTTCTAAACATTACAAAACATCAAAAACACCCAAATATTCGAAAATCCATCCATCTCACCTCACTTACACCCACAATAAACATCACTCATAATAAATGATCATCATCCTCAATCTTTAGTAAGACAATCATAAACAAGTCTAGTAGGTGAAAAGTGAAAACTCAAAACGTCAAGTCTTAGGTCTAAGTCAGTATGTAAGTAAGTTGGTCAACTCTTGGTATTGATAATCTATCATCCAATTGGTCCTATATCAATCATTTGAAAGAATACCTTAGGATAAATGAAATGACATGCTTTCATCCACTAATATTTCCTAGGATGCATCCTTCCTACAATGGGAATTATCTTTTGCCAATAGTTTCAATTCTTATGCTTTAAAAAACACATCTCCATTTGGTTAGCGGTATTGAAGAACATCAGCTTTTTGTGTACTTTGTCTTTATCTTTTGAATTATCTTATTACACTCATTCCAAGGACTTCTCGATGATATTCGAATAGAGGATTTAGAGAAGTAAGAATGGGCCAATGATCAATATCTTTTGTTTGTTGTACTTGTTGGACATTCTTGTAATATAACCTTGGTGAATACTTGCTTTGTTAGGTATGTATGGAGGAGGTCTTGGGAAACTTTTTGACTATTGCATTGATAGGTTATACCTTTCTGTGTTTTGGTTTGAGGTGTTTGAAACTTCTAAAATGCATCCTAGCAAGGTTTATGTATGTTAGCTATGAACAAGAAATGCTCCTATCTATTTGTCAAGTCAAAGTCCATCACACTAGGTACAACACCATCCTAGTTCTCTATACCTTGATGCATTGTGCCTACATGTGTTATCAAACATAAGAAAATTGGACCTTTGAAAATCCCAATTCCTCAACAAGTAATCATCATCATTTGCATATTTCATCTTATGTCTTGTTGAAATGACTTATCTTTCATTCCTTCTTGCTTTTCATGCTAACAAAGTACTATCATAGTTGATCATGAGCATCATCATCATCGTCATCGATCCTACATCCACAAATCATTTGCATATGGCATAAACATATCATATAGGAAACAATTTCATTACATTTTCATCATCATATAACCATGTTATTAGAAGAATTTTTCATAAAATTAGCATATCCCTTTCTCATTGCATTGCATCCATTTTTTTGCATCACATTGCATTCATCACGTAAATTATTGTATAATATTCATTTTCATAAACATTTGCATAAACATTACCACCTAGTGTATGATCATACATAATAGGTACATAAGCATTAAATAGATAATCCATTGCATACATATCACATAACATCATAAAGTCATCTCACACATTATGTTCATTTTACATTACCCTATCATCACATATAATACATCACAGTAAATGCATTGTGCATTGCATACATTACATTACCATTTAATATGATTAGGATAATAATATTCATTATTCTAAGCATCTTAAAAAAAAAAAAACCATCTCATTTGCATCATATCATATAAAACATGACCATTGCATCTACATTGCATTATATCATCCATTAATCATCCATACCATCTCATAAATAGCATCACAATCCTTTTTTGCATTTAATTGCACAAATCATTTGACATCATTATAAAGAAAAATAGGAACATAAAAATCCATCACATGGAAAGTATACATCCATCCATAAACATTTCATATAAGCATGATTCACATCATTTCATGTAAAAACCATGGATCATTTCCATATCATTTTACATATTAAATTTCATATTCCATATCATCATTTGAATCATCATATATCATCCATTCACATAAGGGTATGTGCAGGATCATCATGCAAAAAACAGGCCCTTAAGTGGCAAAAAATTCAGAAAAATCAGTGTTAGGCAACTTGACGTAAATATTTGAATAAGTTATCTATATTATTTCAAAAATATGTAAGAATATAATTTGTAGAAAATTGAATGTAGTTTCTAAAATACTAGGTTTATTTAAAAATAAATAAAATCTATTTGGTGAAAATTTGAAATTTCAATGCAGTAGTACTTAAATTTCAGGGAAAAAAAAGAAGTAGGTGTCTGTTTGACCACCTAACCATAATAAAATGATAATATTTTTTTGTAAGATTTTATTTATAAGTAGAGGACTCATGTCTAGATGTGATGCATATTTTTTTGTAATTTTTTTCCAAGTAAATAATTAATTATGAATTTTTTATTACAACTTTTAGAAAATATAAAAACTTGTTTCTCTGACCACCTTAACTTGGTCAAAAATTCATGAAATTTAATTTTTCTTTTTTTAATCCTATAGTATGTGAAGCATAGAATGTGACACATGTTTTGGATTCAAAAAATATGATACCGTTTGAAAGTTACAGATGTTTTTCAATTAACCTATCGATCATGAATTTAGTCGTAATTCTAATAGAAAATGAATAATAATTATTTATTAAATTCAAATTAAATCATAATTTATATTTTTGGAAAGTTGAGAATCTCCTCTAAAAACCCTTTTTATTTAATTAATTTTGGGTGAAAAAAAGTCGTCAGCCACATACCCTACAAATATTGCCACTTTTTGGCGCACCATGATCCTACACATAACCATAAATGCATTTGCATAAGTTAATGACATAATATAGATCTTATAGCCAAAATCATTACATAATAAATATATGATCGAAAATAAATGCATCCAGAAATGCATCATATAAAACATTGCACAACATATAGAAGTAGAGTCATCCATACATGCATAAATAAATGATACATATCACATTACATCATAATTAGAATCATCATCTCATATATATATCATCATTGGGTAACTATAATAGTACAAAATAATTAGATCACTGTACATGTGTATCAATTAGTACAAAAAATCCCATCAGGGTATCAAAAAGGAGTCCATAAGGCACAAAACATGATATCATCTCGATCAAAAAGAGGCCTAACCTTCCTGTCTATTGGCATCACCGCTAGCACTGTGACCCTCTGCTGGTCTGAAGTTGGTTTGTTGTTAGTACTCCAAGACCCATGTTGCTTTGGGTACGGCCTCGTGATAGTGCAAACAGTAATACTCAGCCTCTTGGATGGCCTCCCTATAGGACCGAATCGACACTGTACCCTGAGAGGAGGAGGCTACCATGCTCTCTAACTACTATCTTCAACCTAGCTCTATGGCTGCCTGTAGCTTTGTAGCCTATCTCTATTGGATGGATTGATCCCTCTTAGCCCTAGCTTGGTCTCTCTCAGTCTACGCCTAATCTCTCTCCCCTATTAAAGTCTATACCTGGGCCTACAACTGTGCAATCAATGTATCTCAAGGATCCACCTACCCTATTGGTTGCCCTACTTCTTATGCTTGTGGAGGTTGTACCTGAGGCTAATCCTCACCCCCAGCCCATGGTGGTGCACTTGCTCACACCTATTTTTGATCCCGTATCTTTACATCTAGTTGATCTAGCTACATTAGGGGCCCAACCAGCTGGTCCTATCAGGCATCATCCCTTCGTCCTCGTCCTCCCCCTCTACCTCTCACTGTCTTCCAATCAGGGACTACACCTAGAATCATCAAATGTAGGGGAGGCCATAACCAATCCCTGTATGCCTATGTCGTGCCTGGATTCGCAGGCCCCTGATCATAAACCCATGGTTGAGGTACCAACTATCTAAAACTGTCCACAACCTCTGAGGTAGGAATGTATCACCCCCATGAAACCTATGACATGGTTTGGGAAAATATGGCCACATAATCATCATCTGGTCGATCTTGAGGCTCATTGAACTAACGTTGAATGTGCTTGGGAAGATATCTCTCTATCATAGTATGCTCTCACTCTGCATGAAATGGTCTTGGTGGGCATAGAAAAGTTGATCTACATCATTGGCCCATCTGGGTAGACCAAGGTATGGATGCCATATAAATACTTGCATCTCATCAAGGACTCTCCTCTAATAGGGGATCTTGTGCTCACCTGTGGGTGTGAAGGACACACCACCTTTGTAGTGCCATACAAGGGGATCATCTGACATCATCAGAACTGGAACAACCTATGGCTAAAGGACAATAATGTGTTCCCATGCCCATACATGGAGGAGTGTCGTGCCTGCTCTGAGTGCTCTACCATCCATGTAGACATACTCATGGAGATCTTTGTACAAGGATGGAAGAAGAATAGGCCCCCAAGCAAAATGGATTAGTCTATCATGAACTATGCGCTCCTAGCAAAGTCCCCAACTAGGACTAAAGTATCAACCTTGTTTATGTGGGGCAACAAGACCTAAGATAATCACCACAACAACCAAGTGGAACGGGGTGCTAGGGCCTTGTGTCACTCAAGCTCGATCTACCCCTTGCAAATAATAATATCCTCCGTGGCCAGGACTCTGTGGCAGGAATTTCACCCCTCATCTATCTCAAAAATGACATGCTGACCATGAATCGACAATCTTGGGATATGCGAAACATCCTCCAAGGTGATGGTGGCCTCCCCGATGGGAAGATGGAAGGAAGACATCTTGCTATGCCATCTCTCGACAAGTGTTGACATCATCCTGAGGTGGGTGCGAACAGGCGCTGCATAGGAAATGTACCACAACCCCATGTCTCAAAGTCGGTCCTGATCTTTGTAGCTCAAGTCTCGCAAGTAATTGAATAGATCTTGTGACCTGTGCTCTCAGGAGTAGAGCTCCCTCCCCACGTCCTGCATCAAGAAGGGTCATCATGTTAAAAATTTTGAAAAATTCTTTGTCTGGCATCCAAGAAGCCACTCCAACATCACAATCCATGAAGGTGTCGTACTTTGATTCTTTTTGAACTTTGACGCTAGGGCACAAAATACCAAAATAGCACCACTGTAGTGGACTTTCCTCCCCAATGACGCACTTTGAAAAAATATAGGACCACTGCATTACACTTTGTGAATCACCTCACTAGCCATGAGCTTAGCGTCAGAGTTTGGAGTTATTTTCAAGCTATAAAATCCATTGTCGTGATGCAATTTGACACTGAGTGGCACAATTTGATTTTTGAGTAGCACTATATAGCACCGCTATAGACGAACTGACTTTGAAAGCATTAAATGAGCACAAAAAATGAGAAATAGATCTTAAGTAAGGATCAATTACTGGTGCCCCAATGCTGGGTGGCCACTGGTACGTCTGGATTGGATTAGAAATGTGCATTGTGAGCTATCATTGCACCATATCGTTAGGAGGTCAGAGCTCAAATCTCAAGGTTTCTAGGTGGCTGTGTGGAAATGAATTGAAAGTCGCCCCTCAATCCCCTTTTAAGCTTGAAAATTAAGGTTTTTTTCACCCTAATTGGCTATCCTACTAGGGTTTTGGACCCTCGAACCTATTTTTTTCTAGTTGAGGCCTGTTTTACATCATTTTATTGCATTTAGACACATTTTTGGCCTCCTAGAGCCTTTCTGGACCTGTTAAACACCTTGTCCTCTTTTTTCACGAGATCACCCAAAAATTAAAATTTTCATCCAATCTCTCAAGGGGAAATATAATAGAATTTTTCTCTCGCCAAGCAGTAGTGGGGCAATATTTTAAATGAATTTTTTTTGGCTTTGATTGAAATCGTTTATTCTTTGAACCAACATAGTAAGTGCATCACTTCAAAGAGGGGAAAAATGTAGACACGTAAAATGTACTGATTGACATTGTGCATCTAATCCTGACCACTAACATCGTTTCATCTTGAATCATCCTTTGGTATAACCATTTAATTAAATTCCCTTATCTAATTAAATTCATCAATATTTCTCTCTTAATTAAATAAACTAGTTATCTAATTAAGCCATCCTCTCTCAATTTTTAAATTAATCAATCTTTATCTAATTGTCCCCATTTAATTAAATAGTCAATTTTATTTTAATTAAATCTTTAAATTCTATCTATTAAATTAAATAAATTAAAAATTATTTAATTTAATCTACCATCATCTCTTTTTAATTAAATAAATCCATAAATTTGAGTCAAATAGGTCACATCACCTAATCCCTTCATTAAATTAATTAACCTTGATTAATTTAATCTCCCCTCATGTCCCATCCTCTAGCTTTTACCACTTGCACATGAAAATAGATTTAGTTCATTTATTAAATCTCTATTTTCCTCAACAAGGAATCTTTTGGAATGTTCTTCAAGTTTGAATTCAAAAATCCAAGTTGACATGTACATCCAACAAGGCATTTACTCCATCTTACATGTCCTTTTCCTTGATCCATGTGGAATTTAATGCATTTTCCCTTCCCTCTTGCATGTCATTTCAACAAAATTCAAAATTAAAAAATAGGCATTTATTAGCACAATCCTCAAAACTTACACATCCTTCATCCATTCATAGGTTGACAAGTGGAATCTTGCCATTGGTTGGTTTTTAGTCCCACATTGCTCTATTTTGGACATTCATCCATCTTGGAATTCTATAAATAAAGAGCTCATCTCTTCATTCTATCATCCACAAATTATGCAAAGTTATTATGCTCAAATATTTAGCCATTTCCACTCATCATCATTGAATCATAACTAGGTTATGCAAGTTTTTTGCTTGGATCATTCACCATCCTTCATCAAAGTGGATCACTCATCAACATTCATCAACATACATCAATCTTGCATCATAAGAATTGGGAAATGGCCAATTTTCACATCAAATTGGCACCAATTCCCCCATGGGATCATGAGTTTGCTAGTTTAATTAGGATTAAATCTCTATTTTGTTATTTTCATTGTGTTCTTCATTTGCTTTTTTCCTAATTTGAATTTTGTGAATGGATTTCATGGGGAATCCTTGTTCCTGCTTGCATTTGATTATCTAATGTGTTTGTTCTTATTGTTTTGCGAGCATTACGATTGGGGTTCACACATTTGGCACTAGAAGGAGGGCATAATCTCATTTTTAATCATGTTTTTTCTAAAAATTCCACGTTTATGTTTGTGCACAGGAAAATTCCAATGCTAGAAGCTCAACATCATTGTTTTAGCATTGTTGGCTCTCTAGTGTTGCCATATAGTACTATTGAAAAATTAAACTACAATGCTTTAGCCATCCCACCTAAAAATTTTGAATTTAAATTTTAAACAATGACATTGAGCAAAAGTGTGACACAATTGAGGTCATTGGTCTAGACACAAAGCATTGCTAACTGGTAAGCAACGCTATACAACACCACTAAAAAAATCAAACTGCGATGTAGTCAAGGGTTGCGCCGCTAGTAGGGAGTAAAAAATTGAAATGTTATTTTAGCACATGCTTTTTTTTCAAATGATAAATTTATCTTCTATTTTCTACTTTTTAACCTTTGTGTTTGGTAGAATTTGACTGATTTTATGTCTTGTAGGTTGGATCAATTGAAAACAAAAGAAGGAGAAGCATGATGATATTTTACAAAATCAAAGTGTTTTTAAACACTTTAGTGTTTTTGTAACACTCTTAAAAAACTGTTATTCCTTTTTGCTTAGGACTAACTAATTTTGTTTGGGTTTTAAAAAGAACCCTTTCAATTTTTGCAAAGGCTTAAAATGAACACTAGGACTACCACTTACTAGAGTTTGTGTTTTGGTTAACAATTGAATAAAACAACTCTCATTTGTCCTTTGACACTTTAAAAAGAAGTCATTACTATTTTGTGGGATTTTAAAATGAACATGTGCTATTTTATCTTTGTGATGGCTTACTTAAACTAACTTCATTGAAAAAGGACGTATGCACTTTTCTCGCGCTTTATAGCAATCTTGAGAATCAAAAGGCCTTTTTTGTGATTCTAAGTTGAGATAAAACAATCATCTCCACACTTCATTTTGGGTTTAAAATCGAACAAAATATTGTATGAGTGTGAATGAGCTTATGGCATGTGTTCTCCCTTTGTTTCTAAACAAGGGTCGATCGAACTATGAATAATTTTATTCACTTTTTTTTTTAATCTTAGAGGGCCTACCTTGGGGAAAAAGTACTCACCCAAGGGAACGACTCAACTGGTAAGACTCTGAACCCAAGAGTATTTCTAGTTGAGATATAAATGTGGGTATTGGAGTAAACACCAATATCATGTGGTTGGATCCAACAAGATGGATCTAAAAAGGGCCTCTCACCGTATGGGTCAATCTGCATGAGGGTATGTCTAGGATCATTATGGTAAAAATAGGCCGAAAAATCAGTATTAGGCAACTTGACATAAAACTTTGAATAAGTTATCTATATTATTTCAAAAATATGTAAGAATAGAATCTATAGAAAATTTAATGTAGTTTATAAACTACTAGGTTTATTTAAAAATAAATAAAATTTATTTGGTGAAAATTTGAAATTTCAATGTAGTACTTAAATTTCGGGAAAAAAAAGCAGGTGTCTGTCGACCACCCTAACCATAATAAAATGATAATATTTTTTTATAAGATTTTATATATAAGTAAAAGACCCATGTGTGGATGTGATGCATATTTTTTTGTAATTTTTTTCCAAGTAAATAATTAATTGTGAATTTTTTATTACAATTTTAAAAAATATAAAAAACTTGTATGTCTAACCACCTTAACTTGGTCAAAAATTCATGAAATTTAAATTTTATTTTTTTAATCCTATAGTATTTGAAGCATAGAATGTGACACATGTTTTGGATTCAAAAAATGTGATACCATTTGAAAGTTATAGATGTTTTTCAATCAGCCTATCCATTAGGACTTTAGTCGTAATTCTAATAGAAAATTAATCATAATTATTTATTAAATTTAAATTAAAACATAATTTAGATTGGTGGAAATCTGAGAATCTCCTATAAAAACCCTTTTTGTTTCATCAATTTTGGGTAAAAAAAAAAGTTGTCAGCCACATACCCTACAAATACCCATAATATTGCCACTTTTTGGCCCATCATGATCCTACACATACCTATGAACAAAAAGTCCTAATTTAAACCCATGTTTTAGAATTGTCAAAATCTTTAATCTATTTGTTGGTGCAAGAACGGTCATTTTGAAGCCACCCCACACTTTTACGGTCTTTTAGTAGAAATGGAAAGCATTCCATGGGAGTTTAATGGGTGTTGATGCTTGGCTGCCCTGTATAAGTGAGTGTCATGGAGGTGAGCCAGTAGGGTCAAGCATCTAACCATTCACTAAAGATAAGCGTAGCTAGACTTGTCCAAGTGGGGATTCAACAAATATTGTCTTCCATATCCATAGGGTTGTATTTATTCTTGGTTACAAAATGCTTTGCTTGTTTGAAACATCTTGGAAACAAACACTTAAACATCATCATCAAAATTTAAAAACCCTTTAGGAGAAAAATACAATTGACTCAATTCATGTGTTATTGCTTTCCCTTGGGATTCTATCCTTAGAGGTTTCTAAACACTTGGATTATATCTCAATTTGTCTACTAAAGTTAAACAATAGGTAACCTTTTCCTTGACTTCATCAATTGTTCACTTAACATACTTTGTGGGATTCGAGGAAATTAAGACATCGGACATCTAGTTTGGAAAACAATTCAAATAAGTGTTTGTGGTAAAATAAAGTCACTAAGCAAAGAGAAAAAAATTAACTCTCACATGTGTTGAGACCTCGTGATTTCCAATAAGGTCAAAATCCCAAAACCAAAGTCCTTGAGTCAAAGTTCAAAATTTAGAAATCACACTCAAAAGATCATCAAGAAATACAAAAGAAAGTGCAATAAAAATCAATACATCAAGATAAGATAAAATTTCACAAGGTTCTATAGGCTCATTCCTTTGAACAATCCTAAAATGTACGCTCAATTTGAACCACTTCTTAGTTATAGAGGTCTTTAGAAGCATTGCATGTTATTCAATACCTAGGTCTATGCAAACAAACTATCTTTTTTAGGCACATCTTAGGATAAAAAAAAATCAAAATATTTTTTCATCCATACTTCAAACACCAAACATCAAAAATCATCTCACCATCACCTTTTTGAGAAATCTTGAAAATTATCCTTCATGCTAGGCTTTTTGGAAAAAATAAAAAATCATCAAATCTTTGAGACAAAATTCTTGTAATATTTATCAAATCATCTTTAGCTAGGTATGTGTAGATGCATCCTTTTGCATATGCTTAGTCAAAGTTATCAAACCATCTTGTTTAGTTAGGTATATGTAGATGCATCCTTCTTCATATACTTGGTTAAATTATCATCTTGTTTGAATAGGTGTGGGTAGATGAATCCTTCTCCCTACACATATTCAAATTATCATCCTTTGAGAAAATCTATTCCTTAAGATAATCATCCAACATCTTAGGATCTATTTGTTCAAAATCAAAGCAAACCAAAATCAATCAAGTCAAGGACAATCGCAAAATCAAAAATCAAAATCCAAAAGTCCTAAAATTCTATCATACCCCTCAAGATTTATCAAAATATAAAACATCCACATCATCCATCTCTTGCATCATTGTCATATCACTCCTTTTGATCCTCAAGATATCCTAAAATTTTCTCTTTTGTGCATAAAATAAGGATCAATCCAAAGAATTAGAGACTCATCTCTCATATTCTTGAAAATTGATCCCTATTTTATGGTTCAAACTTGATCTCAATACAAGAAGAACATGGAATCCAACAAAGAAACACCTGCTTCAAATGACCTAAGCCAAACAAACGTCAAAATGAATCCAGTCAAATCAAGCAATCCTTTGACTATCTCATCATCACAAATTTCGCAAGAAGAAACTCAAGGAGAAGATCCTATGTTTGGGATGTTGCAAGAGGAAATAACTGAAATGCTCCAAAATCCAGAAAACCATAAAATCATCAACATTATGATGAGGCTTAACCCTTCACTATACATGCTCAAACTAGCAAAACAATGGGCCAAATTACCTTCTGATTTTGATGTGAGTACTATAGTGGAGACATCTTTGCCTCCAATATCATCTACCATCCCCATCTCATCTACACCCCTATCCCAAAGCATCACTCAAAACATCCTACAAATCACATCTTTTTTTCCAACTCAACCTAATGTCAATAAGGGAAATGCATTTTTTAATGCTATTCAAACACAACCCATTGTTAATAATCAAGATTTGGATACAAATACCATCTTGGAACAAAAAATACCCCCAAAATATGTTACATAAGTAGGTTCCTCTCACTTTCCATAATGATCCATCATCATCATCCTTCAACACAACACCTTAAAATTATCTCCTCACAAATTTGCAAGAGGAAGGTGACATGTTCAGACCAGGGGGCATTTTTGACACTACATCATTTTCTCAAGAACTCACACCCCTCACATTTTCACCCCTTCCACCATTGCCATCATCATCCAATTCTCTACTTGTCTTGGGACTCCCACCTTTACAGATATTAATCAAAATCAAACCAACCTCCCAAATATCAATCTAAACATCATGCAGAACTTGTCATTGGTATCGCAACAATAGATAACAACTACACAAGCAATCATGACATCATCAACTACCCCCTAACATCTCAAAGTATGGTCTCTCAAGGACCAACCACATCAATCACACCATCCACCACTCAAACCACCAACATGACAACACCATCCACCACTCAAATCACCAACATGACATCACTACTCACTACCACCACAAACACCATTCTGAATCCACCACCACCTCCACCACCACTAGCTTCCAACATATCCAACCAAAACCACATGGCATTACAAGCAACTTAGTAAGCTACTTATCAAAGGGGATTCCTACAAGTGCAAAAGCAAAAATTTTCTCAACTAGCTACTTAGCAATCCACTCAAGTTGTGCAAGCTATACAAGCTGCTCAAGCCACCCAAGTCACATTACAAGTGCAATAGGTCGCACAATCCCAAGCCTTATTGTAACAAGAAGCTGCACAAGCTGCTCAAGTAGCCCAAGCCGCCTTACAAGTGCAACAAGCCACACAAGCCCAAGCCTTATTGTAACAACAACAACAAGCACAAGTATAAGCAGCTTAATCACAAGCTCAAGCTCAGGAAAATGCCCAATAACAAGCACAATCCCAAGCATAAGAAACACAAACACAAGCTCAATCTTAGGAAAATATCCAATATCAAGCACATCAAGCAAAATCACATGCACAACTTCTTGAACAAAAACAAGAAGCACAAATGCAAGCACATCAACAAGCAATAACGCAATATCAAGAGTAGCAAGAAGTAGCCCAATTGGCAGCCCAAAAACAAGCATTGTTGGAAAAAAAATAAGCACAACAATAGGAAATCCTAGCACAACAACAACAAGTAGAACAACACGCAATCCTATTGTAGCAACAACAAGATCAAGAACAAAAATTGTTCACACAACAACGAGTGCAAGCATACTTGGGTCAACATAATGTCCAAATACCATCAAAAAACACACCAAAAAACCCAACCATCCAACCCAAAATTGAAACACCCTAGAACACCTTTATCCCACCCCCTGATCCACAAAATGACATAATAACACAAATCAGGTTGCTCTCGCAACAAGTGCTTGATCTTTAATCAGGGTGAACCAAAAAAAACTAAGCAACTTGTGTCCCTATCCATTTGACAAGAGCCTTGTGATGAAACCATTCCCTAAGGGATTTGAGATCCCTAAGTTTTAAAAATATCAAGGTACGGGAAACCCTAAAGATCACATCGGGGAATTCCAAGTTCATTGCATGGAAGTCACATACGATGATACTTATCAAATATAGATATTTCCTAGAGGTTTGGCTGGCCATGCTATGGAATGGTTCTCTCACTTACCTATAGGAATCAAAATATTCCAAGAAATTATAGACTCATTCATTAAAAATTATGCATGCAATATCGCAATGGATGTCAGTCTAGAAAAACTTTCAGCTCTAAAGCAAGGAAAGAATGAATCATTTTCTTCATTCTTACAACAATGGAGATTGAAGGCCAATCAGAGTAAGTGGACCATACCCAAAGAACAACAGGTTTGTACCATCATATCCAACCTTGACAGCCTCTTAGCATTCCATCTCAAGGTACAAGGGATCACCATGTATGACTAGTTGATCTCCAAGGTGCTCAGCATTGAACAAGCCCTCATGACAAAACTAGCGGGATCAACTTCATACCCCTAATAACAACATAATCACCCACCTTCCAATTACAATGATAAACCTTGCACATGGGCAAGGAATTAAAATGTTACCAATGATGGTGTCATTGATACCAAAGTTGTCATTAGTGCTCCTCACCAAAACACACCCACACCACAAATCCAAATCCAACACCAAAACAATCATCAAACAACACAACAACCAAACCACAATCTAACAATCAATAATCTCAATGATCAAAGGGGACCACCCCAATGGAACAAAAGTTACCCCAAACAAAAATACACTGCTTCGGGGGAGCCACTTGAAGTCATAATGAAGAAGCTAATAAACGAAAAACTCATCAAGGCTCCTACTTTGAGAATTACCAAGAACTAGATGTGAAACCTCCTTGGTATAATGAGAACCAACTTTGTGAATTCCATAAAATAAAAGGCATTACCACAAATAGTTGCACGAGATTAAAAAAACATATTTCAAGATCTCATCAATCAAAGGATTATAAATGTGGAACAACCAATAGGAAACCAAGACCTTAAGATATATATGAATCCAATGCCTAACCATGGTAATAAAGGGAATAATAATAACACCGATAAGGGGAAAGGCACCCACACAAATGTGAACCATGTGTATGAAATTGTCATTGCCTCCCTAGATGAATACTACAAAGTCATCACCATCAAAGGCGCCCATCCCAATTGTGGAGTCACCAAAAGAGGTGACAAAGTTAATATTGTAGGATCATCCTAGAAAAACAGAGTTCCTACATCTAGATCTATCCGTAATGGCTACAAAGTCCTAGATCAACTTAATGCCAAGGAAAATATCCATCATGGAGTTGCTAAAAATTTCATTTTCCCATAAGAAAATACTTGAAGAAGCATTGGATTCATCCACTATCCTCACAAATCTTGATGTAGAACACTTCCAAGCTATGGTCAGAAATATTATTACACCAAATCTCTTCACATTCTCTAACCAGGATTTCCCTGCACAACCATCTCACAACCATGCACTTCACTTATACGTCATATTACATAAGAGTAAAGTAAAAAGGGTCTTGGTGTATAGAGGTGCGAGTTTGAATATATGTTCTCTCAAGCTCATTAAACAATTGAAAATCTCAGAGGATTCTATTGAAAAAGGAAAGGGTATCACAATAAAAGCATATAATGATCAAGAAAGAGTGTTCTAGGGAACAATCAAACTCCCTATTCAAGTAGGGATGACTATTATGGGAACCACTTATTAGGTCTTGGACCTCAACTTTCCATATAACATCCTTCTAGGACATCCATGGATTCATACAATGAAGCTAGTAGCATCAACTTTCCATGAATGTGTGAAATTCACACATGAGGGACAAGAAGTCACCATCCATGGAGATCTCGAACCCTTATCCTATTGCAAAATCCTTGAAGCAAAGTACTATAAAATCCCCCAAGTACCAAAAAATGATGAGGGCCCATCCATAGCATACATTGATCCTGCCACTCTCGCATCCACTTTTGTGATAGAGACACCTATCACTCCTCCCATTCCCACCATTTCTAACATTAAAATCATCATCCAAGATAACAGTTGTGGAAACTACAAGCTCCCTAAAAATTCTTTTGTGATCGAAGAGTTACCACAATCTCCTAGATCATGGGGACATCCACAAGAAAACAAAGCCTCCACATCTCAAAAATTTCTTGAAGACTATCCCAACTTCACAAGATGGGGAGACCTTGGCCAAGAAGTTATTGAGGTAGATCCATCTCATATGCTATATCAAGATGAGAGACCAGTAACTGATTTACCAATAGATGATAGAAGCAAGGGTCTGCAAATGATGCTCATAATGGGCTATGACAGAAATCAAAGACATGGGAGAAATGACAATGGGCTTATAATACATATCATTTTGGAGACACAAGTGATAAAAAATCTTGGCCTTGGATATACCCCTTCGAGTATAATCATACGTGGTCGAAGTCCTCCAGTTAGAATGGTTAAAGATCCTCCTCAGCCAATTGCAACAGAACTTCGATTACCAGTATCCACAAGTAGAGTCATAGATAACTATAAATTGGATATAATCGACGTTTGTAGTAGTAGTGATGATTAGGATCCCACATCCAATCTACCTAGGATTTTTGAGGACACCACTCTTTGCATGATTAGCACCCTATCTTGTGATTCAGACCACGAAAATCATGAAATCTACCTAGTATACCCCCAACTCATTGACTACGACCAACGAGGACCACTAGTTCTTGATACATTCAAAAATGATGAGATGCTCTCATAATTCATGGGACTAAGGGATAACATTCCATATCAGGATCACAAAGTAGGGTTCATAATTGAGCTAGATACACATGCCTATTATGGGGAAACGATTGAATGCCTTAGTTGCAAAAGTGAAAAATTAAGAATCATATCTAAGTCCTTGAGTGAAACCACACTGTGGCACTCTTTGACCAAAAAAAAGTAAAAGGAAAGGATGCATCCAATGGTGAAAACCTCTCTAAGGCACCCGAGGATGGAGGATTCAATCTTCCTTCTAGAGCTATTCATCAAAAAATTAGCAGTCCTACCAAAAAGGTGCAATCCAATCAATTTAGGAACAAAGGAAACCCTGCACATTATATTCTATGTGGAATCATTACTATCAGAAGAACAAGAGCTCCAACAACCTTCCTAAGAGAAAGAAAAATAAACTTCACATGGAGCTATGCTGACATGCCAGGCCTTGATCTAGAAATTGTGGTCCACCACTTAGTAGTAGATTCAGAAGCAAAGTCTGTTAAACAAAAGATTCAAAAAATGCACCCTTAGATCGCCTTATTAGTAAAAATGGAGCTAAAAAAGCTACTAGATGCAAGATTCATCCGACCGATAGATTATCTAGAATGGGTGTCAAACTTGGTACTGTTAGGGTTAGAGATGGCAGATATCTAACAATTAAATGCAGATTTAAATAATAAACAGAGAAACTAAAACATACACAGAATAAATCATAACACAGAGAATTTAACGTGGTTCACCCAATCTGGGCTACATCCACCAAACCGCAGCCATCCAATCCTTTTATTATCCATGCAAAACCTATTACAATCTCGCCAAATAATCGCATTTTTCTTCATACTGTAACCCCCATCCCAACCCCTTTTAACAAGCTTTTAGAAGCTTCCAGAATTAGGGTTTTACAATGTCGGTTTTCTTTCTTTTTCAGAGATTTTTCCTTTTTCGCTGACGACGCGAAAAAAATGGCAAAATTTTTTTTTCTCAGGGGCTACCGCCCTCGAACCCCCGCCCAAGGCCCGGCTTGGCCTCGGACCCCGGCGAGGGTGGGGGGCCAGGGTGTATAGTATACCATGGGCTATACAGTATAGCATGATCAGTCGCCACATACCAACAGGTACCTATTTCAAAACCCAATGGGGGCATCAAAATCTACACAGACTTTAAAGACTTGAATAAGGCATGTCCAAAAGATGACTTCCCACTTCCAAACATTGACATGATAGTAGATATGATAGTCAGACATGAAATGTTGTCACTAATAAACAAATTCTCCACACCATCACAACCTCCCACTTGGAGACTGATCCTGGACAACACTGCTGCACTTACAGCTCCCACTGGAAATAAGGACTTTGGACCTTGCTGCTATGTTCTACTTGAAATCAACCTTGAAGGCCAACCGAAGCTGAAGAGGAGCTCAGCTTCTCCCTTGGCACCGCCTTCGTAAACATATCCGCTAGATTGACATCTATATGTATCTTGTCCAGCTTGACCTGTCCATCTTCCAACACTGACCGAATAAAATGATATCTCAATTGTATGTGTTTTGTTTTAGAATGCAAGGCAGAATTCTTTGCAAGATGTATAGCACTCTAACTGTCTATAAATAAATAATTTCAATCCTGTTGTTTCCCCAACTCAGCCATGAAAAATTTCAGCCATATCATCTCCTTGGCCGCCTTTGTTGCAGCAACATACTCTACCTCTGTGGTGGATAAAGCAACCACCTTCTGCAATCGAGAAATCCAACTCACTGCTGTCCCACCAACTGTAAATACATAACCTGTAGTACTCCTCCTGGTATCGATATCCCCTACCAAATCTAAGTCAACATAGCCTTTTAAATCAGTATTAGAGCCCCCAAAACATAAACATTTATTGGATGTACCTCTCAAATACCTGAGAATCCATTTTACTGCATTCCAATGCTCAACTCCAGGATGACTCAAATACCTTCTAACAACTCCTACGACATGTGCAATATCTGGTCTAGTACATACCATGGCATACATTAAACTATCTACAACTGAAGCATATGGTACCTTGGATATTTTTTCTTCCTCCTCTTGTGTCTTTGGACATATATCCTTAGTCAATTTAACATGACTAGGAAAAGGTGTGCTAACGGCTTTTGCATTCTCCATATGAAATCTCTGCAACATCTTTTCAACATAATTAGCCTGAGATAAAAACAATTTTCTATTTTTCCTATCTCTACAAATTTTCATACCAAGGATTTTTTTTGCTGCACCCAAATCCTTCATAGCAAAAGATTTTGCTAACTGTTGTTTTAGCTCACTTATGTGATCCATGTTAGACCCAGCTACAAGCATGTCATCAACATATAAGCATAAAATAATGTAGCTGTCATTATCCAACCTCTTAAAATAAACACAATGGTCAGAATTACACCTATTGTAGCCTTGCTCAGCCATAAAACTGTCAAATTTCAAATACCATTGTCGAGGTGCTTGCTTCAAGCCATATAAACTTTTTCTTCAATCTGCACACTAGTTTCTCCTTATCTTTGACCTCAAATCCTTGTGGCTGTTCCATATATATTTCCTCTTCCAAATCACCATGGAGAAAGGTTGTTTTAACATCAAGTTGTTCTAAATGCAAATCTTCAGCAGCCACAATACTTAAAAAAATAAGAATAGAAGTCATTTTAACAACAGGAGAAAAAAATCTCATCAAAATCAATACCCTTTTTCTGTGCGAATCCCTTTACAACTAATCTGGCTTTAAATATTTTCTTACCTCCATCCTCCTCTTTCAGCCTATAAATCCATTTGTTTGGTAAAGCCTTTTTCCCTGCAGGCAACTTGCATAATTCTCAAGTCTGATTTTCCAGCAAGGAGTCCATTTCTTCTTTCATTCCATGCTCCCACTGAACCTTGGTATCCACCTGCATAGCTTCTTCATAATATTCTGGTTCACTAGCATCAGTTAACAGAATAGTATACAAAGAGGGAGAGAATCGTTCTGGAGGTCTACTTATCCTTGAAGATCGTGTAACAGGAGTTTGTGGTATTTGTTGTTGTTGTTGTTGCCCAGCATGAGGAACCATTGAAACATCATTGCCTTGAGTATCATCCAACACTACATAATCTTTTTCTTTCTTCTCATGCTGAAGCAACAAATCTTTGTACAACACTTTCTCATTGAATATGACATCCCTGCTTCTCACAATTTTCTGATTTTTAAAATCCCAAAGCCTATAACCAAATTCATCAATGTCATATCCAACAAATACACATTTCTTTGATTTTGCATCAAGCTTGGTTCTATTTTCAGAATCTACATGTGCAAATGCTTCACAACCGGTTTTGAGAAAAGAATAACTCACCTTCTTACCTTTCCATGCTTCCTCTGGAATACCACAACTCAAAGGATTAGAGGGACCTCTATTAATTAAATAAACAACAATGTTTACAGCCTCTGCCCACATTTTTAAAGGCAACCCAACATGCAATCTCATAGTCCTGCATGCTCCATTGTGTTTTTGTTCATCGCATTTCGACCACTCCATTTTCTTGTGAAGTCCTTGGAACCATTTTCTGCCTATGAATACCATTAGAGGAACAATAATCTTCAAACTCTTTACTGCAATACTCACCACCATTATCGGATCTAAGACATTTTATCTTTTTACCTGTCTCATTATCAACCAAACTTTTTCCATTTTTGAAAGTTTCAAATGCAGCCGATTTCTACCTAAAGAGAGCAAATCCATACCTTTCTAGTTGCATCATCAATGAATGTAACATAATCTGAGAGCACCAAGAGAAGATACAGGCTAGTCCCCATACATCTGTATGCAAGCTCCAATTTCTCATCTTTCTTTTTCTTCCCATCCTTGAAAACTAACTCTCTTTTGTTTTTCCATGAAAACAACTTTCCACGAGAAATCCATATTAACACATTTTAGACCTAGTAAAACATTATTTTAATGGAAGTACTTTTCGCGCCACCTTTTGCACTCCATATGCCCAAGTCTATTATGCCCACCGGTGCTGATTCGAGTCCCGCGACAGCTGTATGATCTTCTACCTGCTTAACTGCAGCAACTGTTCCTGAACATTGACCCTTTTCTGTAACAATTAAAGTAGAAGGAACAATATGTCCTGTACAAAGATATAAGGTGCCTACTTTCACACCTTTTGCTACTACTAAGGCACCATTTGTGACCTTCCAATTTTTATCACTAAATGTAACAACACAACATCATCTAGTTGCCCTACTGAAATTAAATTTATGCTTAACTTTGGAACATGCCTTACCTCACGTAGTAGGCAATGATTCCCATTCTGCAACTTAATCTTGATTCTTCCCTTTTCAACAATCTGACAGGGTTTGTTATCTCCTAAATAAACTAGCCCAAAATCCCCTTGGACATAATCAAGAAAATAACTTCTATGGGGGGTAGCATGAAATGAAGCCCCTGAATCTAATACCCAAGAATCATCAACATTATCAAGGGAAAGAATCAAAGCATCCTCATCAGATTTATTACTTACCACATTTTCCTCTTTGCTTCCTTCCTTGTTGTCTCCATCTTTATTTTTCTGAGACCAACAATCTTTCTTCAAATGACCCAGCTTACCACGTACCATCAATCCCTCTTATCTCTGGATTGGGACCTTTTGTCCTTTTATTTTCCTCGTGACTTCCCATGATTTCTAGAATTGTTTCCTCTCCTTTGTTTTGCCCCTGTTTTCGCATTCAAAACATATGTATGTTCCACTTGAGCTTTTCCTACGAATTTCCTCACTCAAAATAACACCAACAACATCATCAAACTTCAATGTATTTGAACCAGAAAAAGAATTGCTTACGCCATTACCAAGCTATTCCAGCTTTCAGGCAAAGAACACAGAATCAAAAGAGCCCTAACTTCTTCATCAAAGTTTACTTTCAGAGAAGTTAATTGACTAGTGACCATATTAAACTCATTCAAATGATCAGTAACTGACCCACCTTCTACCATTTTCATATTAAATAAACGTTTCATAAGAAATACCTTATTTGAAGCGGAAGGCTTTTCATATAACTTCATCGGGTTTGCATCAACTCTTCAGTTGTCTTTGCTGCTGTAATATTAAATGCCACCGATTGTGCCAGGCATAGACGAATACTACCAAGAGCCTTTCTATCCAAGATTCCCTAGTCCTCATCTGACATTGCTACAGGTTTCTTCGCTTTCCCTTCCAATGGCGGCCATAAATCCTTCTGATAGAGATAGTCCTCCATCTGCATCTTCCATAACTGATAGTTCTGCCCATTAAACTTCTCAACCTTCTTACCCTCGTCTGCCATTTCTCCCACTCAACCGTGAGATCTTCCTACAAACAATAATCAAAACACAACTTGCTCTGATACCACTTGTTAGGGTTAGAGATGGCATATATCTAACAATTAAATGTAGATTTAAATAATAAATAGAAAAACTAAAACATACACAAAATAAATCATAACACAGAGAATTTAACGTGGTTCACCCAATCTAGGCTACATCCACCAAACCACAGCCATCCAATCCTTTTATCCAAAGGCATAAACCTGCCTAAAGAATTTAGGGTTTTATACAATCCCAACCCTCAAGCTTTTAGAAGCGATTAGGGTTTTACAATGTCGATTTTTTTCTTTTTCAGAGATTTTTCCTTTTTCACTGACAATGCAAAAAAATGGCAAAAAAAAAATTTTCGGGGGCAGCAAACCCCCACCTGGGGCCCAGCCCAGCCCCGGACCCTGGCAAGGGCAGGAGGCCAGGGTGTACAGAATACCATGGGCTATACAGTATAGCATGATCAGTTGTCAAATACCAACAGGTACCTATTTCAAAACCCAATGGGGGCATCAAAATCTACACAGACTTTAAAGACTTGAATAAGGCATGTCCAAAAGATGACTTCCCACTTCCAAACATTGACATGATAGTAGATATGACAGTCAGACATGAAATTTTGTCACTAATAGACAAATTCTTAGGGTACAATCAGATCAGGATAGCTAAAGAAGACCAACATATGATGGCTTTCACTTGTCCATGGGGGACTTACTACTGGAACATGATGCCATTCAACTTAAAAAATGCAGGAGAAACATACCAAAGGGCCATGGCATTAATCTTCCATGACATGATTCACAAAAATATCAAAGATTATGTTGATGATATTCTAGCTAAATCCAGAAAGAGAAAAGATCACATAACAACCCTAAGTTCCATTTTTGACAGGTTGGAAGAGTACAAGGTCAGATTAAACCCAAAGAAGTGCATCTTTGGCATACAATTGGGAAAGCTACTAGGATATATAGTGTCAATGAGAGGCATCAAGGTAGATCCAACAAAGGTAAAAGAAATCCTCGAAATGAAAGCACAAAAGACATTAAAGCAACTGAGAGGTATCCAAGGTAGGCTCCAATCCATTTGAAGATTCATAGCATAGTTGGCAGACAAATAGAACCCATACTCTTACCTACTCCACAAGGAAGTAGCGTACAAATGGGATAGCAAGTGTAAAGAGGCACTCAATAAAATAAAAAAATATTTACTGACACCACCTATCTTAATGCCATCGATCCCAAGAAAACCATTGATTCTCTACATATCAGCAATAGCAGCAGCCCTTGGAGCTCACTTAGCTCAGCATGACGAAAATGGAATAAAAAGGGCTATCTATTACATCAGTAGAACAATGGTGGGGAATGAGATAACCTATTCATTCATAGAGAAAGCATACCTATTAGTAGTGTTTGCATCAAAAAAATTTAGACATTACATGTTGGCACACAAGATAAAACTCATCGCTAAAATTGAACCCCTCAAATATTTATTATCAAAAGCAATTCTCATGGGAAGAATGGCCAAATGGGTAATGATACTATTAGAATAAGACATTGAATATGTGGAGTGGAAAGCAATCAAAGGTCAAGTCATCACATATCAGCTTGCCAAAGCACCAATCTATTCGGTGAACCCTTTCATTTCAAAGTTTTCAGATGAATCTATTTTCAATCTCAACATAGTTGATCATTCGATATTGTACTTTGATGGCTCATACACACATCATGGATCAAGAGCTAGCAACTTCTTTATCACCCCACAAGGGGATTGCATACCAAGCTCCTACAAACTGCCATTTCCCTGAACCAATAACATTGCAAAATACGAGGCCTTAACTATAGGTCTTAGAATAGTAGTGAAATGGAATATTATAACTCTCAAAGTATATGAAGATTTCTAATTGATAATAAATTAAGTGAATAATGAATACTAGACCAAGGATGACAAGCTCACACCATACAAAAAATTGGTGGAGACTCTAAAATAATCCTTCATCAAAATTACATTTGAGTAGATTCCTAGAGCCAACAACAGAGCAACATACACCATGGTAACAATTGGATCCTTACTAGATATCCCCCACAATGTTCCAAAATATGAATTCTTGATAGAGCAGCTTCTCATTCCTGCATTCGAAGTACCAAAATCAGAATTCATGTGTGAAATTGTTGGTCCCGATGATCCTTGGTACCACAAAATTTTTACATACCTTTCAATAGGAGTCATACCAACTGGTTTACCCTCAAACCTAAAATGAACCTTTGTAAAAAAGGCATCCAAATTCGTCATCCTAGTAGATACCCTATATCATAGAAGCATAGAAGGAACCCTACTATGCTACCTAAATGTTGAGGAGTCATTGACTACTCTAACTGAAGTACATAATGGTATCTATGGTTCACACTCGAGTGGAATGACCATAGCCAAGAAACTGCTAAGGATGGGGTATTATTGGCCCACTACAGAAAAAGAAGCACATGATTATGTTAGAAGGTGTCTACAATGTCAATAGCATGGGAACCTCATCCATGCTCCAACTCAAGAGCTTCATCCTATCGTCACACCATGGCCCTTTTCATAGTGGGGACTTGATCTCATTGGAAAAATCACACCCACCTCATCTAATGGCCATATGTTCATCATAACCACCATGTAGTACTTTACTAAGTGGGTGGAATCCATACCCATGATGTACACAACTAGGAAGCAGATTTCAAAGTTCATTCTAAACTATCTCATTTTCTATTACAGTGTCCCACAATCCATTATCTCATATAATGGGGCACCATTCAAGAATCAGGATGTCCACAACTTATGTGAGAAATTCAAAATCCAACATCGCATCTCCAACCTGTACTATCCTCAAGGCAATGGCCAAGTAGAAGCTACAAAAAAGACCATTTTGAAAATCCTCAAGAAAATAGTCAATGATGTAGGTTATGACTGGCATTTGTAGCTTAATTCTGCCCTCTAGGCCTATCAAACCAGTATCCACACAGCCAAAAATGCCACCCCCTTCTCCCTATTGTATGGATCAAAAACAATACTTCGCATTAAGATTGAGCTCCCATCCCTCAGGATATCACAACAAAACCTGATCACAGATGAAGAGTACTAGGTATCAAGACTAAATGAGCTAGAGATACTAGATGAGCATCGTATAAATTCTTTGAAACATTTTCAAGTCTATCAAAATAGACTCAAAAGGAGCTACAATAACAAAATCAGAAGTAGGACTTTCCAAGTCAAAGAGCTGGTATTAAAGGAGAATTAGAAGAATGTCTCAAACCCAAGCAGTAAAGGAAAGTTTGAACCCAATTGGTTGGGACAATTCATCATCACAACAAGTTAAAAATCAGGGGCATATCAGTTATCAACACCCGAAGGGGAACCTCTAAAAGAGACCATGAATAGCTATCACCTCAAAAAGTTTTATGCCTGAATCTTTCAAGGTATAGAACCAAAAAATCAAAAAAATTAGAAAATGTCCTGAAAAAATGGTTACCTTGATTAAAACCTAGGAAACAGGCATCTTGGTCTCAATAAAAAAATCAAAAGAGAAAAAAATCCAAAAAAATTAGAAAAAGGATCAAAAAAATAGTAAAAAGAAAAATCGTCTTGTAGTGAAAACCACTTCGGTGGCACTTGGGACAAGTACCTTGTTGAAAACTTGGAAAATAGGTGCCTTGTGTAAATAAGTACTTTCCATCAACCAAGATCTCTACAACTTGTTCTACACCATCCATCATGTTTCCATCATCCATCGCATTCAGATCTCCATCCATACCATAGCTTGATCTTGTTTTAGTATCATGATCCCTCCTAGTACTACTCAACCCACCCTCAAGGTCAGTTTGTCCTACCTTTATTAGAGTATTCTATTACATCACGCTAGGGGAATTTTCTCATTAGATCAAATTCGTGTATATTCTTGAAGTCCTAAAATTAAAAACTCCAAAAACATCAAAAAAATTATAAAATCCAAAAACATAAGAATATCAGAAAATCCAAAAAAATCAAAACATATCAAAATCCCAAAACATGTCAAAAAGTTAAAAAAAGGTCACTTGTTGAACTACATTTTCTTTGAGCTTTAACATAGGAAAGGTTGATCTTTGATCATCCCCTGAGACACTTAGGTCAGTCCTATAGGAGTTTGTCACAATAAACTCACATCTCATCATGTATATCATCATTTGTAAATCGGTCAAGTCATCAATCAAACTATGTGGTCTTTGCGTGTATAACCTAGGTAAGGCTAATCTTTTGATCATCCCCCAAGGCCCATAAGATGGGTCCTTAGGTTAGTCTCTTGGTCAAAATATCAAAAAATCCCAAAACATCAAAAAATCAAAAAATCAAAACATTTGCAAAATCTTAAAAATACCAAAAACAACCTCAAAACATTGCAAAATGTCAAAAACATCCAAATATTTGAAAAATTCATCCATCTCACCTTGCTTACACCTGCAATAAACATCACTCATAATAAATGATCATCATCATCATCAATATTTGGTAAGATAATCAGAAACAAGTCTAGTAGGTGAAAAGTAAAAACTCAAAACGTCAAGTCTTAGGTCTAAGTTAGTATGTAAGCAAGTTGGTCAACTCTTGGTATCAATAACCTATCATCCAATTGGTCCCATATCAAAAATATGAAATAATACCTTAGGATAAATGAAATTACGTGCCTCCATCCACTAACATGTCATAGGATGCATCCTTCCTACAATGGGCATTATCTTTTGGCAATAGTTTCGACTCTTATCCTTTAAAAAACACATCTCCTTTTGGTTAGTGGTATTGAAGAACATTAGCTTGTTTGTGTGCTTTGTCTTTATCTTTTGACTTACCTTATTGCGCTCATTGCAAGGACTTCTCAATGATATCCAAATAGAGGATTTAGAGAAATAGGAATTTGGCAACGATCAATATCTTTTGTTTGTTGTGCTTGTTGGACATTCTTGTAATATAACCTTGGTGAATACTTTCTTTGTTAGGTATGTATGGAGGAGGTTTTGGGAAACTTATTGACTATTGAATTGATAGGTTATACCTTTCCATGTTTTGGTCCAAGGTGTTTGAAACTTCTAAAATGCATCCTAGCAAGGTTTCCATATGTCAGTTCTGAACAAGAAATACTCCTATCTATTTTTCAAGTCAAAGTTCATCACAATAGGTACAATGCCATCCTAGTTCTATACCTTGATGCATCATTCCTATGTGTGTTATAAAACATAAGAAAATTGGCCCTTTGAAAATCCCAAGTCCTCGGAAATTAATCATCATCATTTGCATATTTCATCTTGTAAAATGACTTCTTCTCTTTCATTCCTTCTTGCTTTTCATGCTAACAAAGTACTATGACAGTTGATCATCAACATCATCATCATCGTCATTGATCCTGTATCCACAAATCATTAGCATATGAAATAAACATATCATAGAGGAAACATATGCATTACATTTTCATCACCAGATAACCATGTTATTATAAGCATTTTTCATAAAATTAGCATATCCCTTTCTCATTGCATTGAATTCATTTTCTTGCATCACATTACATTCATCACATAAATTAAATTGCATAATATTCATTTACATAAACATTACCTCTTATTGCATAATCATACATAATAGGTACATAAGCATTATAGATAATCCATACATACTCACATAACATCATAAAGTCATCTCACACATTACGTTCATTTTACATTACCCTATCATTGCATCTAATACATCACAATAAATGCATCACATACATTACACTACCATTTAATATGCTTAGGATAATAATATTCATTATTCTAAGCATCTTAAAAAAAAAACCATCTCATTTGCATCATATCATATAAAACACGACCATTGCATCTACATTGCATTATATCATCCATTAATCATCCATACCATCTCATAAATAGCATCACGATCCTTTTTTGCATTTGATTGCACAAATCATTCTACATCATTATAGAAAAAAAAAGGAACATAAAAATCCATCACATGAAAAGCATACATCCATCCATAAACATTTCATATAAGCATGAATCACATCATTTCACATAAACACCATAGATCATTTCCATATCATTTTACATATTACATTTCATATTTCATATCATCATTTGAATCATCATAAATGCATCATCATATATCATCCATTCACATAAATGCATTTGCATAAGTTAATGACATAATATAGATCTATTAGTCATAATAATTACATAATATATATATCATTGAAAATAAATGCATCCATAAACGCATCATATAAATCATTGCACAACATATAGAAGTAGAGTCATCCATACATGCATAAATAAATGATACACATCACATCACATCATATTCAGAATCATAATCTCGTATAGATATCATCATTGAGTAACTATCATAGTACAAAATAATTAGATCACTATACATGTGTGCCAATCAGTACAAAAAGGCCCATCAGGCTATCAAAAAGGAGCCCATAAGGCACAAAAAATGATATCATCTCGATCAAAAAGAGGCCTAACCCTCCTATCTTCTAGCCTCTCCTCTATCATCCTGACCCTCTGCTGGTCTGAAATTGGTCCACTATGAGTACTCCAGGACCTATGTTGCTCTGGGTACGACCTCGTGATAGTGCAAATGATAATACTCAGCCTCTCGGATGGCCTCCCTATGGGACCAAATCAACACTATACCTTGAGAGGAGGAGGTTGCCATGCTCTCTAACTACTATCTCTGGCCTAGCTCTGTGGCCATCTATAACTTTGCAGCCTATCTCTGCTGGATGGTCTGATCCCTCTTGGCCTTGGCCTCATCCCTCTAAGTTCGCACCTGATCTCTCTCCCCTATCAAAGTCTACACTTGGGCCTACAGCTGTGGAATCAATGTATCTCGGGGATCCACCTTGCCTTGCTGTCTATTCTCATGGAGGTTGTACCTAAGGCCGAAACTCATCCCCAACCCATTGTGGTGCACTTGCTTGCAGTTGCTACTAATCCCACATCTATACATCTAGCTGCTTTGGTTACACTGGGGGCTTGATCGACTAGTCCTATTGTGCATCATCCCTCCATCCTTGTCCTTCTCCTCTGCCTCTCACTCTCTGCCGATCAGGGACTACACCTAGAATCATTAAATGTAGGGGAGGCCAAAACCAATCCTTGTATGCCTATGTCATGCCTAGATCTGCAGGCCTCTGATCATAAACCCATGGTCGAGGTACCAATTGTCTAAAACTGTCCATGGCCTCTAAGGTAGGAATGTATCACCCCAATGAAACATGTCACATGGTTTGGGAAAAGACAACCACATAATCATCATCTGGCTGATCTTGAGGCTCACTAAACTAGCACTGAACACACCTGGGTAGATATCTCTCTATCATAGTATACTATTGCCTCTGCATGAAGCAGTCTTGGTAGGCATAGAAAAGTTGATCTGCATTGTTGGCACATCTAGGCCGACCAAGGTATGGATGCTATATAAATACCTGCATCTCAGCAAGGACTCTCCTCCAATACGGGATCCTGTGCTCACCTGTGTGTGTGAAGGACACACCACCTTTGTAGCGCCATACAAGAGGATCATCTGGCATCATCAGAACTAGAATAACCCACGATTGAAGGACAACAATGTACTCCCATGCCCATACATGGAGGAGTGTCACACCTACTCTGAGTGCTCTACCATCCATGTAGACATACTCATGGAGATCTCTATACAAGGATGCAAGAAGAACAAGCCCCCAAACAAAATGGACTGGTCTATCATGAACCATGTGCTCCCAGTAAAGTCCCTAGCCAGGACTAAAGTATCGGCCTCATCTATCTAGGGCAACGAGAACTAAGATAATTGTCACAACAACCAAGCAGATGGGGGGTGTTAGGGCCCTGTGTCACTCGAGCTCAATCTACCCCTTGCAAATAATGATATCCTCCATGGCTAGGACTTTGTGGTATGAATTTTTCCCCTCATCCATATCAAAAATGACATGCTAACCATGAATCAGAAATCTTAGGATATACCAAATGTCCTCCAAGGTGACGGTGGCGTCGCTAGTGGGAAGATGGAAGGAAGACATCTCACTATGCCATCTCTTGGAAAGCACCGACATCATCTTGAGGTGGTATGAATGGGAGCCACATAGGAAATGTACCACAACCCCATGCCTTGAAGTTAGAGTAGAGATCCCTCCCTACGTCCTGCATCAAGAAGGGTCATCATGTTAAAAATTTTGATTTTTTTTTTGCATGGCATCCAAGAAACCACTCCAACATCGCAATCCATGAAGGTGTCACAATTTGAATCTTTTCAAACTCTGATTCTAGGGCACAAAATTCCAAAATAGCACTACCATGGTGCAGTTTCCTCCCCAATGATCCACTTTGAAAAAATACAGGACCGCCGCATTACACTTTCCAAATCACCCTGCCAGCCATGAGCTCAACGTAGGAGTTTGGAGTAATTTTCAAACTTCGAACTCCACTGTCATGGTACAATTTGACACCAAGCAGTGCAGTTTGATTTTTGAGTGGTGCCATATAGCACTACTATAGATGGACTAACTTTGAAAGCATTAAATGAGCATGAAAAATGAGAAACAAAGCTCAAGTAAGGATCACTTACTGGTGCCCCAATGCTGGCTAGCTGCTGGTACATCCAGAATTGATCAGAAATGTGCATCAAGAGCTATCATTGCACCGTATTGTCAGGAGTTCAAAGCTCAAATATCAAGGGTGCTAGGTGGATATGTGTGAAAATGAGTTGAAAGTGAACCCTCGGGCCCCTTTTAAGCTTGAAAATTACATCCTTTTAGGTGGCTATGTGTGGAAATGAATTGAAAGTGACCCCTCGGGCCCCTTTTTAGGTGGTCATCCTTCTAGGGTTTTGGACCCTCAAACTTGTTTTTGTCTAGTTGAGGCCTGTTTTACATCATTTTATTGCGTTTAGACACATTTTTGGCCTCTTGGAGCCTTTTTGGACTTGTCGGACACCTTGTCCTCTCTTTTTGCGAGATCACCCAAAAATTGAAATTTTCATCCAATCTCTCGAGGGGGCAATATAATGGCATGTTTTCTCTCATCTAGCAGTAGTGGGGCAAGATTTTTAAATAATAATTTTTTTTCGCTTTGATCAAGATCGTTTATTCTTTGAACCAATGCAGCAAATGCATCACTTCAAAGAGGAGCAAAATGTAGACATGTAAAATGTACCGATTGACATTATGCATCTGATTCTGACTACTAACATCATTTCATCCTGAATCATCCTTCGGTCTAACCATTTAATTAAACTCCCTTATATGATTAAATTCACACTAGTAGAATTTGGCAAATAAATGACTACGTGACAAAAACTTTTAGTCACATGACTAACACTATCAGTATTTTGAAAATAAATGACTAATTTGGTCATTGGGTAAAATCACAACTAAATGACTAATATCAGACATATAAAAATGACTAAATAAATGACTAATATTAAACAAATAAAAAAGAAAATATGGGTTTGTTCATATTTTTGGATTGAAACTGTGAGTTTTTTGAGTCAACATTTAAGATCAAACTTCATGATCCATCATCAAGAAAAAGCATGCAAAGTAGAATGATAGAAAGAAGTAGTAGACTAGGAGTGATAAATAGGTGAGGGGGTGAGAGGACTAAAGGGAAAAGATGTAGAGATGAACTAAAAAATGATAAAAAATTAATAAACAGGAAAACTAAAATAATTAAATCTACTAATGTAAATACAAAAAAATAGACTACACCAAAACAACAAACAAACTAAAAAGAAAGCAACCTTATATAAAGAGACGAAAAACAAAATTAAAATAAAGAATGATTGACATAATATAATAAAATCAAAATAAAATTAATTATTAACACAATAGTGACTAATATATTGAATAAAATTTTTAATATAAGATTATTTTTTTAAACAAGACCCATAAAATTGAAGAATATAAAATAATTAAAAATATAAAATGATAAAACCTAAAGATATGAAATGAATACAGGAACCAAAATAATAAAGAAATTAAGGAAAGAACAAAAATGATTAAAAATACAATAAAATTAATGAGGTTAAGAAAGCTTAAAGAAATAAAGAGAAGGTCAATCCAAGAAAGAAAGAAATAATGAAATTAAAGAAAGATGATTAAAAATAAAATAAAATATGAAATGAGAAACCTTACAAGAAATGAAGAAATTAAGAAATTAAGAAAGCAACCTAAAGCCATAAAAAGACTACAAGAACCTAAAGATATAAAATGAAATAAAGAAACCTAAATAAATGGGGGGAAATAAAAATAAAAAATAAAATATGAGCACCAAAAGTGAAATGGAGGGGGGTTTTCATTTTTGATTTCATGAGATTGATTCGCTCAAATCACTTGCAGAGATCGAGCGACTGAAGGAGATGAACGATCACCTCATGCTAGAAAGGGATGATGCAATTATAAAGATTCAAGACTACTTGGATTTGAGACCATGGATCGAAACCTCACCCTCTTCCTCGACTAATCTTCTTTACAGAAAATACTCCCTCAATGACATAAAATATGCCATTGGAAACTTCTCAAAGCATTTGAAAGTAGGGGAAGGATTGTACAATGTCATATACAAAGGTAAAATAAAGGAGACTGTTGTTGCAGTGAAGATTAGGAGAAATGATGGCTTCGGTCTAGATTAGCATATATTTCATCACCAGGTATACACTTACCAAATTACTTTACCATCAATATCCTTCTTCTTTATTGTATAGGCAAAAAATAAAGCTAAAGGGATAACTAGTAGTAGTTGTAACAATTTTATTAGTTATAACAATCCCCTCTACCATAACATATTAGTTGTAACAATTGTATCAATTATAACAATCCCCTCTGTGAGATAGGATTTTGACTTAAAGTAGTTATAGCAATTGTATTAGTTAGAATGTCAACTACTAGTTACCTAACAATGGATCAACTGAGAAACCCCAACCCCTCTCCAGTAATTTATTTCCATGACATCCACCAAGCCATAATGCATTCATGCATTGTGTTGCAATCCCTTGATACAAACCAAAGACACCCATCAAGAAGCTCATCATTGAGATGTTAAATGTTTGTTTAACCACAATATAATCTCAATATCAGCATTGAACATAATGCTCAAGTTAAAAACATTCCTGATCATTATAAAGGGGAAACCCCTCCTCATTGAGAAACTAAATCAATTTGGATCCTCTTCTCTTAGTGTGTTACTTATATTTTGATAAATTTTGATTCTTGTATTGACTATACTCCATAATTTTTCAAAAGTTCTTGATTCATTCCCGCTTCTCTTTTTGTTAGCTCACTTTTAAGCATTGTTATTAGCAGACATGGGATATGGTTACAAGTATGTGGATGTTGTTTTTGAAAGAGTACACAAGTATATGAAGAAACATACAACTGTGTTTCACTTAATTATAGTCATTGAGGAATGTGGGTACGAGTACAGGGATGTGGTTTCCATCCTTTAATCGAAATTTTTCTATTGAATGTGCTTCAAAGCATTTTACTTTCTTGCAGCCATCATTTCTCATTTCATTAGTAACAATAATTCCCTCGTTTTAATAGGAGAAAATGTATTCTATTAAATCAAGTTGATTTTCTTATCTTCATGAAGGAATTTCCCATTAGACGAAGAACTTTCTTTTGTTGGTAATGACCTAGGTACATTGGAGGACAAATGAATTATTTGGGTAAGGATTAAATAACAAAAATGCCAAAGTAATCCACACCCTTAGATTGAATAGGATAGTTAAAAGTTAGAACTTAAGAGTAATGGCTATGAAAAATAAATTACCCCCACAACTTTTGTTAGGTCAAAGTGATGAGATTCATTTATTTATGTGTTTTCTTTATTAAACAATGACCCTTTTGGCATTTTTCTCATTAGGCTCCTATAAATCATTTGATACTGATTATTTGTGCTAATATTTTTTATTTTCTCTCACATTCCATATCAAGGACCCCACTTCATAATGCAGAGTGGCAGGGGAAGCAACTCCTTTTTAATAGCTTCTCTCAAATACTCTATGTAGACACACACAATTCACTATTTACTCACAAGGAACCTAATAACCTCAACTTAACATCTTGCATCTAGAAGCAACCAGAAGACTTGGAAAGGGCCTCAATACCATTAACATGATCAAACAAGACCATCAAACAATATTTCACACCTAGAACCCTCCATTCTTCCATCACTGCAACACTAACCCAGACATTCCTAGTAGCCCTGTTCAACTGGGACAGTCAAGATAAAAGTTTTCAAAAGGAAAAGATCAAGCAAATCAACTTGGATTTAGACACCTAAAAAAACTCCCCACAAGGCCTCAAAATTGTTAGTTTTTAATGATTATATGTAAAGCACAAAAAAATAATTCAAAAAATCAGACAATAACACAACAGATACCCTGGGAAAACCCTCCTCTTGAGGGGAAAAAAACCAGCAACAAATATCTCTTTATTATATATAAATAATGGCAATAAGTCTCTTTATAATGAGGCCAATCTCAAGGCCATTATCCAACACCTTCACAAGATGCAATGATAACAAGTAATCAGATCTTCCTTTTAACTCAGATCTGCACTTAAGAGTTCGCATTCTGCTCTTGAAGAACTTCACACTTGATAGAAGGAGATGCTCTTGACAGAATTTGCACTTGCTTGATGCTAACACAGATACAATCAAATGTAATTCACAACAATGAACTACAACCTTCAACTATGAAAAACTACTCTTATGAATGAACTTGCTCTACCTTGTACTTAATCACAATTTGCTTTTGAGACAAACTCGCACAACTCTTGATAAAAGTCAAAGATGAATGAGAGAAGGAATGTGAATGAATTGAATTGAATAATCAACAAATGAAACTATACAAGTATATATATACATGTATGAAGTAGAGATGTGTCTCTTCAAGTAGCAAGTTGTCCTTCAAAAATAATATCACAAATTATTGTTAAGGAGTTGGCCACCAATAAAATGAAGTCCTTTCATAAATAATTCCACCTAAGAGAATGAGGTTGGCCTCATTCAATTTGAATCTCTATAAAATCGTGTCTTTAGGAGTTTATAAATTAAATATCCTCATGTTCTATTATTTAATTTATCAATTAAAGGATAGATCCATTGGAAGAGACAACCGAAGCTGCAATAATCATCAACACTCCCTCTCGGCTAGGGAGGATACTTCCAGCTGCACAAGATAAATCACCTCATCGTGATGTCTACAACAATGGCTCCAACCAACTATGAAAAGAAGAATATCACCTCATCGTGATATTAGATATTACCTCAACATGATATCAACCATAATGGCTACAACCATACTATAGTGTGTACAAGTGTTCATCACTTGCATGATGTTGTCACCTCAACATGACTTTCACCATGGCTCTCCCAGAGGGTGAAACACAAGTACAAAATATGTCATGGATTCACACGCATGACATCCACCATGACTCTCTCAGAGGGTGGAAACAAGGTATTTAACCTCAAATCTCAAAGAGAAATGCATTAACAAGGGTTTGCTCCTCAAATTCTTTTGTCTTAGAAGAAAATGCATTAACAAGGGCTTGCACCTCAAATTCTTCCATCTTAGAAGAAAATGAATTAACAAGGGCTTGCACCTCAAATTATTCCATCTCAGAAGAAAATGCATTAACAAGGTCTTGCACCTCAAATTCTTTTGTCTCAGAAGAAAATGCATTAACAAGGGCTTGCCCCTCAAATTCTTTCGTCTCAGAAGAAAATGCATTAACAAGGGCTTTCACCTCAAATTCTTTCGTCTTAGAAGAAAATGCATTAACAAGGGATTTCACCTCGAACTTCTCTCATAGAGAAGAACTCATTAAATAGGCTCACTGATGTTGAGACTCATTCTTAGTCAAGGATGGATTCTCCACCATACCAAGCTTATCTCAAAAGTACATAAACTTTATCCTAGAGAGAGGCTTGGTGAGAATATCTGTTGTCTGTTCATTAGTGCTGATGTACCTCAACTATACAACCTTCTGAAGTACCATATCTTTAATATAGTGGTACTTGATTTCAACATGCTTGGAAAGCTTTACACAACTCTGATTATCACAATGAATGATGGTAGGCAATTTTTCCATTTCAGGACCTAGGTGCACCAAGTTTACAAATTGACACATGTTGACTCTTCACCCTATTACAACCTACTTGAAATGGTTCATTGGAACTTATTACAACAAAATCACAAAGAAAAAGAAGCCAAAAAAACCAAAACTTCATTGACCCCTGTTGACCCTTGGGTGCCCTTGCACCATACACCCAGGGTGGAAAAGATCTCAAGTACCACTTGAGATCAATTGCTGCAGAGAAGTGCCATGATGTTGGATGTCCTCTTCACTCATCCAAGTTGCATCCTCAGGTGGAAGACCCTACCATTTAATCAGATATTCATTATATACCTTGTTTCTTGTCCTTTTCACCTCCTTAGTGTCTAGGATTGCTTCAAGTTTCAAAGGTTCAGATGGTGGAAGGTCCTGCACCCAATCTTCATCCACTTCCACACCTGTACCTACATCCAAAGATCCCTTAAAGGGGTACAAGTCATCAACATTAAATATGGGAGAGATAGCCATGACACCATCATGAGTCCTAGGAATAAATTTTGAAAGATAATCAAATGTTGATGATACACCATTGTATTATGGTCTCATGGAACATTTCTCATATGTATAGGTCATCATTTAAGTCTTAAGTCCATTTTTTTGAGGGGTGTCTAAAAGTTGTCAACATATTGTTACAAAATATGCAAAATTGTAAAGTTACCAAAAAGCAACATTAGGAAGTTGAAGGGACATTTAGACTTTAGGGTCAGTTAGAGGTAGTTGGAAGGTTAGAAGATAGTTGAAATGCGTTTATAAAGGCTTTGTAAACCATTTGAAATTTGAGGGTGGTTGAATAAAAGAAAGATTTAAGGAAATTCTTTGTTTTTATCTATTTTCTTCAGAAAATCACTGATTCTAGCCCTTGTACGGATATGTACGGGCACCAATGCATGTGAGATTGGTTTTAAAAATTTATTTTGTCAATCACCTTCCCTATGGTACAAGTTTCATGCAATTGGTTTTCATTTGAGGAAGTTATAGTATTTTTTGTGAATACAGTAAAAAACCCTCATTAGGGTAATAGTGTGGTTTGAAAATTATGTTTCTCTCATGCTACTTGATGAAAATCCTTAATATTTGGTGTATTTTCTCTTTATTACATATGTTCTCATATTCTATAGGGGTTAAGCCAATAAGCTATTGTTAATGGGATAGAAGACTGGAACTTTGACTATAAATCTATATATGATAGTTTGAGACAGAATTGTGAAGGAAACCTAACCTAGGGTTTGACAAAATAAGCATGGAAATGATACTCTAAAGGTTTATTGAGAATAAACAAGTCAAAATACATCTATGTGAAGCATTGAAACAATGAGTTTGTGTGCGAAGGTTGGACATCCAATAAGGCCCTAATGGAAGAAGACCTAAATTAGCCCTATTTGGCAGCATAGACAGCCATATTTGAACACTTTTATCAAAACAAAATACACTAGTTTTTGGAATGTTTTAAGACACTTTAAGGGGAATCTAAAAAGGTAAACACAGTCTTGATATAGGGTCTATAATAAAAGATATTTCTGACAGTTCTAGAATGAGTGTTATTAGAAATAGGATAGTTAAAGAAGGAACTATAACAAAAAAAATATGAAATTTGTGTAATTGGGGTTTGTGCAAGGTTGAATTATGTTAGTTTAACATTATTGAAGCTTTCATAAAGTTTGTGTGGAATTTTTTGAGTTGTGTTCATAGTTTTGAAGATTTGAGTCAAATGGGAAAAGTGAACTTGAGAATTTGTGATTATATGAAAGGGAAAATAGTGTAATTATTTGTTTTTGATAAGTTGATGCTTACCAATGTGTCTTGAAGGTCATTGAGGGATGGGAAACTCTAATTTTCAATTTTGAGGATTTACTTTTAAAATAAAATTTGGCGAGTAGTATTGTTTCTTATACTTAACAAAGTGCATTATCTTAATTCACAATAATGTCTTCTCATTATAGGGAGAAGGACACATACATTACTTTCACTCAAGATGCAATTGATGAATATAAGGTAAGACCTTGTAAGATAGTAGGTATCTGTAACACCCCTCCATTTTTCTCTTTGATCGAACAGTGTTCTTCAATGATATGTTTTATTTTTGTTGCATTGTAACTATGGAACTTGGTTATTTTAACCGCTATCTATTGAGGGATGTAAACATTATGTTTTGATGTGATGGTACTTTATTCAGATGTTATTATTATTTCATGTTATGGATTAAATTAGCATGTATGTGAATTACTGATGCTTTATGTTTTGATTATATCATTGATGATTCGATGCGTCAGTTAGTGATATTGTATTGGTGAAGGGACAGGATCACATCACTCGCATGCGAGTGCCTTGGGATTCCGTAATTTCCTCTTCACGGTGTGTCTTAATAAATTATATGCATGTTTTGACACTTGTATTGTGTGCAAGAAGCAGGTACAGGACATTGACTCCACCTGGTTCATAGGTTTGAGCATGTCCATCGACCAATAGTACCGATTGGGAGATAGTAACTAGGTTTTCTGTGTCAAACCATCACCCTAGCCATAGTGTGTCATCGGTTTTAGTTAGGTTCAGTGTTTTATGTTGTTAGTTTCCCCATTGGCTTTATATTTAAAATTGCAAGTTAAAAGGGATTAAATGGCTTTTGAAAATTATAAATGATTATTGTTTTGTCTTATTGAAATGTTGGGAAATTAGTGATTAATTAATTAATTTAATTTAATTAATAAAATAATCTAATTTTGAATTAGATTTATTTTATTGACTAATTAAATTAAGAGCGATAAATTAAACCAATTTGGTGGGGTTGGCATCATTAGATTTTTGGATTAAGTCAAAAATTAGAATTATGCTTTATATTTTACTTTTAGAAATAAAAGTTGAAAATATTTTTTTTTGAGATTTGTTAAATTCATTGGGTTAAATAAATTTAATTACTTTTTGGTTGAAAATGAATTTTATTTAAAATGAAAATTATGCAAAATGCATTTGGGGAAAGCAAATTGTTTTAAAATTGAAACATAGAAGATACCTCCATTTTGGCAATAAATTTAGTGGGTGAGTCAATTTTAGGGGTTTGACAAAATTTTAGGGAAGACTTTGATAAGTAAATTAGGAATTTCTTTTTTCTTTTAATTTGGAAAATGGTGGAGGATTGAAAGGGAGAGGAAAATTGTTGAAGGAGGATTGCAATTGAAGAGAAGCTGAATTGAACTAAAGGGAAAAATCTCCATTGAAAGACTTCAAACTTTGGAGAAAACACAAGGTTCATTGTTTAAATCTTGTGCAATTTTATTTTGAAAATAATTTAGAGGTTGTTCAAGATTGTTTAAAAGATTCAAAATTGTGGATTGAAAGGAAAACCCATCAAGATTTTGTATTCAAAACTTGAAACAAAACACAAAAAAATAATCTTGTAAATGGAATTTAGGAAAAAAAAAACAAGCTTTTGTTTGATCAAATTATTTTATGTAGTTTGTTCTTCTTCAATCTTCCTGTGAATTGGAATTTAATATATATAATATGTATATATATGTATATTTTGTATGTATATTTTGTTTAAATATACATATATACACATAATATATATATATATGTGTGTGTGTGTGTGTGTGTGTGTGTGTGAAAAGTTTAAATTTATTTTCTAGTATAGAAGAAAAAAAAGAACCCCTGTGTTTTTTTGTGTGTTCTGGGTTTTCGGCTAGAACAGGGGCATATTTTTTTTAGGTTAACAAAATTTTTGTGGGGAAGGCTGGCAGCCATGGCTGCCACAACCGTCCCCATTGGGAGGATGTTGTTGTGGCAATGCCCCCCACACACAGTGGGGGAGGCGTTGCCCCAGCGGTGGCCCCATGGGGGAGGCTGGGCCAGCCATGGGCTGTGACCCACCTCCCATGCAGGGTTTCCCCTACTTTAAACTTCAAACTTGGCATTTTTGTTTATTATTATATTATATATATAATATAATATATATTTTTATTTTTATTTAGTTGTCAATTAAAATATAATATAATATTTATATTATATTTTATTTTAAAAATGTGGGTTATTAATTATTATTTTAATATATGTTTAAATATTATTTATATATTTAAATATATAGATATATGGTTATATATATTAAGTATATACAATTATGTATATATCTTTAGTATTTGAATATATTTAAATATGATTATTAAAATGATATTTTAAAAGAATTAATGAGGAAATTGATTTCTGTAAAGGAGGAGCTATTATGAAATGAGTTTATTATAGATGTTTTTATTTTATGTTATTTTAAATGGTTGATTTAATTCATTAAGTAAAATTGAGGAAAGGAAATAACCTGATAGCTTTAAATTCTTGTATGCGGTCAATGAAATTTTATTTGCTTTTGAGTATGTAAAATTAAATGTTAATTACTTTACTTGATTCATGCACTATGCCATTGTTTGGTTTGGATTTAGGAAATCCTAACGTAGGAGAATAAATTGTCAGATTGTCATTCGTTGCATTGTCTCTTTTATTCTCGTTGTTTTGCTATCAAGACTTTAGGTTAGTAAGTCTTCCAAGGTTCTTTTCGTGTTGGGTTATTTATTGGCATTGGTCAAACTGGTGTCTTGTTTTGGGTGGTGCATGTGGGGGTAGTTGTGTTATCACCTGGTTATCATAACGGGATGTGTGATATGTTTTGGTTACTCGTGTACTATGAACAGGGTGTGTTACCTTATGTGTTAAGGTCTAAACTGGTTATCAGTTTGTGCATGGTGTTTACCCTTAGTTTGGGGGATTTGTATCCCCGTATTGTCAGTAGGAGAGTGGCCCTTTGTGGGGGTCCGACGCCCAATGAGGTGTCAGGGTAACTCACTTAGGGTTTAATCAAGTGATAATCTAAAAGAATTAATGGAGAACTGCACACTAATAAAGTTAAGGAATGCCTCTCTCATGGAACATGCATTGTTAAGACTCAAGATGAGATGAGATGCATAGTTTTGCATGAGGGTCTGGCGCCGGTAGAGGCAAGCTAGGGTAACCCATGATGGGGGTCTGGTAGCCTAGGAAGGTTGAGCTAGGGTAACTCATGGCAATTTATGTATGACACTCTCCCTACGTCAATAGTTGGTCAGTTATTGTGTGTTGTATAATGGTGTACTTGTCTTATGTAACCTGGAAGCAATGTATTGTCTTGTGAGTTTTCATACTGTGTTAAGTGATTTTGTTGGTATTTGAGTCAGTTCAGTTATGTTTAGCCTTTGTCTTGAGGTAGTTGGTCTTGAACAAAAATCCTTGTTACTATCTCCTAGCACAGGGGGTGAGCCTTTGGGTTTCACTTGGTTGGGTGGAATGTGCACCTTACACCGTTGGCTTTGATCGTGATCATGGGGACACGACTTTTATGTTGGGGAGCTCATTGATTCCTGTTACTCTCTTGCTTCTTTCATTTCAGTTATTCTTGTATCTCATTATCCCTCATTTGTATCGAGGTGGAAATTGTAATATATTACCATGTTTCTTTGATTTACCTCATTCGGGGAATGAGTGTTGTAATTATAATGTAATCAATTGTTATGGGATATCGTGATGTATCGAATCATCTTTGATGTTATCATGTATGGAATGTATGCACCCTCATATCCTTAAGTCATTAAATTTTATGATTCATCTCACGTATGTGGTGTTGCGGGTTTAAGTAATCTTTGTCTCGTAGCCTTAGGGGATGTTGGCAATGTGTGGCGAACTTGTACGTTATTACTCTTATTCAAAAAAAAATTGTTGCGGTTGGTTAGTGAATTGCAACTTCCCCTAGGGTTGCATGGCGAGGCATTACAGTCTCTCTAAAAGTTGATATGGGATACCTTAGTGAAGCCATGCTATGTGTTTAAAGAATCATTAGTATCAATTCTCTCTGGTTGGTTTTTTCCACTATTTGTTTACTCCAATATTTTGGTGTCCAAATTAGTGTGGATTTTGTGAATTGTGAGATACATATGAAAACTTGTATATCATTTTGAAAGAAGAAAAATTATTCAACAAGCTTGAAATAATAGAACATACAATAAATCTACATGTGATTATCTCTTGATGAATTATCCCTGTTGGGACTTTTATTGTTTTAATCCTTTTATTGGCTGAGATATTTTCTCTGCATTTGTTTTTTGTGTTCTTGTTGATATTCAGGCCTGTGAAGCTGCAATGAATTTTCAAGGAAAGATGGCAGATGTCTAGAGAAAGAAAAGAAAAGGTATATATTTTTATCAATGTTATATGCAAATTTTTGATTATTTGTGATGGTAATATTTGTTGCTATGACCCATGCACTTGATCTCTCATAAAATTGCCAGAGAATACCATTCATGTTCATATCATGCTTGCAAATATGAAATTAAATTAACAGATCTACCATAAATTGTGTAAATGAGTAATCTAATTCTATTAATGGATAGATTTTACCATATGTTCCAGATGAATTGTTATGCTTACACATGTGAACCTATTGAGTTGTTCCTTTATGGCACATTGTTATTGTCCCTGCAATCCAAAGTCAGTCCTAACAATTAAAACCTGAAAATGATGTGGTAGTCCAACAATATACTTTCTTCCAAAATCTTTAATTATTATATGCATTTAAGGCAAACCATTGGTTTTTGGTTCCTGCATGACTAGACCTTCATGAACTCGAGAGCAAATGAAAGATTGAGCTAATCACAATGCTTGTGCATGTTGAACCTCAAAGTACCACTTATTCTTTTCCATTCATCCGCTTATGACGATTGCATGCAATGGCCTAGTTCATCATTTACTTAATACCCATGGTCAAACATGTTTTGAAACACTAATCATTCCTTGGCACATGCTTTCTATGAAAACTAACATATTACTAAATTAAAAAATACATGTGTTTAAATTTTAATACTGCTCTACCCATAAACCCACTAACTACGTAGTTTCCATGCAACTATAATTTCACTTTGTTTCCTCTTGGCATGTCAAACTCTTCCATGCTTATCACAATCTTTTAAACTTAAGACAGAAATTCCAAGTCAAATGTATGTGGTTTTGATTCTCTTCCTACCTATGACCTTAAGATTCCTATAACCTATCAAATTTTACAACAAAGTTAGATGGACCCTAACACTTACATGTTCCCATAAAATATGTCTTACCAATTTATGCATATCAAGAATTGCAACATGAATGTACATCAGGAAATCTCAGCACCCCCCAACACACAATCACAATATGCAAGATGCAAACAAAAAAATTGTGGGGTGTACAATTTCTCTTCCTTGTTGCTACTTGAAGTTGAAACCTCTTCTTCTATGATATCCTTTCTCAGCAGTACCCTTGATAGTTCCTACAGACATGGAGGTAATCATGGTATATTATCATCATATAACAAATTGTAATAATAATTACACTATGAAATAATAATAGCAGAAACATCTTGAACATCACATGGTTAGAGATATATGCTTTATTTGTTAACTAATTTGGTCAATAGGGTACGATATTGGGGACACAATAAATTCTTCTGTTCACTTTAGGGGATAGAAACAGGGAAATATAACGTACCCCTACCATGAATGTATCTTAGATATAGGAGATAGTGGCATGGATGGCATGAGACATGCCAAAATGTCTCCTAAAATCTCCCAAGATGTTTTGTGCTCCAAAAAAGAAAAGGAATTTGTGTAATAGAACAAAACATTAAAAAAATACTACCATTTATGGATCTTGTAATTTTCATAAATTTTGAAATTACAAAGTATTTAGGCAAATGTCCATACTATTGTATCCTTTTGAAAAAAGGTGTATTTGGCACCATCCTCAATCCTTTACCCACATACCTTGGTAACTGTGCTTAAGGACTAGATGGGAAATAAATAGGCATTATGTTTGGGATGAAGAATATTCATTGGGAGGTTAATGTGTTCCTTGATTGTTAACAAAGTGGATCTTTCATCTCTATTATCTCCTAGATTTTCTTGTCTATGAGCTAAGAGTGAGCACTTGATTGTTAAAAAATTGGATCTTTCATCTCTAATATCTCCTAGATTTTCCTACCTTGGTCTATCTTGTGCTTGTTGCATTTTTCCATCAGAATATTTGACAAGGGTTGAAGTTGAAATAGTTAGAAAAACATGGTCAGTGGTTAGGAAATCAATGGAACACAAGGGGTAAAGACGTTATTGCAATGTAATTTGATTGTCATGTGTCATGATGGCATAAGATGTGAAAAATATAAGCAATATTTAAGCACTAAAATTTTTCTTTACTACTTTTTCTAGACATCAATTACCAAAATATGTAATGTGTTTGCTAAGTTCATCTATATGTGTTCTATGTATAGTTGATTTTTCCTAACTGTTTTAGGGCCATAAAGTTCTACATAATTGCAGGAGATTTGAAAATTGCATGTGCATGTTGAGTCATGGGCTGGCAGCATCCACTCTGGTATTTCAATTGTCTTTTCAATCAATTTCTTCATTTTTATTTCCATTGCAAATTATTTGTGTATTTTTAGCATGTCATGGATTAAGTAGCATCATTTTTTTTTTCTAATTTGCAGATACTTTTTCCAATTCCAACTCCACTAGTTATATTTAAAGTTTGTCACAATGATGTGTTAATTTAATCTTTTTGATGCTTTTTATCCTTGAATTTTTGCAAGTGTCAGCTTATTTTCCCTCAGTGAACAATGTGAAGTCTCCTAATATGTTTATTTTTTTGTATAGGCTTTATTGTTTAATCTATTGAAACTGGGATAACAACAAGTATTTCATGATTGTTCCTTGTAGAAACTATATTTTCACCAAGTATATATGTTGAACATATTATCCATGGGTTACCTTGTAGAGACAACATTCTTGGAGCCTCAAGTTGTCACACAAAATAAACATTCCACTGCATGCAATTCCCAATGTTCACAATGTTGTTACTTGTCAATCGAGACAACCAAATGAAGCAGTACTCCTTTCCATAAAAAATCTTTCTATAGTGTTGATTAGGTATACCGATTAGATGTTGTTTCCATTTCTTCCTCTTTTCCTTATTTTGTATAATTGTTATTTTTCCTTGGTCAATCTGGAAACAAATTCCAATGTTAGAGCTATAACTGAATTTCTAGTTCACTTTTGGGATTTTTTATTGGACATTTCTCTTTACCTTAATTTATTTAGCTTCTTGATGCTTTTGGTAGCATAAGTGCAGTACTGGTGTAAATCTTGTGCCTAACAAACACTACTGGCAATATTGTGAAGCATGACAATATAATGCAATATCTCTCACAATATTTTCTTTTGGAACTATTTGGGGTTTTGTTTATGTAGAAATATTTGCAAGCTAAAGATGGTATAGGAAAGATAATTGTGTTTAGAGGACACTATTTATATATAGTATTATTTGATGGAATATTTTTCTTAGAAGGGTGCCCATACAATTTTTTAATTGATATCATTGCTTCAAGACTTATGTTTTATGGAAACATAATTGTTGTATTATTTGATGACATGTTTTTCTCCAAAGGATGTTTGTAATATAATTTTATTGATATTGTTAGTTCGAGTCTTAGGTTGTATGGAAACATAATTGCTTGACCTGCATACAAGTAGGAATGTGGTTAGAGTTGAAGAGGCATATTTGTTACATGATAGTTTACTTGTGAATGGAAGGAATATTTCATATTTGAGATTCTATGTTTTCTTGCTCTCCTTACAATTGTATATTTTGGAGCGTTGATGTTAATTTTAGCCAAGATATTTCTTTGAATAGAATAATTTTTATCTCATGTTATCCTCCTTAACCAAGATTCACAAATTATTGTCACATTGTTGAGATGTGTCTTGATGATCTTTTCTTTAGTATGTTATCATTATTTTATATGAAAAATAAGTAATAATTCTTACTTGACAAGTTTACTTAGTGCCATAGGGCACACCATGCTTTGTAGCAGAGCCCTCTTATACGACGATGCGCTCTTGCAGTTGGGCTCATGGTATTTGCTACATGGGGTCTTGGCCCATTTATACAGCGGATTCGTCATGTTGTATTTCATGTATGTTCTCAAACCTTAATTGAGATTGATATATTTTCTAAATATTGTTAAATATTCTATGTTGCATTCTTGTTCACACCACATAATAATTTTGTTCAGAAATTTGTTACTAGAGCTTAAAAAGAGCTTTTTCCCCCATATTTTGGTAATTATTTCCATATCCTTTAGTACCCTTTTAAGTTGAAATGAGACTATAATAACATGAACTTGTGTAGCGAAGTTCTCAGAATTGGAAGAAAAGCAGCACTTATTACTTCATGACATCCTATTTGTGGCTAATCCTGCTATGGATAGGTGTAATACTACTCTACAAGTAATAGCATTGAATATCTAACAAAGCATTGTTGTAATATTGCACTTGGATTAGATTGAGAGAAATTTCTTTGATGCTTTAGTTGAATTTATAATGCTTAGGTTTGGAGGGGAAGTAGTTTTTGAGTAAGTGAAATGTGAATTATATTAGAGTAATGGATTTCTAGATAGGGCATTTGATCCTATTGAGGTTTCATATGAAATAAGTCAAGCTATCAAGCAGCCACTCTTAGACATTGTTAGGTCACTCTCAACTGTTGTGGAATTTGTATGTTGTATATCTAGGTAAGTTATAAATTGGTACCATTTTCACATTTTCATAGCCTACATCTAGGTAAGTTAGTGAATTATTCTATGGTATAATGTTTCTAGAATCTCTTAAATAATCAAATATTTCCATTTAATTTGGTGTAGCCTGATTCAGCGGGTATATAAATTTGTGATAGAGAGCCAGGACCCCCAGGACACAAGCAATGTATATTTTTGTCATTTGTTTTATTATTCTACCGTACACCTCATTCATGACTCTGAATTTTTTATATTAGTATTTTGAATATAGAGATTTCTTCAATTTTATGTTGCCAAAAAATGTTACTTAGTTTCTTCATAATTTTCTTTTCTTTTGCAACTTGGATTTGAATTTATTAGAAATGCTCTAATTACTGCAGTTTGTGTGGTGGGAATAGCCTTGTTCTTTGAGAATGTGGGCTTTCCTATCCAAAAGTAGATTTTCGTTGGAGGGTTTGGGACAATATTATTGACTCTCGCTTGTCGTGAGGTGATTTATTTTAAAATCTTTTAGAATGCAACTCCAACTATCACTAGATCATATTATTTCATCTAGAATCTAATTTGTACATATGTTTAGATCTGATTCTTTCCATAAGAGGACTACTTTGCGTTGGTAGATAAATTATTGAATTAAGATAAAAATTTACCTTTTTCTGGTGTTTTGCAAAGAAATATGTTGAGATTTTAAATGTGACTGAAAATAATTAATATCCTATTTATACTTGCAATTGTTTAAGTTACCTTTTCAAATCATAATTTATTTAGCATTCATGTATGTGCCAAACATCCTTTATGCTAGTTATCTGTCATAGAATTTATCATTTATGCTTGAACTTTGTTAGATTCAGGTAAGAGAAGCTTTTTATGGAAGTTATATCACCTTAACTAATTCAGGTTTGGAAATGCATAGATCTATTTTTTTTGTTGTTTTTTATTGTTGTGTTCACATTAGATTAAAATGTGCAAGAGTGAAAATTGGTAGGATCGTATTTCTGGACGAATACAGATGACCTTAATTATTTAGGTTGTCTAATGTTATTTAGAACTTTTCTCTAAAATATGGAGGAGGTCAGACCTATAGTAATCAAGATTTCAATGCCATTGATGTCTATTGCATATGTGACTATCTCCATCATGGCTTTAATGATTTACTGCATTGTGTTTATTTAATTATTATTTTTTCTCCTCAGTTTGTGATATTGTGTTAAATGGTTTCTACCTTCTTGACATGTTGTTTCTATAAGGAACACTCTAATTTCAAATTTGGTATGATGCATTTTTTGTGTATGCCATAAGTAATTATTGGAGAATGCTAATTGGGATACTATGATTGTAGTTTTCTAGGGAATAATTAATCATTGTCTTAGTATCTTGGTCCTTGGCCCTTGTATTATAGAGTAGATTAATTAATTTTGTAGGATGAAGCATTGTGGCCTTGTTAATTAGTTAGGGAGTTTTTAAGCCAGTCTTTTGGCATTTTATTCGTAGGTGTATAGTTTAAGGAAACTTGGAGGAAAATATGGTGGCTATTCTCTCCATTTCTCATCTATTTCCTTTCTAGTCTTGAGATTATTCTGCTTCAAGGTCTTCTACAAATTTCCACATCAATGCAATCCCATGATTTTCTAAACATTCTCATGCTCTCTTTTGGCTAGATATTTTCATCTTTTCAAACATATTATACCTACATATATAAACATGGATATTGCATTCACTTCAATTTTTCCCTTCACCATTTTCTTGGAATAGGGAGTGATGTCTATTATGGCTATTTATCTTGAAAATATTTGTGAATCCCATTCTATTTACCTTCTTATCATCTGCTCTCATTTTAAACATGAGTTTCTTTGATAGTAAGTGGTTTAAATCTTTCATTTACTGCTGTAGAAATGGAATGTTCAGCACTACATTGATAGGTAAAGTATTTTAAAGAAATCCCAATAAACAAAGAACAAGGGAACTATTCCAGTTTGGATGGACTATGGAGCACAAGGATTTGTTTGTCATTAGTAGCATCAAAAGAGGACTTTTTGGTGCAATACTAACTCTTATTTCCTAATAACAAGAATACTAACTCTTAACTCATTTGCTTATGGCACATCTATGTGTCATAATACAATTTTCTCTATTGTCTAGTTTTTCTTCAAACATTGACTCTAAAAGTCACATTAGGTGGGCTCCTTATCATTCAATAAATGACCCTTAACTCTTTTAATCACTATCACAACTCATTTGTATGAATTATGTATTGGCTTCTCCTCCTAGCACTGCAAAAAGTGAAAATCTATGTTAAAAAAAATAGAGCAGCAAAGGATTATCAAATTCAGTAACCTATTTTTTTAAGAAACTGTTCATTCTCAGGCCATTCTTTACCTTCCTGCAACCATTTTGATATCTATCCATAATAGATGTCTTTTGATCTAGAATTTGAGGCTCTCTATTGAGATGGAATTTTGTTTTTTCAGTCTTGATGGGGCTGAAGGTTCAATGTACATTTGAAGGCTATTAGTGAGCTGTTTACAGATGCCAGAAACTGAGAAATTTATTGTAGGACTATATGTTTCTCACTTCCATTTCTGAAGTATTGCAAATGGTGGACTTGCTTGGCAAAGCAATTTTAGTAAATTAATGTCAAGCATGTGGCAAAAAAAATTCATTATTGTGCTTTTCTTTCTATTCAATAATGTTGGGAAACTTCATGACATGTTATCTATTTAAAATTTTAATGCATTGAAAATGGAGGGAAATTTTAGTAAATTAATGTCAAGCATGGGGCACTACAAATTTCATTGTTTGTTTGTTTCTACTTAGTAATGTTGGGAAACTTAATGACCTACCACCATATTTAATGCAATGAAAAATGTGCCACCAGATTAAAAAAAATAACTTTTCTTAACCACATCTAATATGTATATTTTCCATGAAATCCACTTTGGATTCCTTGCCCATCTGACCTACTTTTTGTTAGCATTTAGCAATGACAAGGAAATCCTATGCAACAAGGGATTGAACCCAAGAAAATTATTATTGAGATTTTGATCCCAGAATGCACATCCAATATGATAAGACTGGAAATATTAAGAATCTCATTTTTATTTAGTGACTTTATTCATTTGTTAAATGTGAATTATCTGCTTCTATGTCTTCTTGGTGCATATCTTAGATCTCCACTTCTTGACCTATGTTTGGTTGCATCGACATTTGAAGAATTGTGGAGATTGTTTCTTAAATTTATATTTTTTTACAAAGCATGCCGACTAGCCTACCATTCTCAAGTTCCTTCAAAGATCATGTCCATACCCAACCAAGTCAAATATCTATGTAGAGTATTTAGCTTCATATACACTAGAAAGTGTGAGGTTTCTACTTTAGTTCCTAACATTTTATTGGGTATGCTAATGCCTATATGAATCTGTGTTTTAGTTAATGGATATATGATGTTGATTGCACATTGGTGCACTGTCAGAACAAATGACAGAAAAATAAGTTAAGAAAAGAGCATTTATTTAAATTTTTTAGGAATTTCTACTAATGAGTATGTGCCTTTACTTTTTTGTTTTGTCAGAGGAAACTTTCCCAAAGATCTGAGTGTGTAAAACCAATAGATCTTCATCCAACAAAGCCATGGTAATTGCACCTTTTCTTGTCAAAATTGTGAAATGTTAGGGGTTCAGAGCTTGATTTACTTGAAAACTTGTATTTAGATAATCCAAAATGCATTATTGTACTTTGTCCATAAAATATTTTGATGTCTTTAGAGTTAAAACAACTGAAGAATGCTTTATTGGAGCATTGCTAATGCTGCTAGATAGAATGTAAGAATCTATTTTTTGATATATCATATATTCTAAAGGATTCCAAGTTTTTAGGCTAACATAAAATTCACCTAAAATTTGTTACTACTTAAGTTTACATCATCATATATGTCTACTACATTTTTTGTGTTACTAATATAGAAGGAAAAACATCTGTTACATTACCATGTTAGCAAATATTAACACACCTTCCAAAAGGTGGTTCTCATTGAATCACTATTGTGGTTCACTTACTAGTACTAACTAATTTGTTGATATGTATTTCATTCAATACATTCAGCTCCACTTGTGCACCATCTTCTTTATTTGTTCTTTCAAACCTACACTATATGTCATCAATTCTTGTAGGTTGTAATCTCTTATCATCACATGGAAAGTTTAAGAATTGCTTACACAATTCTTGTAGTAATTATAGTATTTTTTTCTTAAATATATTAATTATTTTCTATAAACATAGCATACCTAGATATCATATTCAAGACTGTAATGAACAGTTATCGTAGATATTTAATTTTGTTAACCTTGAATTTTGTGTTTGTAGTTCTTCAAATTACTACAAAATTTTCTATCCCCTATCAAAAGGTGGGCTTCTAATTGCTTCTATTCTCTAGTAAGCAGCATTAAAAGCATCTTTCTCTTTATTCTAACTCTAGAGGACAGATGGCGATGTTTCTCAAGCTCAACATTTGTCAAACATCCATCACTAGTTTTTAAAATTTGGAATATTGTGTGAATTTTTTTGTCTTGAATACTATAGTTAAGAATCAATATTTTTAGGCAATTTTATAGTGAACAAAAATTTGTAATATTTCAGCCACAGTAAACTAATTGTTTTGTTTGTTGCTCCTCATGTAGGATGCTTGCGAGTCTTTATTCTGGAAGTGTATGCATTTGAAATTTTCAGTTGCAGGTAATGGCCATTTCTAGGTTTTATTATTTATGGATTATATTGGTTGTATTCTTTCTTGGGTGGTTTACTTTGCATTATTCTTTTCAATTTTGTTGTTTCTTATCTACTTTTCAACCAGATTTAAAATGTACTCTATCTTGTTTATTGTCCAATCAAATTTAGTCGTCATTGTTGTAATTATGAAACTTAACTGTACCAAAACTTTATCATTTTTACTTTGTAATTGAAAAATCATATAGATGAAAACACCTACTATAGGTCTTAAAGATCTCTCATGCAAGAATATACCAAAACATATGATAGGAATATCATATAAGTGTTGAGAAAGGTGAAGCAATAGTGGTATTGAATGAAATTGTCACTTAGTACACCTTAAAAATCTTACCATAAGCATTCCTTGATGTTAATGAAAGGTAAAAGGCAATGGCCAGTTTTCTAGGTCATCATCAAGCCAACCACCAATTAGGCAATATGAGGCTCTAGTATGCATTCCACTAAGGGATAATTTTTAATATTTACCTTATAAATTATTTAATAAGGTGTGCTATAGATACATGATACATATTTCTTAGAAGAAAAGAAAGGACTGGGGATCTCCTAAAGTTTTAGCTTTAGACAATTCTCCAAAAATGGGAGTAACTTATTTTTCCATCACATTCTTTGATGAAAACTAGGCAGGAGAGAACGATGGCAGTGGCTATGTTGTTTCATACCTTATTCTCATTTTTTTTCCTCTGCTTAATGGGATAGATGAATACTTCACTACATGGTGTAAAGGAAGATGTAATGTTAAAACCTAAATGTGCTCATTATTAGGATCTTGGTCGTAGTTATCATTTTAATAAACAGACTCTAAAACTCTCGTCAAAACTAGCAAAAAATAGTGGGGAAATAATATATATGCATAATTGTTGAGCCTAATTTATTTGTTCATTTATGTTTGTATACTTCTGTTTATCTATTTGAAAAACTATGAAACTCTTGTTTCCTTTTATTTTTCACTTTATTTCTGAAAGCAAGCTATGGCTTCTACAATATATGGATTTTCTCTTTCTGGATCATAGCTTATATTTCGTTATATTTTATAGAACATACATTGTTTGAATGCTTAGATTGATTTTCCTAGTTAATATATGATGTAGGCCCTAATTCAATCAATTTGGGTGTATATTCCTCTGTACCTCCTTCATTTTTCTTGAACCTCCTGGTATGCACCTTATTATCTTCCTCATTGCAACTACAATCTATTTCAAAGATCCTTCTATTGTTCATTTGTCATGAAATGGATCATTCATATCCTTTTATAGCATGTAAAAGAAGTGACCCATGAGGAGTAGCTGGATTCCTAGAAGAAATTTTCCAAGTGGAGAGGATGTAGGGAATATCGAGAGAGATTTTGCAAGCCTAAAGTAGGGTCTATGCATCTCTAGGATAGTCCTAAGAATGGATAAAACTTTATTTTGTAGTTGTATTTCAATCTAAGATTGAAATCCATTCCATCACCATTATTGGTCTCAAGCCCCAAAGAATTCATAACTCGATATTTGATTTCTATGGGTTTCAAGTTTATATGAAGTGTTTCTAATGTAAAGTGGCATAGAAGTAAATTCATTTCTTTTTTTTCATCATTAACAATTTAAACATCTATAATGGGAAATCTCATAGAACTGTTAAAACAGGTAAAGGATGCCATATTGTAAAAATATAAATGTGCTCATTATTAGATCTTGGTTGTATTTTCATTTTAATAAACATATTCTAAAACCCTTGTTGAAATCTTATTTTCAAGTTGCAGCTCATCAAATTGGAGAGGTGAACATGCACTCTTTACTTTCATCTGACCATGACTAGTGATATTTCTAGATAGGAAGTTTCCATCCTTCCCATTTGAATCCTTCCAATCTTCTCTCAAGGGCTATCCGGCTAGAATGGGAGGGCAAGGCTGCTCTGAATCGGGCAATATATGCACCACCAATAATATAACTACATTTACTATATATTTTCATGTATTTTCTCCCTTAAATGTTTGTAGCATTTGTAATGTATCTTGGATTTGTCTTCCATGGAAAACAAGAGTATAGTGAAGGATGTATTTCTTGGATCTTTGTTTATGCAATTGTATGTTGTTTGTAATTCCTTTGGTTATGCAGCTGTTTTTTGTTTGTATATTTTTTTTTCATGCAATACAAAAAAAACATTTGAATATCTATGATATTTGAGCTTTATATACATAAAGTTGTTTGTTGATTGTATATATATTTTTCATGTTAATCCAATACAAAATAAAATAAAATTGAATATCTATGATATTTGAAGTTTATATGCATAATTTTGTGAGAATTAATTAAGTTGGATTTGATATATAACTTGAATCATTGATTCACTCAAATAAATGACTAAACTGTGACTAAATAAATGATTACTATGACTAAAATAAATGAATACAATGACCAAATATATGACTACAATGACTAAAGATATACTGCCATGACTAAAATAATGACTAAATATATGACTAAAGTAATGACTAAATAAATGACTGGCAATAAACTACTAATGGTCATGTAACCAAAAATAGTCATTTATATACAATTTTTAGTAGTTTATTTAGTCATATATTGTTGTTTTTGTACTACTGTCATCAATATTCCTCTCTTTATTAAATAAACTAGTTATCTAATTAAGTCATCCTCTCTCAATTTTTAAATTAATCAATCTTGATCTAATTGTCCCCATTTAATTAAATAGTCAATTTTATTTAATTAAATCTCTAAAGTCTATCTATTAAATTAAATAAATTAAAACCTTATTTAATTTAATCTACCATCATCTCTTTTTAATTAAATAAATCAAAATATTTATTTAATTAATCTTTTATCACATTCTTCTCACATTTGATTTAAATAAATCCATAAATTTGAGTCAAATAGGTCACATCACTTAATCCCTTCATTAAATTAATTAACCTTGATTAATTTAATCTCCTCTCATGTCCCATCCTCTAGCTTTTACCACTTGCACATAAAAATAGATTTAATTCATTTATTAAATCTCTATTTTCCTCAACAAAGCATCTTTTGGAATGTTCTTCAAGTTTGAATTCAAAAATCCAAGTTGACATGAACATCCAACAAGGCATTTACTCCATCTTACATTTCCTTTACCTTGATCCGAGTGGCATTTAATGCATTTTCCCCTCCCTCTTTCATGTCATTTCAACAAAATTCAAAATTCAAAAATAGGCATTTACTGGCACAATCCTCAAAACTTGCACATCCTTCATAAATTCATAGGTTGACAAGTGGCATCTTGCCATTGGTTGGTTTTTAGTCCAACATTGCTCTATTTTGGACATTCATCCATCTTGGCATTCTATAAATAAAGAGCTCATATCTTCATTCTATCATCCAAAAATTATGCAAAGTTATTATGCTCAAATATATAGCCATTTCCACTCATCATCATTGCATCATAACTAGGTTATGCAGGTTTTTAGCTTGGAGCACTCACCATCCTTCATCAAAGTGGATCACTCATCAACATTCATCAACATACATCAATATTGCATCATAGGAATTGGAAAAGGGCCAATTTTTACATCAAATTGACACCAATTCCCCCATGGGATCATGAGTTTGCTAGTTTAATTAGGATTCAATCTCTATTTTGTTGTTTTCATTGTGTTCTTCATTGCTTTTTTCCTAATTTGAATTTTGTGAATGGATTTCATGGGGAATTTTTGTTCTTGCTTGCATTTGATTATCTAATGTGTTTTTTCTTATTATTTTGTAGGCATTAGGATTGGGGTTTGCACAATTTTGAATTATATTGATGTATATATATGTTGAGATTGTTTTATTTGTATACATTCGACCAAGAATAAATATGTTTATCAACTGATCATATTGCAATAATTTTTACATGTTTGACATATTGCAAGTGAAACATCACAAGGCTATGTGGTGTAATGGTCATAAATTTTGAATCAAAATGTTGGATGACATGAAGAAAACTTGTGATTCTAGTATAACTACAATCTTTCAGGTGACTACTATTTCATGTAGAAGTGACATACATCCAGAAGTCTCCAAAAATTGATACTATGGGATTTTGGATGATATACTTGAGTGTGACTTTAAGTCCTTCAAATTAATTTTGTTCATCGTTCTATGGTACAGGCTATGATTGAATAAAAATGATCCTAAGAGAACTGTTATTGAACATGATAATGGATTTACCATGGTTAATAGAAGGTTGACCGAGTTAGCTGGAAATGAGCCCTATTTTCTTCCAAGCCAATGTGAGTAGGTATTTTACTCAGAGGCTCTAGGTAAACCGGTTTGGTCATTTTTTGTTAGACATGATCCAAGAGGAAGGGCGATAAAGTATAATGTGGTGGAAGAAGAAGATACCAAAGAACTAGATTATGATGTAGATGATGATTAGGATCAACAGTTAGTTGATGATGTCCCTGACAAAGATGTTGAAGAGGAGGAACTAGATCATGATGATGTAGGAGTTAATGTTCATGAAGATGATATCCATGTGGATGATGACATTATCAAAACTAATATTGACGACGATGATGATGATATGAACAATCCTTACGAATGTTGAATTTAGATCATATGATACAGACAAAGAGTTGGATGAAGAAGAAGATCAATGATATTGAAATGTATGAGTTATGTGATTATATTATCTATTTGATATTAATTTCTTGATAGAAATATATTTGACTTATGTGGTTACATAATTAATTCATGATTTTTTAAATTCTTATGCAATTACATAATTAATTTAATGATGTAACTTTTAATGTTTGAAAGGTCAAAAAAATTAAACATTTCAATAGTTATGTTAACAACCTTGAAATTAGTGTGTTTTATGTTTTATGTGATCATAAAAGATTAAAACGTTAGTTGTGGAGGTGGTTGTTCAGTGGTTGACATGTAAAGGCCTTTAAAAGGCATAAAGTGATCATTGTAATGGTTGTTGATGGTTGAGGATTTAAAATACAAGCTCTTGACATTCAAAAATCTATGTTTTTCTTCAAATTTTTTGTATTTTTCCTATTATGTAGCACTGTATGGTCACATGCAACCATATTTTGATGTGAAATCACTTATAGGTCATGAAGATATGTGTTAGCTTTTATTTGAATCTAATTTAAGGGCTCAAGGCATTGATTTGAGTTTGAAAGCTTCATTTCTTTGCATACAACCTGGTTACCCTATTTTTGAGGGTTTTGTAGTCCGAACATGATATAAAGGGGCTCTTAAACATGAATAAGGTGTAGGATGAGAAATAAAGAAAGTATAGATTCTATCCTCAAGAGTTTTGTGAAGAAAATAATGTGAAATGAGAGGTAATTTTTGGCCCCATGCTTGTTTGCTCCTACATTTTCTATAAGAAGGATTTCAAGGCCAAAAATATTGATTATCAAGTTAGATATTTTTTCTCGAGTCTAGGTAGAGTTGTAGAGAAAATTGTAAATTTTGATGGTTTTAAGAAAAATTCAATTTAGGTTTTGAGTCATTCTATAGTAGGTTTTGAATTCATGGGGATTTGATGTTTTATGACAGTACTGGCATTTGAATTGAAATGATTAATTCAAACTCGTGTCTCTCCATTGTACATGAATATCTAAATTTTGAATAAGATAATCAAGGGTTGTATCATTCATCTCACTCTTGTGGTGTATATGATTTCTATTTTGGATTTAATTCAAGGAATTAATTAAAATGCTTGAATGGGATTGTAGGTGGATATGTTCTATTTAAGGATTTGATAAGTAGTATTGGGTTAGAATACATGTTGATGAAATTGTAAAGCAATGGTTTGAAGGATCTTATATGTTATGTGTTAAATCTATCATAAACCATTAGATGTTTATGAGTTTGACTCCCTCAATGGATATATGGCACTGATCTAAGTTGTACTAATTTGTATGGTTTAGTATTTTTTTTCTTTACCTAGCACTTGCTACAAATTGAAAATCAATGACTATTTTACACTATAGAATGTGTTGTATTTAACTCATGCTCCAAATAGTTGATATTATGATGAACAACCAATTCTATTCAATATTATGCTATTATTTTGAGCTATTAAATGAGATTATCTATTGTTGTTAATGTTGTTTATGATAATGGTGCAGAGGTTGTAAACGCATTAAGGGATCACCCTCCCGAGTCTTGTAGATCCCAAAGTGTAGGAGGTCTTTAAAATCCTTGTTGGTTGGTCCAAGTCCTTTGAGCTGCCCTTGATTAGAATTGGCAATTCCATAGGTAAATTAGAAGACCAACCTAGTTACAGTAAAAACAACCAACAGGTAGAGGGGAGAGAGATAGAAGGATTCAGTGAGAGAGAGAGGGAGGGAGTGGGAGAGAGATAGAGGGTAAATGGTTAAGGATAGAGGGGAGGGAGATAAGAATGAGAGAGAGAGAGAGAGCCTTGAGAGAGGGAGAGGGGGTAGGAGGGTGAGACTTGAGAGAGAGAGGGAGGGAGTGGGAGAGAGATAGAGAGTAGAGGGTAGAGGGTTTAAGGGTTAGTGGTTTAGGGTTTAGGGTTAAAGGTAGAGGGGAGAGAGATAGAGGGTAGAGGGTTAAGTGTAGAGGGTAGAGGGTTTAAGGGTTTAGAGTTTAAGGGTTAAGGGTTTAGGGTTTAGGGTTAAAGGTAGAGGGGAGAGAGATAGAGGGAGTGAGAGAGAGAGAGACCTGAGAGAGGGAAAGGGGTTAGGAGGGAGAGTCTTGAGAGAGAGAGGGGGGGAGGGAGTGGGAGAGACATAGAGGGTAGAGGATTTAAGGATTTAAGGATTTAAGGGTTAAGGGTAAAGTGGAGAGACTTAGGAGTGAGAGAGAGAGAGGGAGAGTTAGGAGGGGGAAGAGGGTAGGAAGGGGAGAGAGAGAGAGACCTAAGAGAGGGAGTGGTGCTAGGATGGAGAGACTTCATAGAGAGAGGGAGGGAGGGAGTAGGAGATAGATAGATGGAGAAAGGGTTAAGGGTAGAGGGTAGAGGGTTTAAGTGTTTAGGGTTTAAGGGTTAAGGGTATAGGGTTTAGGGTTTAAGGGTAGAGGGGAGACACATAGAGGGAGTGAGTGAGAGATAGAGAGACACCTAGGAGAGGGAGAGGGGGTAGGAGGGAGAGACTTGAGAGGGAGAGATAGGGTAGAGGGTAAAAGGTTTAAGGGTTAATGGTTTAAGGTTTAGGGTTAAGGGAAGAGGGGAGAGAGATAGAGAGAGTGAGTGAGAGAGAAATACCTAAGAGAGGGAGAGGGGGTAGGAGGGAGAGACTTGAGTGAGAGAGAGAGGGAAGAGGGTAGAGGGTTTAAAGGTTTTGGGTTTAAGGGTTAAGGCTTTAGGGTTATGGGTAGAGGGGAGAGAGATAAAGAGATTTAGTGAGAGAGAGAGGGAGGGAGTGGGAGATAGATAGAGTGTAGAGGGTAGAAGGTAGAGGGGAGGGAGATAAGAGTGAGATAGAAGAGAGAGACCTGAGAGAGAGAGAGATGGGGTAGGAGGGTCAGACTTGGACAGAGAGGAGGGAGTGGAGAGAGATGGGCAGAAGGTTAAACATAGAGGTAGGAGGGTTTAAGGGCTTAGAGTGGGTTAAGGGTTAAGGGCATGGTTAATGGTTTAGGGTTTGGGTTGAGGAAGAGAGAAGAGGATGAGAGAGAGAGAGAGGGAGGGAGAGGGGGTAGGATGAAGAGACTTGAGAGAGAGAGGGTAGAGGGTTTAAGGGTTTTGGGTTTAAGGGTTAAGGGTTAATGGTTTAGGGTTTAGGTTTATGGGTAGTGATGAAACTTCAAAGTTTTGTTCTTTGTGTTCTATTTTATCTTGCCTTGTGTCTTTGGTCATCTATGGTGTTTGGGAAAAGGATAAGGTTGGTATTTTACCTTTATCTTCATGTAAAACCCTAGTGTTCATCTTACACCTTGGATGGGATCTATGTCGCCATTACTTTTTGGGAAGGTTTTAAAATGACTTAAGCCCCTTTGCTTCATCTAGGTTGGGGCTCCTTTTGTTTTATTGTTTTATTTCCTTCACCTAATTTTATTTTTCCTTAGTCTTTTGTTGGTCCCATGTTCCCTCGTTAAAACAAATTATATCATTGTTTTTCATTGGCCTAGTGACATCCCCTTATTCCTTTAGAGGAGAGGGCCTAGTAAGCGTGCAAGCTAGTTTTCTCAGCATGTAGGAATTGACTGGAATATCATAGAACCTTCATTTTTTTTTGAAATGTAGCCTAGTCTCTTATTTATCTATAACTAAGGTTTGAAGGTGTGGCTCATCATGCAACTTGCCACATTAGAAGATCTTTTGAGAAGTGTCTAAAATTTGACTTTTTAAAGGTTCGACCAAAACTTAATCATGGAACCCCCAATAATTGAACAAAAAAATATCATTTTTCACTTGTAGAATATGATATTTTTATTTAAATTAAAATTAATATACAACCTAAGTGGACCAAATACTTATTGATAACCATAAATCTTTGATATCTCTACCTTTTATATTCAACACATATGGACTAATAGTTGAACACAAAAAATCTATTTGTTATAAAAACAACACATAATTATTTAAAATACAACCTATATTGAACAAAAATGGACCAATAGTTGAACACTAAAACTTTTTGAAAATCCTTCGAATTTAATGGGAAAATACATGTTATTTATTGTGCTCACCTTTTATATTTGTGATAGGACAAAATATTAATATAAAATTATCCAATGCTTGTACATTGCTACCCTAATTGTTGTACACATAAGAACAATATTTTTTCACTATGATAACAATACTTGTTTAAATGAGTGTCTTATCTTATTAAATGAACATTTTATTTTTTAAATGATATACTTATAGTGGAAAGTTATGATATTTTATTTGAAACAAAAAAAACTTATTTCACTTCTTCATGAATGTATTTATGTTTGTTTCATATAACATTTAGAGGTTCTCATGTGTTCAAGTATGGGTCCATTTTTATCAACATTTGGTTTTTTTCTTTATTTACATTTGGACTGTTTATTTACAATATATAGCATAAATATGTGGTAAGACTAGTATTATCATCATGATTGAGTGTGTGACTATTGGATCCCACACAACTACTGGGTCGTATCCCCTAATAAATGTTTTTATTTTGTAGAGAGAAAAGTTCGCATGATTGTAGATCAATCGTCGTATGATTTGATCCATTCCCCACCATCCCATGATGACCCCACCACATTGTCTTTGTTGATCACGATATCACGGGTGAGCACCACGTGTCTCATCCAATGAAGCTGAAGGAATGATAAATACTTTGATGCATCTTTAATACATTATGTTGTGGGTTAATAAAGCGGTTATAATATGCACATGTTTTAAATCAACAAAGATGTTATAATCTTGGTAGAAAGGTGCTCGATGGTTAATAAAAAGGTTGGAAATTGTGTTGAATGAACAAGATTATTGATGGTTGAGATCCATAGTTTCCCACCATCATGTGATCAAAATTTGTGAGGTCTTTATTGATTGTGATATCACAAGTAGGAACCACATGGATCTCCTTGGCAACGAGTAGTATGGTGGGCCTGTTATTGCCATGATGGAGACTATGTCAATTTGCTTTGAAGGCACTTGTTTGATGATCTCACCAAGGTGAAGGATCAACATATAATATTTGAATCTACATCAAATGCGATTAGATTAACTGAGTAATGTTTAATGGCAACCATGACATATACTACCATGGTTTGATCGAAATAAAGCATCTATTCTTTTTCTTTTGGTATCACAAAGCATTCAAAACATCTTAAATGTGGATTGTAAGTGGATATGTTCTGTATAAGGATTTGATAAGTAGTATTCTAACCCAATACTACTTATCAAATCCAATACAGGGTTAAGGTTAGAGGATAGAGGGTTTAAGGATTTAGGGTTTAAGAGTTAAGGGTTTAGGGTTTAAGGGTAGAGGGGAGAGACATAGAGGGAGTGAGTGAGTGAGAGAGAGACCTGAGAGAGGGAGAATTGTAAGAAATTGAAAATTTTTGTTCTATAATTTCATATTTTGTTTAGCTTTAGTCTGTATAAGGTTTGACATAGCAAGGAAGCCCTAGTTTACTCAAGATGGCACTGATAAAGCAACATGCTAGCCAGATTGATTATTTAAGTAGAAACCTATATGATGAATTTCTAGATCAATTTCGCTTATCAACAAATGATAGAAAGAAGGGATTAGTTTTGATGTGTGGAAACACCCTAGGGGAGGGATTAGTGTATAATTGTTCCAACATAGCCGGATGGAGCTTCAATTTTTTCCCCTTGTCTTCCATTCCTGTCTTGTCTTATGTTATTGGTATTTTATGGTGTTGGGAAAATCCTAAGGTTGGGGTTTTGTCTTTGAATAAATCCATCTATCTCTCTCCCCTCTAACCATAACCCTAAACCCTAAACCCTTACACCTTAAACTCCAAACCTTTAAAACCTCTACCCTCTACCCTCTATATCTCTCTCGCAAGTCTCTCCCTCCTACCCCCTCTCCCTCTCTTAGGTCACTCTCTATCTCTCATTCACTCCCTCTACATGTCTCCCCTCTACCCTTAAACCCTAAATCCTACTAAAACCTAAACCATAAACCCTTAACCCTTAAATTATAAAAACTTAAACCCTCTACCCTCTATGTTTAACCCTCCACCCCTTATCTCTCTCCCACTCCCTCCCTCTTACCATCTCTCTC
>VDFB02271358.1:358469668-358518472 GCA_007258455.2 Sequoia sempervirens | reverse complement strand
CTCTCATATTAATATATATTACTATTATATTAAATATATATTATATTAATTATATTTTGTATTATATAAAACTATACTTATTATTAATTATTAACTATGATAATTTTATATGTATTTGATAATTTTGTTAAAGAATATAATATATAATTATAATAAGTTAAAAAATTATATTATTTATTATGTAAAATATAGCTAATATATACTTAACTATATTGTAGAATATTAAAACCTAGCTAAATGGCACCAAAAATTTTAATTTAATTAACATACTATAAAAGCTAATGAAACCATGTTGTAGCTCATCAAATTGGAGAAGTGAAAGGTTAATTCTAGCACCATGGAAGAGTTTGAAGTAGTGAAAACAAGGTTAATTCCAATGACAAGGAAGAGTTTGGAGTTAAAAAAAGGTCAATACCAGTGCCAATAGAGAGTTTGGAGGAGTGAAAACAAGGTCAATATCAATGCCAAGGAAGAGTTTGGAGGAGTGAAAGCAAGGTCAATACTAGTGCCAAGGACGAGGTTGAGGGAACTCAGGGAAAATTGATGACCAAGGGGCAATGAGTACTATAAGTTTGGCACCCCTATTCTCTTTAACCTTCAATTTTCATTCCTAGTTTCCAAAGATCTTCTCATACATTGGCACCCCCATTCTCATACAATGGTATAAGATAAGACAAAAAAAAGAAGCCTAGTCTTTCACATTTTTATCAACCAGCCTCAGTTCTTGGAAAAACTCTTATAATCTACCCACATCTTGGTTGAGGTCTAGGATTTCATCACACATAGCTTCATCGCATGAGTCTAAAGCAATTGTAGACTTAGCCCAAGTATATGCTAGGCTAAGGTAGATCTAATGAATGGAAATAGATGCATACAATTCTTCTTTAATACCTCCACCACAAACATAGGCAAGGTGTTGGTTGTTTTTATGGTATGCAAGTTGATCTTCTAATCTACCTATGGAATTGTCAATTCCAATAAAGGGTAGCTCAAAGGACCTGGACCAACTGACTGGGATTTGAAAGACCTCCTACACTTTGGGCTCTACAAGACCTAGGAAGGTGATCCCTTAATGTGTTTACAACTTTTGCACCTTCATCATAAACAACATTAACAACAATAGATAATCTCATTTAATAGCTCAACATAAGAGGATAATACTAAATAGAATTGGTTGTTTATCAATAATATCAACTATTTGGAGCATGAGATAACTACACCAACATTTCACAGTATAAGATATTCATTGATTTGTAATTTATAGCAAGCTCTAGGTAAAGGAAAACAAATATTGAATGATACAAATAAGTACAACTTAGATTAGTTCCATATATAAATTGGAGGAGTCAAATTTATAAGCATCTAAGGGTTTACAATAGATTTAACACATAATATATAAGATCCTTGATAACATTGCTTTACAATCTCATTAATATTATTCTAACCCAATACTACTTATTAAATCCTTATATAGAACATATCCACCTACAATCCCATTCAAAAAATTTAATTAATTCGTTGAATTAAAGTTAAAACAAGAATCATACACACCACAAAAAAACAACCCTTGATCATTTTATTCAAAATTCAGATATGCTTGTACGATAGAGAGACATGAGTTCAAATTAATCATATCAATTCAAATTCCAATATTGTCATAAAACATCAAATCCCCATGAATTCAAAACCTACTATAGAATGACTCAAAAACCTAAATTGCATTTTCCCTAAAACCATCAAAATTTACAATTTTCTCTACAACTTCATCTAGACTCAACCAAAAATATCTAACTTGCTAACTCATACTTCTAGCCTTGAAATCTTTCTTATAGAAAAAGAAGGAGAAAACAAGCATTGAGCCAAAAATAACACGTGTCACTAGCATATTGGACTACCTTGTGATATTCCAAAATTTTTTTTACAACAACAATCTCCCCAAAGAATCTTCTTATTCATCGTGTTCGTTGAGAATGATTGATGCTGCAAAAAAAAAATTAAGAATTCCATGCCTAGACTATCACCAAAAAATAAAACTAGAATCTGTTGTAACTGTAATAGCTGATTTTTCAACCATTAGTAGCCTACTCCTTTTCAATATTCCTCAGTTAAATATAAATTTACGCATTTTTGGTACTCTTCATTAGTTGTCCAATCAAAATTGATCACCTCATTCACCTTGAAACTATAAGGTTTGTACTTAATTTCCACCTGATTCGCTTCTCTTTCAAAAGACTCCAATAATGAGTTGGTGCTAATGATTTTGTCCATATAGCTCACCAACAAATCATAATTTGAGTTACCCTATTTTTGAGGGTTTTATAGTCCAAACATGATATAAAGGGGCTCTTACACTTTTTGTGATTACCACAGCTTGTGTAAGAGGCCCCATGGATACTATTGTAATTGTAGGATGCATGAATTGAGTGTAGGATGAGAAATAAAGAAGGTATAGATATTTTTCTCAATAGTTTTGTGAAGAAAAGCATGTGAAACGAGAGGTTCAAGCCTAGGTTTCAACAAAATATGTATGGGAGATCTGATTTTATGAATTTTTAATGTGTAGACCTAATGGGTTGTTTTTAAACACTGAATATAAATGATACACACACACACATATATGTATGTATGTATGTATATGTATTTTTAAATGTAAATGTAAATGAAATTACTGGATGCTCTCCTAGAACAATAAATGCAACATATCATTAAATAAATCTATATCTATGTATATAAATGTGTATTTCTAAATGCAAGTGTAATTGCAAAGAGCATATGGTTTTGTAGTGTTATAGATACAACATATCCATAAATTAATATAATTGAAATTATAAAGTCTTAAACACATATAATATGAAATTGATCAAACTATTAAACTACATGAGAAATAAATGAAAACAATAAATGCGTATGTATGTGTATTTGTAAATGTAAGTGTAAAATAAATAAGAATAATAAAAATTATAAAAGAATACAAGGAAAGGTCTCCTCCCTTCTTGGTAGTGATAACCTCCTCCACACACAACCCTAAAAAATTATGAATAGAGGAATATAATCATTGAAGAACTCAAAGTTGATTCTCTCCTACTTGATGCAATTAGTCATTTTATCCTGACAAACATTTATAGTGATTACTAGAGGCACATAGACCAATTCTTCATAATATAAGAATTTGATCATACTTTTCCAATGATGGCATTATGAGAAAACCTTAGGTTAAATGAATAATTCCTATCTAATTTCTTTAAATCATGTCCAACCTTATAAGAGAAGACCATTGTTATGTGTATATGGACATCATGGAGAAAGGCCCTTTAGACTCATTCGTCAATCATCCTACCTTAAAACATACCAAAAGTCTCCTAGCAATTACACATAGGAAGATTTAAGATGACTTAAAAAAATTTATTGCCAAAGTATAAACTTATGATGACTTAATGATGAGGGTGCAACCCGAGACTTAGAAAATAACCCACAACAAGAGAATAATTTTATTATTCAGAAAATGGAAATTCTTACATACAGAAGATCTCAAATCCCCAAGTTCTACAACACATGCAAGTTACAGAAAGCTACAGAATAACCCTTTTGCAATATGCGAGCTTGTCCTCGAAAAGCTACCCAAAAATTAGAAACCCGCCCATAAATAGAGCTTCTCTTTAGTTTGGAGCAAAAATAACATTCAAATTTGAGTTTAGGTAGTTTGGCGCCGAAAATTACAACTTGAAGTTCAAATTTCAAAATAACATTTGCAATTGTATCTTCTAGAAAGTGCGCCAACTTCCTAGGGCCATAATTTTTGATCCGGGACTCCGATTCGCGAACTGTTTGAACCGTTGGAAAGGTCTTGAAGTCAATAACATGCTAAAAATATGCTACACCAATTTTGGAAAGTTTTGGGGCCGTTATAGGAAATCTAAGTGCCTCAAATCTAACTCAGAAGATTTTCAGGTGCAAATCTGGGAAACTAAAACTACAATATCTTTCAACCCAGGAATAGAAAAATAAAAATAGTAAATTGAGAATTTCATTATGAAAAAAAGGGTATCCAAAAGTGTAAAAACATCTAAAAATCAAGAAACTTGAAATTTAACTATTCTTGGGTGGTGCAAGATTGCCCTTACATCACTTGATGCTCCTGCATCAAACACCCAGGGTAATTTGAGAAGTGACCCCGTCACGTCTTAGATGGTTGAGGAAAACCCAATCGGTCAACCACTACCTTAGATAGCTAGGATGAATCTTCCACAGGCCTTCCTCTCCATTTCACTAGATAGTTTTCATACTGCTTGTTTCTGGTACTCCTTCCCACATGACTATCCAAGATTGTGTCAATCTCCTCCCTTTCTAAAGTAGGTGTTGGAATGTCATAATGCCCTATTGCTGGTGCTTCCTCCATTCCACCTTCATGATACTCTGTCAAATCTAAAATATTGAACATAGGGGAAATGCTGATTCCATCAGGTAACTCTACTTCATATGCATTCCCTGAATCATGCTTCTTCAAAATCTTACAGGGACTGAATTTCTTCATCTTTAATTTGTTATAGGTTCCCACAGTAAACCTTTCTTTCCTCAAGTGGACCATTACTTCATCGCTAGTTTAAAACTCCTTATTCCTCCTTTTCTGATCTGCCTTAGCCTTATATTGCATATTCATCTTATTAATGTGTTCTCGTACCTTCTCATGTATATTCTTGATGTGCTCTACAAAATCTTTAGCTTCAACACTTATTTTCTTCTCTTCTTCCATCTTCCTCAATTCTGGAGCTATTCCGGGGCTACCTCCATACACAATCTAGAATGGTGATCTACCAGTACTTCTGTTGACAAAATTGTTGTAAGAAAACTCTGCCTGGGGCGAGATCAAGTCCCGTCCCTTGGGTTTATCTCCTACTAAACATCTCAGTAGGTTACCTAGACTCCTATTAACAACCTTTGTCTGCCCATCTATTTGTGGATGGTGTGCAGAACTGAACTTTAGCTCTGTCTTTAGCTTCCTCCACAAGGTCCTCCAAAAGTATCCCACAAATTTGGTGTCACGATCTGAAACAATACTCTTTGGCAGACCATGTAGCCTCACCACCTCTTTGAAGAACAAGTCAGCAATGTGGACTGCATCATGGGTCTACTGACATGGAGTGAAATGTGCCATCTTTGAAAACCTATCAACCACCACAAAGACTGCATCATTCCTTCATTGTGTCCTTGGCAAACTAGGAACAAAGTCCATACTTATATCCTTTCATGGCCTCTCTGGTACATGTAAGGGCTGATATAAGCTTGTATTCTGGCTCACTCCTTTAGCCATCTGACATACCCTGCAACTTTGTACAAAATTCTTCACATCCTATGACAACTGGGGCCAATAATAATGCTCATTGATAATGGCAATGGTCTTATCCTGACCAAAATGTCCTGCCATTCCTCCACTATGCTTCTCCTTTATCAGGTTCTCCCTCATGGAACTCCTCGGGATACACAATTGAATTCCCTTAAATAACATGCCATCCTAGATTATAAAATCCAGCCACCTTGTCCTTTCCACTATAACAGGTTCCTTGCAAGCTTTCCAAGCCTCTGCAAAATCAGGATCTTCTACATATAGTGTCTTGAGTTCATTGAACTCAACCACTTCAATCTGCATCTTTGTCATCAATGTATGCCTCCTACTTAAGGCATCTGCAACCCTATTTGACTTCCCACTCCTATGTTTCAAAACAAAGGTATAACTCTACAAAGCCGACTTTCATTTTGCCTCTAATTTTAATTTTTCCCACGATATTTAGATGCTATGAGGCGATGATTAGTATATAGAAAAAAGTTATTCAACAACAAATAATGTCTCCATTTCTTTAATGCTTGAACTATTGCGTAAAATTCACGATCATACAAAAGGTATTTCTTTTGTCATTTTAACTTTTTCACTAAAATGGGCAATGGGCTTACTTTCTTGGCTCCAACTTGCTCAATGGCTGTGCGGCATCTGTCCATGAAACACCTAGTTGAAATCTAGAGGGGCTAGAATAGGTTGCTTTCATCTTATGCGCTTCAATGGTTCAAAATTTCCGCTCCGTCTTTCCACTTGAATTCTTTTCTATCCTCTCTCATTGTTTCAGTCAGGGGTCCACAAATACTACTGAAGTTTCTAATGAACTTTCTATAAAAACTAGCCAAACCATGGAAAGATCTCACCTCGGTACCAGTTCTTGGGGTAGGCCATTCTAGAATAGCCTTCACCTTCTCTGGGTCCATCTTGAGACCTTCTGCTGAGACAACAAATCCCAAGTACACTAACTCCCTCTTCACAAAACTACACTTCTTCAGATCAATCAACAGTTTCTCTTCTCTTAACTTCTCAAAGGCTCTCCGAATATGCATTAGATGCTCATCCAACATCTTACTGAAAATCAAAATACATCTAAATACACAATAACAAAACTTCCCATAAATTATTTTAGTACCTTGTTCATGAGCCGCATGAATGTGCTCGGTGCATTGGTTAGCCCAAAAGGCATGACTAACCACTCGTATAGGCCCTCTTTGGTCTTGAAGGTAGTCTTCCATTCATCTCCCTCTTGAATCCAGATCTGGTGATATCCACTCTTTAGATCAATCTTTGTGAAGTACTGAGCTCCACTCAAATAGTCCATCAGATCATCCATCCTTAGCAGGGGGAATTTGTACTTGATTATTATCTTGTTTATGGCTCAAGAGTTTGTACACATCCTCCACTTCCCATCCTTCTTTGGTGCTAGTACTGCAGGTACTGCACATGGACTCAAACTTTCCCATATCAAACCCTTTCTTAATAACTCTTAAACTTGTCTGTTCAACTCCTCATTTTCTGCTAGAGTCATTTTGTGAGCTGCCTTATTTGGAAAACTGGCTCTAGGAATCAAGTCAATCTAATGACTGATCTTCCTTATTGGTGGTAAACTGTCAGGTAAATTATCAGAAACAATATCCCGAAACTCATCCAACATCCCAAAAACTTCTTCTGGAACCTTCTCACTATCCTCGTTAGTCACTCTAGGAATCAATGCATAACACACACGCTCATGCTTTTATACCTTCTAAAATTTTCTTCCATCTACATAACAAATTCTAGCACTACTACATACCTTTTCTTCAGTCTCCTTCAGGGGTTTCAACTTGTGATGAACCCCATCCTTTGTCAAGGAATAAGTGTTTGCATGGCCATCATGTATAGCTCACCGATCGAACTGACATGACCTCCCCAACAATATGTGGCATGCATCCATGGGGATGATATCATAGAGTACCTCATCATGGTAGCTCCCAATCTTGAACTTTACTAGGCACTACTCATTAACCAAAACTTTGTGGTCTTTCTACAACCAAGCAATCCGATATAGATGCGGGTGCCTTTCCCTCTTCAGCTTCAACTTTGTGACCATCTCCTCTCACACTAGATTATCAGTACTCCCATCGTCAATAATGACATCACAACATTTTCATTCACACTTGCACCTTGTGCGAAATAGATTCTTCCTCTGTTCTGGTTCCTTTTCCTTAGTCACCAGGGCTCTCCTAATCACTAGGGCTTCTCCCCTTTCAACATCATCTGAATGTTCAGATTGGGCCTCCTCATTTGTATGTGCAACCCTTCCATGACCTTCTGGCCTTTTGTCTGCCCTTCCTTGGTGTTGTGGACATTCATAGGCTTGATTCCCTTCTTCACCACATTGGAAACAAGTTCCTCTAAAATCACCTCTTCCAGATCCTTGTCCATATCTCCCTCATCCTCTACCTCTTTGATCACCACTGTTTTGATCATGAGGGCAGTAGAAGTTGTCATTCTTTTGGCTTCGACTGGTACCTACATCTTCAATTTTATTTTCATCATCATTTCGGCTTCTTGAAGGTCTTCCACTACCCCTTCTTCTTTGACCTCCTCATCATTTTTGCTTGCCATCAAATCTTTTGTTCAGCTTCTCTTCCACCTTTAGAGAAAACTGATACACATCCTTAATGGTGGTCATTCTGACTAGGCTTAACTCCTCCTGAATGCTCGATCATAACCCATTAAGATATAGGGCTAGCTTCTCCTTATTGGCCTCTGTGTGACCCATTCTAATGATTATCTTGTGAAAATATTCAGTATATTCTTTCACAGATCTGCTTCCTTGCTTCAACCCTTGCAATTTCTTCAACATATCTAACTCATAGTCCATTGGTATGAACTGCTTCTTCAGTTTCTCTAGCATGCAATCCCATCTGATGATCTTTCCTTTTCATCTTTGAATTATTTCCAACTAGACCTCTTTCCACCAAATATTGGCATGGCCCTTCAGCTTCATTTTTGCAAACTTAACCCGATCTGGGTCCTCTATTTCCTCATACTCAAAATATTCTTCTAGCTCGTTGATCCAGTCGATCAACTCTTATGGGTTCAGACTTCAAGAATAATTGGGGACTTTTGTTCTGGGTCTTTTCCCTATCTTTGAAATGGCCCTTATTAGCCGCATTTGGTCTTGATCAATTTCTTCTTCCTCCTCTTCTACATTTGAACCTTCTTCCTCTCCTTTATCCTCACTTTCCTCCCTTGGGTTCAACACTCTTCTCAACTACTCTTGTAACGCATCAATCTGTCTCTGGAGGGCTTCCAGTATTTAGTTTGGAGCAAAAAAAACATTCAAATTTGAGTTTAGGAAGTTTGGCACTGAAAATTACAACTTGAAGTTCAAATTTCGAAAGAACATTTGCAATTGTATCTTCTAGAAAGTGCGCCAACTTCCTGTGGCCATAAATTTTGATTTGGGACTCTGATTCGTGAACCGTTTGAACCATTGGAAAGGTCTCGAAGTCAATAATGCACTCAAAATTAGTTAAACTAATTTAGGCAAGTTTTAGGGCCATTCCGGGAACTCTAAGTACCTCAAATCTAACTCAAAAGATTTTTAGGTGCAAATCTAGGAAACTAAAGCTGTAATATCTTTCAACCTAGGAATAGAAAATAAAAACTATAAATTAAGAATTTCATTATGACAAAAAGGGTATCCAAAAATGTAAAAACATCTAAAAACTGAGAAACTTGAAATTTAACTATTTTTGGGTGATGTAAGATTTCCCTTACACCACTGGATGCTCCTGCATCACTTAACTAGGCATAGTACACTCTCCGTCCCCGTTAACTAGTTGGCCAAGGAAGGTATACGATACTATCAACAATGTAATTATATATTGATTACTCTTTCTTTTTACATAATCTAACATATTTCAAAATTTTCATAGTCTTCCCAACACATCAAAGGAACAAAGGTAAGACTAGAAAAACATAGGAAACACAAACTTGGCTCTCGTAGTTATATGAAATTAGCCGAATGAATTGTAAGTATCAATAAATGAAATATTGTATCCAAATAATAAATTGAAAACAATTTTGATTTTATCACACCATAGAAGAAAAATTCATGATCTTATGCAAAAATGTAGGGCTCTGAATTCAATAGTTCCCAGAGAAGATGACCTAAATATTTCCTTCTAGCAAGGCTATGGAGCTATGGTTGAATGCCTAAAAGTCTTGACTAGGAAAACACAATCTTCCACTGCATCTAACACACAGGTAAATAAACTCAATAAAGTCTATTTAAAATTGAATACTTGTGAAATATATTCAATATTAATTTCCACCATAAAGTAATTACATGCCTATTTTTTAAAAACATTCAAGCAATGATAATATTGCACATGACATTGGAATGTAGCCTGGTGAGGGTGGAGCACAACCTACAGATGAAGGTCATGGTGTGCATCCCGGTACTTTAGAGCATATAGAGTGTGATCAAAATGTTGAGCATAATTAGGCTAGAGAAGATTAGGAACATGATGTGGCCCCATCAGGTAAAGAGGACCACTTTAAAATTATTTTAAACATATTTAATTGCAATTGGTATATTAATTAATGTAACCTTTTGTGTTTCAATTTTAGAGCATGTAGAGCATGGTCAACATGTTGAGCATGATCAGGCTAGAGAAGATTAGGAACATGATGTGGCACCATTAGGTAAAGAGGACCACTTTCATGTTCTTTTAAATATGTTTAATTTCAATTGGTGTACTAATTAATGTAACCTTTCATGTTTCAACTATAGATTAGGATTTAAAAGGTGTTTAGTATGTTGAGCACAAGTCTATAATAGAAGTTTAGGAACATGATGTGGACCCATTAGGCAAAGAGAACCACTCTAATGTTATTTTAATTAATGAAATACTTGTAACAATAATAATAAAACATATAAGTTCAAAATTTCTTTGTTATTGCAGTAGACCCCCCTTGCAACGACATCCACGTCATGGGAAGATGACTAGGCATACATTAAGATCATGAGTAGAGGGAAAAAAAACTAAAAGGGGGATAGATGATTTAGAAAATGATACTCCACTTCAGATTTTTTTATCTTTAAAAAAGAAACAAAAAAAAAAGTGACTGTAATCATATCATGACAACCATATTTTTGATAATATGTAAAAACTAAAAGAATGAATACTATATGTTAATGAATGAATGTGAATATGTTAATTAATGAATGCTATATGTTAATAAATAAATGTTATATGATTGGGTATGGGGAATTGAAAGTGATGTGAGGCAAGGGGGAGGGGCCAAATGAGCTTCCACCATCACGTGGTTGGCCCTGTTAAGTACAGAATATTAAACTATTCTCGAAACAAAGAGAAGCTCAATAAGTTAATGCATTTTTCAATATAATAAATGTATCATTTGAAGCATCAAACCAATATGCAAAGATGAAAGAGAGTGCTAACTTTTCACTATGGTGGCATAAAAATGATTCTTTATACCCTAAATCCATGCTCTACATCATAATTTGAAGTTGTTTCCATTTCAAAGTTCTAAGTTTAGTTTTTTTGTATGGATTTGTATGAATACCACATTTTGTTGTGTATGGATTTGGTTTCAAAGCTTTGTTTCTTCTATTTTTAGTGGTGACATAACTCTAAAATTTGACTTTTGTGCATAACAGGTTAGTTGAAAAATTGATAGTTCTAAAGGGTTTAGAGGCTTGATTGAGATATATACACAGATATTTGGATTTTTTTGTTGATGGGAGGCTTCGACTTAACCATGAAATTCTGTAGCATCTGTAGGTATGCAAAATTTTCTCTGCTTACATTCATTCTTGATCATAAATATTGTAAATGATATTAATGCTTCAAACTTAAGATTCGTTTCATTGTTATAATGATCAAAATGATATACTTTGCTATACATTCAAGAATTCTCTTGCCCCCTACCCTTTTCTCTCACCCCCCTACTTTTAAGAAATTTCTTTGCCATAAAAGATTCACATTTTTTTCTCATTTACACAAATTTATCTGAAGTGATAGGAGTGAATAAAGATAGGGAAAAGATGATGGATTATGTCTAAAAAAAACTTTCCATCTTATAGCTAATTAAATCCTTAATATTTGAATAGTTTAGAGTTTTAATTTTTTTATATGCATGTGTGGCAATAAGGGAGCCTATGTGAAGATTGAAATTTAAAACATCACTTTTGTATTTCTCCTTAGGCAATGAAATGATATTTTGAGTAATACAAACCTACACACACATTGATAGTTTCTGGAATTGCATTGAGGAAATTTTTTTCTCTTCTACCTACCCTCGGCTAGATATGGAGGTATATAATATTGATTTCTGGGTTTATTCTATAAGTAGTTAATTTCACAGAGGAAGACAAATCTTTTTAATGTCGTGTCAGGTGTGAAAGAATATGAATCAATTGTTGAAGGCACCAATTTTTATTCATCCAAAAATTAGTTTGTTCTTTTTTTATATTTCTTGCATGTGTTTTTTTCTGACTATAGAGATGTAGCTTGTCTCTTTCCTTTTTACTTTTCATCTATTTTGATGATTACAGTAGATTGTCCTCATAAATTTTCATGTAGATCTATTTGTAACCTTATTTTCTACCAATTAATTTGAAAATCAGTCACATATTAAGGACCATTTCACTAACTTGTAGTCATCCATTACTTCATATGTTGTAGGTTATGTCTATGTGCCAATAAATCCTGATGATTGTGAGAACTTTAATCCTAAAAGTGTACACAATCTTTCTCAAGTAAAAGTCTTACCTTATTTTATAGTACTTTAAATGGTTAATTGAAGGTGCTTCTTTAAATCCGAGATAGTTGAACCTTGGATTAAAATATGGTATTAGATGGGTAGTATAATGATAAAATTGAGGTCCATTGAACACAAATTATGAACATAATTTACTAGACAATAAATAGTGTTACAATTATAATTATTTCTCCTTTACGTACCTCTGCATTAATGAAAAAGATAGTAGATATTGGAAGTTCATTACATGTCTCATGTATGTGTTAGTATTTTAATTTTGTTTAAGTTGTTCACAAGCTTCATTAGGTCAAGAATATGTTCTACAAGCTCTATTCTCTTGACACTACTCAACATTTTCCCTACACATTTCTCTTCAATCTAGACATTTCTTAACTCCTTCCCTTGTTAGCCCTTGGTTGTTCTTAAGTGTAATGTTTTTTCTATGCATCTTGCAGTTTGTATGTGTGAACCATTTGAATCTAGATCTTGCACAAACACAATAAACATGCAAACAATTAGATCAAACACAAGGTTAGAAACAAATGATTCCTCAATAAATCCATTTGAAATTTGCAAAAGATAAGAAATGAAAATGAAGAACACAAATGAAACAATTAAATCCTATCTAATGCAAACAAACTCTTGATCTCTTGAGGGAGTTGGTGCAAATAGGTGTGTGGAGATTTGCCCTTTCCCAACTCCTTGAATGCAAATGTTGATTGAAGATGATTGATCCACTTGATGAAGACTTTGAATGTATGCTCCAAGCTAAAATCTGCAAAAAACCTAGCTAAATGAGATGAATGAGGATTGCTAAGTATTTTAGCATAGTAACTTTGCATAATTGTGGATGATCAAATGCATGGTGAAGAATTCTATTTATAGAATGTTGAAATGGAAACAAAGCCAAAATAGAGCAATGTGGGACAAAGATTTGGCCAATGGCAAAATGCCACTTGTCCAAATGTGATTGGATGAGGAATGAGCAAGTTTTGACAAATGTGCCAATAAATGCATTTTTGAATTTGAAATTTGAGAAAAGACATGTAAGAGGGGGAAAGAAAATTGCATTAAATGCCCCTTGGCTCAAGGCAAGGACATGTAAGAAGAAGTAAATTCCTTGTTGGAAGGACTTGTAAGAGAGAGTAAATGACATGTTGGAAGGACATGTCATTCAAATTTTGAATTTGAAATAGAAGAATATTCCTCCAAAAGATGCTTTGTTGAGGGAAAATGAAGATTTAATAAATCAATAAATTGATTTATTTGTGCAAGTGGAGATATCTAGAGAATGCAAGTGGGTGAGATTAGTATTTAATCATGGTTAGATTAAATAAATGATGATTATGTTAGTTTAATGATGATTAGGTGAGTTGACTTATTTGACTTAGATTTTTGGATTAACGAAAACAGAGAGGAAATGATTTAATGAGTTTAATTAAATAAACATGTTTTGATTATTTAATTAAAGAGATTGAAGTAAGATTAAATTAAATAAGATTTTAATTTATTCAATTTAATAGATAGACTTTAGAGATTTAATTAAATAAAATTAATTAATTAAAATAGGGATAATTAGATTAGATGAATTGATTTAATTAACAAGGGAAAGTGACTTAATTAGACAAAAATAATTTATTTAATTAAGAGACAATATTGATGAATTTAATCAGATAAGGGAATTTGATTAAACAGTTAGACTGAGGGATGATTTAGGAAGAAACAATGTTAGTAGATCAGAGTTAGATGCGCAATGTCAACTTGTACATTTTGCGTGTCTACATTTTGCCCCTCTTTGAAGCAATGTACTTGTTGCATTGATTCAAAGAATGATCTTGTCATGATCAAAATCAAAAAAATTCTAATTTTTCGGGTGCCCCACTATTGCCCCAGTGAGAAGAATTGCACTGGTATATTGCCCCCTCGAGATGTTGAATGGGAATGCCAATTTCCAATCAAAATTGCGATAAAATGCGAGAGGAGTGGTTGATGTAGATGAATGGACATTCATTAGCTATGGGTAGCTTCATGTACCAACTAGGATAGAAATTTTAGTAAAGATAGAAGAATGTGATAGAAGAATGAAAGAATGAGATGATCATGCAAATGATGATGACTACTTGAAGTGGAGTTGGGATTTTCAAAGGGAGAATTTCCTTATGTTTGATAATACACATAGTACGATGCATCAAGGTATCGAGAACTAGGATGGCATTGTACCTAGTGTGATGGACTTTGACTTGACAAATCAGATAGGAGTATTCTTGTTCACACCTGACATATGGAACCCTATCTAGAAAATAGTTCAAATATTTCAAATATCTCAGACCAAAACATAGGAAGGCAAGCCTTTCTATGTGGTCAACAAGAAACTTAAAACATCCTCGCTACAAACTAAAAAAAAGCACGCATGACCAAGGTTATATTACAAAGATATCCAACAAGCACAACAGACAAAAGATAATGATCATTGCCCCATTCCTATCTCTCTAAATCCTTCGTTCATACATCATCGAGAGGTCCTTGGAATGAGCACAATGAGATAAATCAAACAAGATAAAGTAAGTGAGCAAACAAACTAATGTTCTTCATACGGTTAGCTGAGAGAAACGATGTTTCAAAAGATGGGAGCCAAAACTTATTGCCAAAAGATAATGTCCATTGTCGGAACGGATCCTAAGACATGTTAATGACACATCGTTTTGTTTACCCAAAATGGTTGGTTTGATAAAAGTGCCCATTGTCGGAACGGATCCTAGTACATGCTTTTATCAAATGATGATGAAATTGATTTCTGATTTATATGCCATTGATAAGAAAAGAGTTGACCAACTTGCTTGCTGACTAACCTATACTTGAGATTTTGATAGTTTAGGTTTTCACATTTGACTGCTAGACTTGTTTCCGACTGTTTTACCAAAGGTTGAGGGTGATGATGATTTATTATGGATGATTGATTATTGCGAGTGTAAGCGAGATGAGGTGGATGGATATTTTCAAATATTTGGATGTTTTTGACATTTTGAAATGTTTTGAGGCTATTTTTGGTATTTTCAAGATTTTGCAAATGTTTTGATTTTATGTTTTCCAATGTTTTTGGGATTTTCTAAGATTTTGACCGAGAGACTAACCTAAAGACCTATCCTAGGGGCCTCAGGGGCTGATCGACAGATGAGCCTTGCCTATGTTATACACGTAGAGACCACGTAGTTCGATTGACGACTTGACTGATTTACAAATGATGATATACATGATGTGATGTCAGTTTATTATGACAAACTCCTATAGGACTAACCTAAATGTCTCGGGGGATGGTCAAAGATCAACCTTGCCTACGTTCAAGCTCAGAGACGACGTAGTTCGACAAGACGACCTTGTTTTTGGATTTTTGAATGAATTTTTGACCTATTTTTTGATTTTGATATGTTTTGAATGTTTTTGGATTTTCTAATTTTCTAATATTTTTGGATTTTCTGATTTTGAGGACTTTAAGACCATACACGAATCCGATCCGATGAGAACGTGCCCACAACGTGATGCAATAGACTACTCCGATAAAGGCAAAACAAATTGACCTTGAGAATGGGCCGAGTAGTACTAGGAGGGATTATGATATGAACACAGGACCAAGCTATGGTGCGAATGCAAGTGGATGAGTGATGAATGGAGATATGGATGGGATGGATGATGGAAGCGAAATGGAGGGATAATGCACAGACAAGTTGTAAAGGTCCTGGTGGATGGATAGTGCTTATTTACACAAGGTGCCTGTTTGCCAGGTTTTCACCAAGGTACTTGCCCAAAGTGCCACTAAAGTGGTTTTCACTAGAGGACGATTTTTTTCTTTATTGTTTTCAATCCTTTTTCTAATTTTTTTTTTTTTTGATTTTTTGCTTTTTTTTTTTTTTTTGTTACCAATACGCCTGTTTGCCAGGTTTTCGTCGAAATAACCATTTTTTCAAGACTTTTTCTGATTTTTTTTGGATTTTTTGGTTCTATACCTTGAAAGAATTAGGCATAAAACTTTTTGAGATGGGAGCTATTCATGGGTTCCTGCAGAGGTTCCCCTTCGAGTGTTGATAGCTGGTATGCCCCTGATTTATAGCTTGCTGTGACGATGAAAGGCCCTAACTAGTTGGGTTCAAACTTGCCTTTGCTGTTGGGATTCGAGACATTCTTCTGATTTTCTTTTAAGACCAATTCTCTGACTTGGAAAGTCCTGCTTCTGATCCTCTTGTTGTAGCTTTGTTTGAGTCTATTTTGATAGACTTGCAAATGATTCAAAGCTTCGATCCTTCTCTCATCCAGTAACTCCAGATCGTTTAGTCTTGAAACCTGATATTCTTCATCAGTGATGAGATTTTGCGGTGATATTTTGAGCGATGGGAGCTCGATCTCAATGGGGAGTACAGCTTCTGATCCATAGACCAAGGAGAAAGGGGTGGCGCCAGTGGGTGTGCGAATGCTGGTTTGATAAGCCCAGAGGGTGGGATTAAGCTGCAAGTACCAGTCACGACCTGTGTCATTGACTGTTTTCTTAAGGATTTTGAGGATGGTTTTGTTTGTGGCTTCTGCTTGGCCATTGCTTTGGGGATAATACGGGGTAGAGAAGCGATGCTGGATTTTGAATTTCTCGCACAAGTCGTGAACCTCCTGGTTTTTGAATAGTGTGCCATTATCTAAAATAATGGCTTGTGGGACACCATAACGACATATGAGATAGTTCATGATGAATTTTGAGATCTTCTTTCTAATGACATAGGTCATGGGTATGGCTTCCACCCACTTTGTGAAGTACTCAGTTGTAGTTATAATGAATTTGTGGCCATTGGACGAGGTGGGTGAGATTTTTCCAATGAGGTCGAGTCCCCATTGTGAGAAAGACCATGGTGTGACGATCGGGTGAAGCTCTTGAGCTGGAGCATGGATGAGGTCCCCATGTTGCTGACATTGTAAACATCTTTTAGCATGATCATATGCTTCTCTTTCAATCATGGGCCAGTAATACCCCAGCCTCAGCAGTTTCTTGGCAATGGTCATTCCACTCGAGTGTGAGCCACAAATATCGTTGTGAACCTCGGTTAGAGCGGTTAATGCCTCCTCAACATTTAGACAACGTAGTAAGGTACCCTCTATGCTTCTACGGTATAAGGTATCACCTAGGATGACAAATCTAGATGCCTTTTTGATAAAGGTTCGTTTTAGGCTTGATGGTAGGTCATCAGGTAAGACTCCTATTCGAAGATATGTATATATGTCATGATACCAAGGATCGCCAGGACCAATGATTTCACACACATATTCTGATTCTGGTACCTCGAATGTGTGAATGAGAATCTACTCGATCAGAAATTCATATTTCGGTACATTATGAGGGATGTCTAATAGAGACCCAATTGTAGCCATGGCGTCAGCTGCTCTGTTGTTGGTTCTTGGAATCTGCTCAAATGTTATGTCGATGAAGGATTCTTTTAGAGTCTCTACCAATTTTTTGTATGGGGTTAGCTTGTCATCCTTTGTTTGATATTCATTATTGACTTGATTTATGATTAGCTGTGAGTTGCCATAGACCTTGAGAGCTATGATATTCCACTGCACTGCTATCCTGAGACCTATAGTCAAAGCCTCATGTTGTTAGTGCAAGGAAATGCTAGTTTGTATGATCTTGGTATGTAGTCCCCCTGTGGGGTGATGAAGAAGACACCAGCTCCTGATCCATGTTGTGTATATGAACCATCGAAGTATAGTTTCCAGTGATCAACAATGTTGAGGTTAAAAATAGACTCATCTAGAAACTCTGAGACAAGGGGATTCTCATAATACATAGGTGCTTCTGCTAATTGGTCTACAATAACTTGACCCTTGATGGCTTTTCTCTCAACATACTCGATGTCATATTCTGATAATATCATGACCCATTTTTCCATTCTGCCAGTTAACATTGCCTTTGATAAGAGATATTTAAGGGGGTCAATTTTGGCAATAAGCTTTATCTTGTGTGCTAGCATATAATGTCTAAATTTTTGGGATGCAAACACTACTCGAGGCAAGCTTTTTCAATGAAGGAGTAATTTAGCTCATGACCGACCATTGTCTTGCTGATATAGTATATGGCTCTCTCTATTCCATTTTCATCATGCTGAGCAAGAAGAGCTCCTAAGGCTGCTGCTATTGTTGACACATATAAGATCAATGGCTTTCTCGAGATAGGTGGCACTAACACTAGAGGTGTTAGTAGATATTCCTTTATTTTGTTGAATGCCTCTTCGCATTTTGTATCCCATTTGTATGATACCCCCTTGTGGAGAAGGTGTGAATATGGGTTCTGCTTGTCTGCCAATTGTGCTATGAACCTTCTAATGGATTGGAGCCTGCCTTGGAGGCCTCTCAGTTGCTTTAAGTTCCTTGATGCTTCCATCTCAAGGATTGCTTTGACTTTTGCTGGATCCACCTCAATACCCCTCATGGAGACTATGTATCCTAGTAATTTTCCTGATTGTATGCCGAAGACGCACTTCTTGGGATTTAATCTGACCTTGTATTCCTCTAATCTGTCAAAGATAGCACTTAGGGTTGCTATATGATCTTGTCTTTTTCTTGACTTTGCTAGGATGTCGTCAACATATTCTTCGACTATTTTGTGAATCATATCATGTAATATTAGTGTCATGGCCCTTTGATAGGTTGCTCTTGCATTTTTTAGACCAAATGGCATCATGTTCCAGCAGTAGGTCCCCAATGAACAAGTGAAATCCGTCTTGTGTTGGTCTTCTTTTGCTATCATGATCTGGTTATATCTTGAAAATCCATCCATTAACGATAGCATCTCGTGCCCTGCTGTCATGTCTACTATCATGTTGATGTTGGGGAGCGGGAAATCATCCTTGGGACATGCTTTGTTCAAATCTTTGAAATCCGTGCAGATTCTGATAGCTCCGTCAGGTTTTGAAACAGGTACCAAGTTCGATACCCATTCTAGATAATCAATTGGTTGGATGAATCTAGCATCTAACAATTTTTTTAGCTCCATTTTGACTAACAAAGTGATTTGAGGATGCATTTTGTGAAGCTTCTATCTGACAGGTTTTGCATCTGGATACACTGCTAGGTGGTGGACCACAATATTTGGATCAATTCCTGGCATATCAACATAACTCCATGCAAAGTTTATTTGTCTTTCCCTTAGGAATGCTGCTAGGAGTTCTTGCTCTTCTAATAATAGTGATTTCGCATAGAATGTGATATGCAGGGTCTCCTCTATTCCTAGGTTGACTGGGTTGCATTTTTCGGCCAAGACTGCTAATTTCTCTCAATGAATAGCTCTTAGGGGAAGATTGAATCCTTCATCCTCAGGCACCTCAGAGAGGTTTTCACCATTGGATACATCCTTTATTTTTACTATTTTGTTGTCAGAGATTGCCATAGTGTGGTTTTCACTCAAGGACTTGGATATGATTCTTAGTTTCTCACTTTTGTGACTGAAGGATTCAATCGTTTCCCCGTAATAGGCATGTGTGTCTAACTCCATTATGAATCCTGCCTTATGATGTCCATTTGGAATGTTATCCCTCAACCCCATGAATTCTGAGAGCGCTTCATCATTTTTGAATATATTGAGAACTGGTGGTCCTCATTGGTCATAGTCAATCAATTGGGGATAAACTAAGCGGATCTCATGATTTTGATGATTGGATTCAAAAGATAAGGTACTAATCATGCAAAGGGTGGTATCTTCGAATAACCTAGGTAGGTTGGATAAGGTATCTTCGTCATCACTACTAATATAGGGCTCAGTGATAAAGTTATGCATGTCTGTCCCTATTGGTATTGGGGAGTGCACTTGTACTAGGACTGGTTGAGGAGAAACATTAGCAGCTCTAACCGGAGGACTTCAACCATGTATGGTTATTCTCGGAGGGGTACATCCAAGACCAAGATTTGTTATAGGTTGCATCTCAGGCATGATTGGTATTAAGAGCCCATTGTCATTTTGTCCTAGTCTCTGATTTCGGTCATAGCCCATCGCAAGCATCATGTGTAGGCCTCTGCTTCTTTCATCCATTGGTAATTCAGGTGTTGGTATTTCATCTTGATACAACATGTTTGATGGATCTGCTTCAATTACCTCATGGCCAAGGTCTCCCCACCTTGTGAATTCAGGATAATTTTGAGGATAGGTTTCTGATGAGGGAGCTTGATTTTCTTGTGGGCATCCTCGTGATCTTGGAGATTGTGGTAACTCTCCTATCACAAAAGCATTGTTAGGAAGCTTATAACTTCCACAACCGTCCTCCTGGATGATGAGATTGATATCAGATACGGTGGGAATGGTAGGTGTCTCTGTCGCAGGAGTGAGAATGGCGAGATCGATGTATGATGTGGATGGGCCCTCATCATTTTTTGGCACTTGGGGGATTTTGTAATATTTGGCTTCAAGGTTCTTGTAGTATGAAAACGGCTCAGGATCTCCATGGATGGTAACCTCTTGTCCATTATGTGTAAATTTTACACATTGGTGGAAGGTTGATGCTACGACTTTCATTGCATGGATCCATGGGCATCCCAGGAGAATATTGTATGGTAAGTCGAGGTCCAGGACCTGACATGTGGTTCCCATGAGTGTTGGCCCTACTTGGATAGGGAGCTTAATTGTGCCCTGTGACACTCTTTCTTGGTCATCATATGCTCTGATTGTGATGCCCTTCCCTTTATCAATGGAATCTTCTGATATCTTTAACTGCTTGATGAGACTAAAAGAATAGATGTTCAATCCTGCACCTCCATCCACCAGGACCCTTTTAATTTTGCTTTTGTTCACAATGACCTCCAAGTGAAGTGCACAATTGTGAGATGGTTGGGCGGGAAATTCTTGGTCAGAAAACGTAAGCAGATTAGGTGTTATGATGTTTCCAACCATAGCTTGGAATTGTTCTGCATCGAGGTCTGCAGGGACGGTAGATGAGGCTAATGCTTCCTCAAGGATCTTTTTATGCACCGATGAGATTTTTAACAACTCCATGATGGAGATGTGTGCTGGCATTCTTTTGAGCTGGTTTACAACATTATAGCTATACAGAACGACTCTTGATGTAGGGACTCTATTGGGTTGGGATGATCCTGCGATGGTGACCTTTATGCCTCTTGTGGTGACTCCACAGTCTTCAACATAGGCACCTTTGATGGTGATGACCATGCAGTTTTCATTGAGGTTGGCAACAACTGTTTCGTATACATGATTTACACTACCTTTTCCTTTATCCTTGTTATTCCCTTTGTTGCCATGATTTTGCATCAGATTCGTGTAGATTTTAAGGTCCTGATTCCCTGTAGGTGCTTCCACATTTATGATTCTTTTATTGATGAGATCTTGAATGATGTTCTTGAGTCTCATACAATTGTTTGTGGTGTGGCCTTTGATTTTGTGTAATTCACACAGTTGATTCTCATTGTACCAAGGAGGTTTGACATCAGGTTCTTGATAATTCTCAAATGTAGGAGCTTGAATGAGTTTTTCAATGATTAGCCTTTTCATGATGTCCTCAAGTGGTTCCCCCAAAGTAGTGTATTTTTGTTTGGGGTATGTTTTGTGTTGAGGTGGTCCTCTTTGGTCGTTGACGTTATTGATGGTGGGATTATTGTTGGGTTGATATGTTGTGTGATGAGTGTTTTGGCATTGTGGTTGAATTTGCGGTGTGGGTGTATTTTGGCGTGGACCACTAATGACCACTTTGGCATCGATGATGCCATCATTAGTGATGTTCTTGTTTCTTGCCCATGTACGAGGTTTATCATTATAATTTGATGGTGGGAAATTTTTTTGTGATTCGTGATATGATGTTGATTCGATGGGTTGGGTTGCAAGGGCTCTTTCGATGCTAAGCGCCTTGGAGATTAGTTGATCATAGGTGGTGATTCCCTGAACCTTGAGGTGGAATGACAATCGACTTTCAAGGTTGGTAATGATTGTGCAAAATTGTTGCTCTTCTGGCATGGTCCATTTGCTCTGATTGGCCTTTGATCGCCATCGTTGAAGAAATGAAGCGAAAGATTCATTCTTTCCTTGTTTCAGAGCGTAGAGTTCTTCGAGACTAACATCCATTGTAATGTTACATGCATAGTTTCTAATGAATGCATCTCTAATTTCTTTGAATGTCCTAATGCCTGAAGGTAAGCAAGAGAACCATTCCATAGCATCTCCTACTAAGCTCCTAGGGAATAGCTGCATCAGACAAGTATCGTCATATGCAACCTCCATACAATTAACCTGGAATTCCCTAATGTGATCTTTAGGGTTTCCTGTCCCTCGATATTTGTCAAATTTAGGGATCTCAAATCCCTTAGGGAATGGTTTCATGTCTAGGCTCCTATTAAATGGATAGGACACAAGTTGCTTTGTGTTTTGGTTGTTTGCCCTTATTGAAGATCGAGTACTTGTTGTGAGAGCAACTTGAATTGTGTCGTCATATCATTCTGAGGATCAGGGGGTGGGATGAATGTGTTTTGGGGTGTTGCAATCGTGGTTTGGATGGATGGGTTGGTTGGTGCATTGTTCAATGGTATCGGTATGTTGTGGCGGGCAAAGTAGGCTTCTACTTGCTTTTGGATGAACAATGCTTGTTGTTGCTCTTGTTGTTGTTGTGCTAAGATTTTTGCTTGTTATTGCACTTGTTGTTGTTCTAACAATGCTTGTTGTTCTACTTGCTGTTGCGCTTGTTGCTGTTCTAACAACGCTTGTTGTTCTACTTTTTCTTGTTCCCACAATGCTTGTTGTTGGGCTACCAATTCTGTTGCTTCTTGCTGCTCTTGGTATTGCTTTAGTGCTTGCTGATATGCTTGTATTTGCGCTGCTTGTGTAAGAAGTTGTGCTTGTGCTTGTGCTTGTTGTGTTTGTGCTTGAGCTTGTGCTTGGGATTGCGCTTATGTGGCTTGTTGCTGCAATAATAGTTGTGCTTGAGCGACCCTTTGTGCTTGCAATGCTTGCGCGACTTAGGCAGCTTGAGCAGCTTGTTGTTGTTGTTGTTGTTGTTGTTGTAATAACGCTTGAGCTTTTTGTGCTTGTATTGTAGCTTATGCAGCTTTGGCAGCTTTGGCAACTTGAGCGGCTTATTGCACAACTTTTTGTTTTTGCACTTATTGATAGCCTCTTTGGAAAGCAGCTTGCAATGTTGCGTTGAATTGGTTTGATGTGGTGAACGTTGGTGGTGGTGGATTTTGAATGGTGGTAGATGATGATGTTGTGTTGATTATTTTGGTGGTGGATGGTGTTGTTGTGTTGATTATTTGGTTGGTGGATGGTGTTGTCATGTTGATTATGTGATTGGTCGATGGTGTTGTTGATGTGATAAGTGGCGTTGTTGATGGGATTGTCCCTTGAGAGACCATGCTTTAGAATTTTGTGGGGGTGTTTGATGATTTTTCCATTGCTTGTGTGTTTTTCATTTGTTGTTGTGATGTCAACAATAATCTTTGAGCATTTGGAAAAATGTTTTGATTGACGATTGGGATAGCGGTTTGATTGATACTTGGTAGGGGAGGCAACCCCAAGCCAAGGAGTGATGTGGAGGATAATGGTAGTGGTGGGATAGGTGGAAATGTAAGGGGGGTGAATCCTTGTGAAAGTGTTGTGGTGTTGAAAATGCCCCCTAGTCCGAATATGTCCCTCCTCTTGTGAATTCATGAGAAGAGGTGTTTGTGGTGCTCCATGAAATGATGTTGATAATAGGTCATAATGTAAAGTGAGAGGAACATTTTGGTGTAATGAATTTTGGAGGATGTTTTGTTCCATTGTGGTGTTTGCATCCAATTTTTGGTTATTCACAAGGGGATGTGATTGAAGTTCATTGAGAAATGTGTTTCCCTTGTTGACATTTGGTTGGGTTGGAGCAATCGATGTCGTGATTTTTGGAATGTTTTGCATGACGTTTTGGGATGGAGGTGTAGATGAAATGGGGATGGTGGATGAGATTGGTGGAAAAGATGTCTCTACTATAGTGCTCACATCAAAATCCAAAGGCAACTTGGCCCCTTGCTTTGCTAGTTCAAGCATGTACAACGAAGGGTTAAGTCTCATCATGATGTTGATGATTCTATGGTTGTCTGAATTTTGGAGCATTTCAGCTATTTCTTCACTAGACATTCCAAAGGTGAGGTCCTCCCCTTGATTTTCTTCTTGTGGGATTTGTGATGATGAGGGGATCAATGGATTGCTTGATTCTGCAATATTCATTTCTACATTTGTTTGGCTAAGGTCACTTGAAGCGGGAGTTTCTTTGTGGGCTTCCATACTCTTCTTGTATTGAGATCTTGTTTGAACCATAAAACAAGGATCAATCTTCGAGAATATGGGAGATGAATCTCTTGATTCTTTGGATTAATCTCTATTTTATGTCCCAAAGTGAAAGTTTTAGGATGCTTTTTAGGATCAAAATGTGATGATGATATGATGGTGATGTTTAAAGATGAATGTTATGGATGTTTTTGGCTTTTTATAGATCTTGAATGAAATACTAGGCTTTGGATTTTTGATTGGTTTGATTTTTGGATTTTGAGATTTTGTCCTTAATCTTGATTTGGAGTTTGATTTGGATTTTGAACAAAACAGACCCCTAAGATGTTTGATAATGATCTAAAGGATAGTTGTTTTCAAAGGATGATGATTTGGATATGTGTGAGGAGAAGGATGCATCTACCCACACCTACCCAAACAAGATGATTGTTTCACTAAGTATATGGAGAAGGATTCATCTACATACACTAAGCTAGACAAGATGATTTGGATGACTTTGACTAAGGATATGCAAAAGGATGCATTGAAACATTCCTAGCCAAAGGTGTTTTGATAAATGTTTTCAAGGACTTGGTCTCAATGATTTTGGTGTTTGCTTGATTTTTTCATAAAGCCTAGCATTTTAAGGATGATTTCAAGGTTTTTTCAAAAGATGATTTGTGAGATGATGTTTTATGTTTTGAATTATGGATGAAAGAGGTTTGATTTGTTTTGATCCCTAGATGAACCTAAAAGGACCACTTTGTTTTCCTAGACCTAGGTATTGAAGAGCATGCATATGCTTCCTAAAGACCTTTGTAACCAAGGAATGATTTGAACATTTTGGATTTCCAATCAATGATTTGTGCTTTTGGGATTTGGAGTCTTCAACACACATGAAAGTTCATTTTGCTTAGCTTTGCTTAATGGCTTTATTTTACCAAAAACACTCTCTTTGATTAAAGTTTCAAACTAAGATGTCCAATGTCTTAATTTCTTTAAACCCCACAAGATATTTTATGTGGAAATTCAATGAACTTAAGGCAACGGTTTTCCTATTGTTTACTCAAAAAGAAAAATTGAGGTATAATCCAATGCTTAGGAACCTTTAAGGACGTGAATCCCAAGGGAAAGCAATAGCATATGGATTGAGTCAATGATATTTGTCTTCAAGAGGGTTTGAAATTCTGAGAATCATGTTGAATGTTTGTTTGCAAAATGTTTTCGGATACAACACTGTGTTTTCAAACAAGAAATGTAACATCCTAGCCTAATGGGTACATTTTTCTTAGTGGGCTTGCCTCATGCCCTTTGTAGAAGAGATGATTTTACATGCAACCAAGGAAAAATATAGAGGTATGATGAAATCCTAACCTCTATATTTCAACCAAGATCGGACATAGCAAGTAACTTCTTGGAATCAAAGTTCCAATGCACCACTTTGATAAACTCACTCAATGGATAAATAGGCCACTACAAAACAAGGGTTCTAATTCAGACTTTCCGTTCGTGGAGATTGACCCATACAGAAAGAGTCCCCTTTCAGATCCATCTTGTCAGAGCCAACCGCGTGATAATGGCATTTAACCAATACCCACATTTATATCCCAGCTGGAAATACTCTTGGCTTTAGAGTGTTACCGGTTGAGTCGTTCCCTTGGGTGAGTACTTTTTCCCCAAGGTAGGCCCTCTAAGATAAACAAAAGAAAACAAGAACACAATCCGTAACTCGATCGATCTTTGATGGCACAAAGAAAGAGAATGTACATGAAAATTTCCCTACTCACACTCGCACAAGATGTTTGTTCAATTTTAAGCCCAAATCGAAGTGTGGAGGTGATTGCTTTATCTCAACCCAAAGTCATGGAAAAGACCTTTTGATTCTCAAGATCGCTATAAAGCTTGAGAGAAGCGCATATGTCCTTTTCCAATGGCTTTAGTCTAAGTAAGCCTTCACAAACAAACAAAACTACACTTGTTCTTTTTAAACCCTTAAAGCAATGATGATTTCATTTTAAAGCACCAAATGAAGTGTGAGAAATTTCCTTGTTCAATTGTTAATCCAATAAACCAAATCTAGTAAGTTGTGATCCTAAAGTTAATTTTAGCCTTTGCAAGAAATGAAAAATATTTTTTTTAAGCCTAATTGAAAACTAGTGTCCTAAGAAGGAGAAGGATGACAAATTCTTTGAAGAAGTGTTAAACAAACACTTAAGTGTTAAAAAACACTTTGATTAGACAAAATATCATCCTCATGCTCCTCTTTATTTTGATTTCAATTTCCCACCTACAAAATTGATCAAAATGTTAGATGAGATCAAAAGAAACAAAAGGATATAGGGGTTAGACAAACCATTTACCAAAACACCCCAAAACTTAGCTAAGTTATCATGTGTTTTTACTTTAAATGAAAATTTGAAAATTTTAACTAATTTATAGTTAAGAAAAACCTATACCATTAGATAGCTTACGAAATTCTACCCTATTTCAAAAAAAAAGCATCAAAAAAGACCTTCGTATGACCAAGATATGGTCATTTTAAAACTGACTCATAAGTGCTAAAACAGTGACCAGAAGCGCTATAACAGTGACCAGAAGCGCTATAACAGTGACCATACGTGCTATAATAGTGATTAGACATGCTATAACAGTGACTAGACGCTCTAAAAGACTGTTCAAGAGCACTATAACAGTGACCAGACGCGTTAAAAGATTGTTCAAGAGCGCTATAATAGTGACCAGATGCGCTATAATAGTGACCAGAAGTGCTAAAACGGGGATTTATGAACAGAACTGTAAAAAACGGCAATTTTTTTTTTTTAAATGTGTTAGAATCTGTTGATCAGCCCTCCTTCTAGCGCCAATATGTGAACCATTTGAATCTAGACCTTGCACAAACACAATAAACATGCAAACAATTAGATCAAACACAAGGTTAGAAACAAATGATTCCTCAAGAAATCCATTTGAAATTTGCAAAAGATAAGAAATAAAAATGAAGAACACAAATGAAACAATTAAATCCTATCTAATGCAAGCAAACTCTTGATCTCTTGAGGGAGTTGGTGCCAATTTGATGTGGAAATTGGCCCTTTCCCAACTCCAATGCTAGCTTTGATGTTTTGATGAAGATTGCGATCCACTTTGATGAAGATTGATGAATGCTCCAAGCTAAAATCTGCAAAAAACCTAGCTAAATGAGATGGATAAGGATTGCTAAGTATTTTAGCATAGTAACTTTGCATAATTGTGGATGATGAAATGCATGGTGAAGAATTCTATTTATAGAATGTTGAAATGGAAACAAAGCCAAAATAGAGCAATGTGGGACAAAGATTTGGCCAGTGGCAAAATGCCACTTGTCCAAATGTGATTGGATGAGGAATGAGCAAGTTTTGACAAATGTGCCAATAAATGCATTTTTGAATTTGAAATTTGAGAAAAGACATGTAAGAGGGGGAAAGAAATTTGCATTAAATGCCCCTTGGCTCAAGGCAAGGACATGTAAGAAGAAGTAAATGCCTTGTTGGAAGGACTTGTAAGAGAGAGTAAATGACATGTTGGAAGGACATGTCATTCAAATTTTGAATTTGAAATAGAAGAATATCCTCCAAAAGATGCTTTGTTGAGGGAAAATGAAGATTTAATAAATCAATAAATTGATTTATTTGTGCAAGTGGAGATATCTAGAGAATGCAAGTGGGTGAGATTAGTATTTAATCATGGTTAGATTAAATAAATGATGATTATGTTAGTTTAATGATGATTAGGTGAGTTGACTTATTTTAACTTAGATTTTTAGATTAATTTAAATCAAACAAGAGAGGAAATGATTTAATGAGTTTAATCAAATAAACATTTTTTGATTATTTAATTAAAGAGATTGAAGTAAGATTAAATTAAATAAGATTTTAATTTATTCAATTTAATAGATAGACTTTAGAGATTTAATTAAATAAAATTAATTATTTAATTAAAATAGGGATAATTAGATTAGATGAATTGATTTAATTAATAAGGGAAAATGACTTAATTAGACAAAAATAATTTATTTAATTAAGAGACGAATATTGATGAATTTAATCAGATAAGGGAATTTGATTAAACAGTTAGACCGAGGGATGATTTAGGAAGAAATGATGTTAGTAGATCAGAGTTAGATGCGCAATGTCAACTTGTACATTTTGCGTGTCTACAATACGTATGATTAGTCATCTCTTATGAAGCATGGATAACCTTTCATGGAATTGTTGTTGTAATTAGACAATTTCCATTGTGAGAATAATCATTTAATTATCAATACCAATTAAAATATATTAGTTATAGAATACTCTATGCAAGTAAAATGGAATGTGCAATGACAATTGGTCTCGAATTCAAATATGAATATAAGTACATTATACACAATAAGATGGTATCTATTCTATGATTTAAAGAACCCAAAAATAAGAAAATTAATAAGTTCCATTTGTTTTCTTGCACTTAGACACTTCTTTAATTGGTGAGACCCTCAGAATGTCTTGTTGATAACTAGTAGTGTTCAAAACTCCTAAAGAGGTCAAATCGGTGTGACATTGGATCTATTTTTTTGATGAAATTCATCGACAAGACATGGACTATTGAAGTGAGTTTTCTATCCTATACCAATGATTGATCTCTCAATGATGGGTTGGCTTCAATGGTCATCACCAAGATTCTCCACGATGGTACATTTCATTGAACATATATATTTTTAAAATTGCATTGTTTCATCACAATTTCGACGAAGGCCACCAACAAATCATTGAAAAGGTCCGATGAAGTTGCTATAGCTATGATGAAATATTTTTCATAACTTCTTTCCCATTTCGTTGAAATGGAAATGAACTTCTAGTGTTGTTTTGACGCTTCAGAAGAGCCATTGAAATTTCATTTTTGTTGTAATTCATCATTCAATACACAAATTTTTCATCAATATTCTGATGAACATCAAAGTCATTTTATGATGCTAATGACCAACAAATATGCGCTATTATTTTGACGTTTAATTCATTGTTAGAATTTCAAGGAAAAAATAACAATGAATTTTTTTCATCAATTCATTGATTTTTTGACAAATGTTTGTCAAACAACCAACAAACGTTCATCAGAAAATGGATTCAAATTTAGTAGTGTAAAGATACTTTTTTGAAATAAGTGCCTCATAACCCATCTAATCAAATCATAACCTATCAAAAAGGCAATAGGAATTTTCTAAAGAAAAGAACACTTGACCCAATCATAAGTGTATGGCCTTCATAGAAAGGAGTGATCCACCTTAGCAATAAAAACTACCTAATTTAGACCTAGTAGGTTCAACTCAACCAACCTAGCAAGCTGCCTTTAAGAGGATTCCAACAAGTTTAGAATAACAAATTTAAAAAATATAAACAACTCTCAAAGCTTGACAAAGAACATAAGTCAGATTTCACACTTTAACTCCTTAAGCCCTTGTAACAATGTAAACCTAGTTCTTTCCCAATAACTCAAAACTTTCCCAAAACCCCAGAGAAACCCTTGATTGTTTTAGACACCCATTTTGGAGTTATTAAACATACTTCAAGGGAAAGTACAAGTGATTTTGCAAATTTTATAGTGATTTTGCACTCGTTGATTACCTAAAGAAAACATTATATTGAGTATAATCCATCATAGTCACATATGATCACATCATTCTTAACCATTTGATATCATGAAAAAACTCCAAAATATAGTATTCAAATAACCCATATTGGAAATAATTTGTGCAGGTCTCTCTGATTCATAAATCATTATATTCTCATTTTCAGCATATCGACGAAAGAACAAGAATGTCATACCGATCAGATTACATAAGAAGATACACATTGGGATGACATGGTCCATAGTCTCACTAATAAAGAGATTCATTGGTAAGACAAGTTCCATCGAGGTGAAATGAAAAGGTCATACTGAGCATATAGGTCTCACCAATGAAGTTCCATTGACAAGAAACCTCTCTTGTCTCACTGATTAAATCACAAGAAATTGTATTGGAAGGAGTCTTGGTGATATGAGATCAAGGGAATAATCATTGGGGAGACATATAATATCAGATAAATTACTAAATGTCTTAGTGATACACCATGTATTGCCGATGAAGACACAAACAGATAAAGATAGTCATCAAGGTAACTCTTGGTGACATTTATATGAATCAAATGGATAGATTATGTGATATCGGCATAATGTCTTCCCAACCAAAAGAATGTTTAATGAATGTTAGTCAAGCTTGAATAAAATGATCACCCAAATTTTGAATTTTCTTTCCAATAGAACATTTGATTTGACAGTGGGTAAATTCAAAGACCACCTATGCTCATGTTCAAAGCTAGGATTACTAAAGAATACATATCAAGGAGATTGGCTTATGGTATCATTGATGAAGGGAATCTATCAACAAGACAAGTCATCTTGACATGAAAAGTATATGCTAGCTTAAACATTTAAGTCTCACTGATGAAGTTTCATCAACGAGACCATAATTTATTTCACGGACAAGAGCATTGGGAATATATCTATGAGACATGTTCCATTGGAGTAAATCTAGAATTTCCACTTGACCTGCTAAGTTACACCAATAGGAGGATATCAGCAAGAGTTTTGGCAACATATTGAAGACCGAAAGAAAAGTTATCAATAATACTTATAACATTGGAGGAACCACTGAATGTGTTAGCAATACTAAAATTCAAGATGATGAAGAAATAAATGAACCAAAATGATTTTTGAGGTGACTCTTGATGATGTATACAATACAAATGTTAACTTCGACCAAATGTGTAGAGTGTTATCGCAATCAATAGAGTATTCAGTGAACATTGGTTGGGGCCTAATGTATAGATCGCCCAAAGTTTGAAGGTGTCTTGCCAACTGGTTCATTTGATGTGATAGTAAGGAATTCAAAAATATGTTACATTCATGCTTGGAGTTAAAACATTAATGGTGCCACGGAGTACAAGTAATTTCATAAATTGAAAGGATGCAAAATGAACATTATTGTGAATTCATAATGAAGGAAATGAGGATACAAAATAAGGGCCAGAGAATTGTTTCAGTTGATAGACCTCAATCAAAACCAGTAAGTCCTCTACATTTTAAATTTTTCATTTCTACAATTTTAAGTGAGTAATATGGAAGCCACCAGCTTGGGGAAGTTGAAAGGTAGAAAAAAAAGTGAGAGTAGTCACCCTAAGAGTAAGAAGAAAAAAGTTGAGTCTAGAATTGAGCTAGAGGATGTTGAATGAAATCTAAATAAGGATTTAATTGACCAATTGCCTAGCTCTGGATCTAGAGGTAGGCACTCTATGCAATTGAGGGTAGAAGTGGATAAATTTGACAACAAGTGCAAGCACATAGGAGATATTTGGACCCCAATAAGAGGCTATGAATTTTTTAGATTCCACTTTCAACAAAGAGATCATTTTGAGCCAGTTTGTAATCTATGGCATCTAAATTTGGGAAAAATAGTTTTCCCTAATGTTTTTTTCAATATAGAGCTAGTAAAATTGTTGGCCACCCACTATGACTCAAAACGTAAGACCATTTGTGGACCATCTGGGAATCTTTCATATACATATCAGAGGCTTCAATATGTAAGGTTTTTAAGTTGGAAGGGTGGTGTAATAAAAAATTTGTGAATGAAGAGTTGGAAAAGGACTTTTGGAGAATGGTCACCACTTACAAGGGTTGGAGGTTGCCCTTACATGGAATTAAACAATATGGTAAAACTATCCCACTTGATGATGGTGATGGGCCTCCATTCCATGTGGACTTACTCGAGCCCTATATGAGATATACCTATTTCTTGGTAGGACAAATGTTGGATATGGAAGTTCCTGAGTATATGTCCATTGTTCCCATGGTAATTGTAGTTGACATTCAATGTCATAATTCTATGTTATTTGACAATGCTTTATTTGTCTCCAAGGAGCTCGACTTAGCATTGGTGGCAATCAAGAATAAATCCCTTGTTCTACATCTTAGGCATTATTCTCTTTTAATTCATCTAGTATTGTAATTTGGACAAGAGTTAGGGATTTGGCCAAAAAAGTTGAAGGTTTCATAGTTTGATAAAGAGGGAAAATTGTTACCCATTCAATTGTGGACTGCCATTTGGGACAATAGGTTTGCTAATTCTAGTTTCCTATATTTTGAAGAATATTTTGTAAAGCCAATATATGAATTCTATAGTCATCCTTGTACACACTCATTGTCTGATGAAATAAAATGCTTCCTCAGACCTAAGGAATTTAATGGACCAATTGATCACAATTGGGAAGATTAGTATTTCTTAGAAGATGCTACTATGGTAAGGGTGTTTGGTTTTGAGGATTCTCCATTCATTTTTCCTAAAACAATCCCAAATAGGATTGTATTTTTGGAAATTGTAAGACAAATGGATTTTTCTAGTTTCATGAATTTTGATTCATTCATAAAATAGGCATTTATGCCTAGTACTCTATGCTTTGGTGATTTTACTATTCTTGCAAAGGAAGGATATGATTTGATCCTTGAAAAATTAATGTAGTATAATATGAATAAGGAACCACCAAGAGAAGGTTTTGATATAGAGGGACATATCAATTCTTCCAAACAAAGGATAAACTTTGGACGATATGATCATGTTCCTTATTAGTTTGATGACATGATTAGAAATTTGGAGACAGAAGAAGTCGTGATAGTGATGGAGGAATACAACCAAGGGTTGCCGGATACAGGGTTCCCTTTTTCTAGAGATGAGAAAACTCAAGAAGATATGCCATGAGACCTACCCCATAGGATTTCCATATTAAAAACTCAATATTACAACTACCTTCCTAGAGAACTAAGTGTTGAAGAGAGCCAAGATACAAACATAGATAGATGGCATATAGGTCATTTGTAGTAGACAATGAATTTGTGAATTCTTCATAATTCAAATCTTTCTTGTATAAGAAAAAGGGTAAGGAGATAAGGGAAATAGTTGATAATATTACACCAAGCAATGTAGAGAAGCTACTAAATAATTTGAAATTAACTATGGATAGAGGAATGGCTAACATGACCCCCAAAAAAGGAAGGAAAATGTTATAGGATGCTGGAGTTATGAACTTTCTAGGGATGGATTTGAATTCTGCATTGGTGTTTGATAGCTTCTTAAAGGATAATAGTGCCACACACAAGCTTAGTCTGGAGGGGGTGATAGAAATATATGTTAGATCCAAATATAACCTAGATGAAGGATCACTGATATGGGCCTTGTATACACCTCATAGAAAGTCAGTGGTGATTGATACTGAGAAATCATTTGGACATGTCATGACTTTGAAGGTTGGAGAGGTAGATCTTGTGGCAACTGCAGACATTGGGATTAATGTGGAAAAATTGAATAAATCCCAAATAAAAATGTTGATAAAAGAAAAGGAAATGTACAAAATTAATAATTAAAGGATCATGAGAGAAAATGATCATTTGAAGGACATGCTAGGAGTCACAATGGGACCTCCTAAATTAATAACACATGGTGAAAGCTCATAGGTAAAAGATCATTGGGAGGAGTCAACTGCATATTCACAAGGTAAATATGATACACTTGAAGGAATAATCAGAAAAAGGAAGGCCAAATTAATTATTTGGTTGATTAAGCTATGGGGAGCATATTCAAAGAACCATGTTACAAGGCAAGAACATAAGAGAATTGATGGAAGGATTGAAGAAAAGTTTTGAGAATTAAACGAAAGAGATGTTCCTGATAGTGTGGCCATTGGTATGGGTAACCAAATTATAAAGAAACATAGGGACTAGTATGAGGACCTGCGAGAAGATGCAAAGGGGATAGTTGATGTTACGAATATGGAACTACCTACACTATTTGAAGATGGAGAAAAGTTGAAAGAGAAAGCCAAGTGGATCAAAGAATGTGAATTGATGTTGTAGGGAATTCTAGAAAATGCTACAAGGAAGGATTCGACATTGGACGAGAGTTGAGAGCACAAAAAAATGATGATAAAGGTGGAAATATTGACTAGGAACACATTATGAGATGCCAATACTCATGAACGACAAGATTATCTAGATCATTTATCAAATGTTCATCTATGGCTAAATAGAGCCTAATCTCTTGTTTTAATTAGTTAAGTAAAATAAAAAATTTGTGAAGGGACATTTCCCTTCCAAGTTTTGATGTATTTGTATCTATTCTATAGTAATGCAAAAAATATAGGCATTAGGAGATATTCAATAGATAGCTTTCTAGCAAAAATCTTTCATATACAAAGACTTAGATGCATGTATTTTGATGGAGTAAATGAAGATATCTAAGTTATGGATTAAGATTTTGGTATCAACTATTTGTTAAATTTATATAGTTATTTGTTTTTCTCCATTCTGATGCTTCTCTATTGTTTAAATTGATATTTAATGTGTTTATACTCAATTTATCATTGTACATTTGCTATATATGTGTGATATGGTTATTCGATTCTCTCAAGTAGGGATTAAAATCTTTTAATCAATCATAGCAATTGGGAAGTGTTAGTTGGATTAATATGAAGAATCACATAACTAGAATTTCCATTCTATCTCAAGAAGAGTTTGTCAATTATTCACTTGCATGGTTACACAAGTTGCAAACAATTTCCATGCCTAACAATTTGAATTATTTCCATTATTCAAATCCACATTTGCAAATATTCATTAGACTCCATATACCCAATAAGGCACTGGCCTCCTCTTGTATTATTTCACAATTTTCATTATTCTTATTTATTTTACACTTACATTTACAAACATACATACATATGCATTTACTGCTTTCATTTATTTCTCATGTAGTTTAATAGTTTGAATGATTTCATATTATATGTGTTGAAGACTTTAGAATTTCAATTACATTAATTTATGGATATGTTGTATCTATAACACTAAAAAACCATATGCTCTTTGCATTTACACTTGCATTTAGAAATACACATTTATATACATAGAGATATATTTCTTTAATGATATGTTACATTTATTGTTCTAGGACAGCATCTAGTAATTGCATTTACATTTCCATTTAAAAATACAAATACATACATACATATTTATGAATCCTACACCCTATTCATGCATCCTACAATTACAAAAGTATCCATGGGGCCTCTTACACAAGCTAGAGTAATCACAAAAAGTGTAAGATCCCCTTTATATCATGGTTGGACTACAAAACCCTCAAAAATAGGGTAACTGGGTTGTATGCAAAAAATGAAGCTTTCTAATTCAAACCAATGCCTTAAGCCCTCAAATCAGATTCAAATCAAAGATAACACATATCTTCATGACATGGAATTGATTTCACATGAAAATATGGCTGCATATGACCATATAGTGCTGCATAATAGGAAAAATATAGAAATTTTGAAAAAAACACAATTTTTTGAATTTCAAGAGCTTGTATTTTAAATCTTCAACCATCAACAACCATTACAATGATCAATTTATGCCTTTTAAAGGTTTTTACACCTCAACCACTGAACAACCACCTCTACAACTAACTTTTTAATTTTTTATGATCACATGAAACATAAAACACACTAGTTTCAAGGTTGTTAAAATCACTATTGAAATATTTTAATTTTTTGACTTTTCAAACATTAAAAAGCACATCATTAAATTAATTATTTAATGGCATAAAAATTAAAAACATCATGAATTAATTATGTAACCACATAATTCAAATGTAATTCTATCAAGAAATTAATATCAAATAGATAATATAATCGCATAACTCATACATTTCAATGTCATTGATCTTCTTCTTCATCCAACTCTTTGTTTATATCCTCTGATCTAGATTCAACATTGTAAGGATTGTTCATATCATCATCATTGTCATTGATATCAGTTTCAATAATGTCATCATCCACATGAATATCATCTTCATGAACATTAACTCCTACATCATCATGATCTAGTTCCTCCTCTTTAACATCTTCATCAGGGACATCACCAACTAACTGTTGATCTTGATCATCATATACATCATCTTCTAGTTCTTTAGTATCTTATTCTTCCACCATATTATACTTTATTGACCTTCCTCTTGGATCATGTCTAGCAACAAATGACCAACCCAATTTACTTGGAACCTTTGAGTAAAATACCTACTCACATTGGCTTGGAAGAACATATGGCTCATTTCCAACTCACTTGATCAACCTTGTATTAACCATGGTAAATCCATTATCATGTTCAAAAATAGTTCTCTCGGGATCATTTTCATTCAATCCTGGCGTATACCATAGGATGAAAAACAAAATTAATCTAAAGGACATAAATCCACACTCAAGTATATCATCCAAAATCCCATAAAATTAATTTTTTGAGACTTTTGGATGTATGTTGCTTCTAGATGAAACATTAGTCACCTGAAAGACTACATCTATACCAGTTCTATCACAAGTTTTCTTCTTGTCATCCAACTTTTTGATTCAAAATTTATGACCATTGCACCACATAGCCTTGTGGTGTTTCACCTATAATATGTCAAACATGTAAAAATTATTGCAATATCGTCAGTTGATAAACATATTTATTCTTGGCTGAATGTATGCAAAGAAAACAATCTCAACATATATATACATCAATATAATTAAAAATAATGAAATAATATGGGTGATTAATATATTTATATGTACCTATCTATCTCTTAAATCATATGCTAAATCAATTTCCCTTTGTATAACATTGGAATCTCCATTACGATGAGCTTCTTTAACCAATGAAACCACACCTTCCCATGTTGACATTGTTCAATCCATACCATCATCCAATCAAGATTGTTTGTGACATACAAATGAAGTGCATCCCACTCTTAGAAAAATGTATCAAAAAAATTTGAAATTCACAAATGATATGTAATTAGTTAAATACCACATTATATGACCTTAATTTATAATTGATGTATATTGAAGATTAATAATTAAATAAGTACGACGGTATTGGCATGGTGTGATGGTTTATAGGTGACATTGTTGTTCTTGCCACCAAGGTTCAAATCCCATTGGGGTGTTATTGTTGAATGGTTGTATCGAGTTCATAGCTCCGGTCAAAAGCGTTTACCCCTTGAATAATAAAAAAAAAAAATTAAATAAGTACAATATAAATAAAAAAAACATATGTATAATGTATTCCAATTAATCTCTATGACCATCTTATAATTACCTCTTACTTTCCTCAATCTACCTTTCCCCATTAGGTACTCCCCTTCAAATTTGTTAATGGAGTTGGGATCCCAAATGTTATCTACATGGATCTTTGCTACAAAATTAGGAAGATATTCACTAATGTACACCATGGTTTGGTATACCATATATCTCTCCACCATAGAACCCTCAGGATGTGCTCTTTGTCTAACCAAAGCCTTCAAAAAATTTAAGTGCCTCTTAACCATCCACATTGACCTTGTGTGTATAGGTCTACACGATTCAATCTCCTCAACCAAGTGTATGAGGTAGTGTTCTTGTGCATTGAAAAATGTCGAAGGTAGACACTTTTTCATTTCACACATTAGACAAAGAATTTTTCTCTTTCAATAATTTATATCTTCTTTATGGATTTCTTTAGATGTCATCCATCTACAAGTGATTCAAGGCACAAATATATTAATGATATTTAACAAAAATATACAATATATTACATAACAAGTAAAAAAATGGCAATTATAAGATCTATACAATGAATTGAACAAATATTGCTACTTACCTCATGTATTTTCCAAGATTATATATAACTTGCTTGACATTGTTGTTAAAGTTGTCTGGGAGAGATAGAGGTAGAACATACTGCAACAATTATAAAATGATATTTTCATTATTTTTCCAAAAGTAGTAAACATAATACACTAAAAATTACATGCATTATACAAGTGTATATAATATACAAGAATAATTTCCTTAATGAAGGTATGCCAATCATGTGTTTTCATCCTTGACCCAAATTCACCTTTCTTTGTTATTATATTGTTTATGTTCACAGTAAATCCTGTGGGAAATTAAATTTTTCATATGGCATCTTTTATAACATTGTTTTCCTTCTCTATTAATAACTAAGGAAGGGAACTTATATTAATCTGGTCTCCATTGCTATTTAATTGAATGACATTTTTCATTACATGATTTGCTTCTTGAATGTCACTACAAATTTTGACAATTTTTTCTTTGTCATGCCTTCCATCTAATATTTTCCATAAATTTTCTATTATATTCTTTCTGATATGCATTGTATCAAACAAATGCACAATTTTTAGTTTCTCATAGTAGGGAAACCTACTAAATTATCTAGGATAACTTTTCAGTCCCTATGGAAGTTGGCCATTAATTCCTTGATGAACTTCATGAAACATATAAGTTAAACAAATTAACAATGACAATCATTGTCAATTACAACATGAGTAAACACAACACAATATAAAAATATAAATTCAAAACATGTCATATATGATAGATAAACAATTTGATCTGATGTACAACCTTGATGATTAATTCTATTATATTCCAATTTCCATAGGGGAGGTGTCATTCTTCATGGTTTTGATGTAGTCTCTTCTTTCCCATTGAAAATATGTTTTTCAGTAGTTCAATACTTATGATTTTTGTGGAGGAAGTGTCTATACTTATCAAACACCTACTTTCCTAAACTTGTTGAACTACGATATTTCATCTTTAGACCACAAATTGGACATGAAAATTTTCCATTTGTTTGAAAACCTACAAGATCATATATAATTGGATTAAATATGTCAATTTTTATAATTATATATAATGAATAGATTATTTAAGAACAATGCATAATATCTACTTCATAAAATTAAATATTGTTAAAGTGCAGTCAAATGTTATAACATACCATAAAAATGTGTTATCCCTAGGGCATCATGAATTGTCCATACAAGTATTGCATGGAATTGAAATTTTCTTTTTCCTATTGGTCTAGAGACGTCATACATAGTGACACCATTCCATAACTTTAGTAACTCATTGATAAGGGGCTCGATATATAAATTCATATCTTTAACTTGGTACTTACCTAGTTGAATGAACATAAACATTACATAATTATTATAACCATTTACTGCAATATATATATATATATATATATTAATGTACATGACTATTGAATGAAAAAAATACAAGTCATTATGCAACAAGTAAGACAAATGAGATGCTACTACGTTATATAAAATTGATGTAAACAAATACCTAGAACAATCATTGACAACACTATGTGCTCCCTCTTTATTGACATCCATGGAGGAATGTTATTGTTGATAACAAAAATAGGCCACATCGAGTAAATAGATCTCACCTCTCCAAATGGATTAACACCATCTACTGCTAATGAAAGCCTGAGATTATGAGGTTCTTATTTAAAGTGTAACCATTTTTCCTCCATGTCCCTAAATGTAGAACCATTCATAGGCATTCAAAGAATGTCATCTCCACTTCTATTTTGTGCATGGTAATCCATAAATTGCACTAAGCTTTCACACCTAAATAATCATTACATACATGAAATAATGGGAATATAATGAAGAAGCTTGTGAGACACCTTTTTTGTTAGCTGATTTGTTTGATATCTATTGATATGAAATTATGAGCATTCTGTTACAAATTCATGTTGTTTATGATATATAATATGATCATTGGGACATGCATCTATTGCTTGATACTCCATTTTGATATCTTTCATAATACAAGATAAATATGGGTATGAGTGAGGTAAAATATTTTATGGTGATAACAAAAATTCACCAATCAATCTACAACAATAAATAATTTGTTAATACAAAGAATATTAATGGTACAAATTTCATCCTTTATTTACTAGTGATGAACTAACAACAATTAAAATAGATGAAAAAAGATGAGATATATGACATACCTTAACATTTTTGAGATTGCTATGTTTGATAAACCATTCATAACCTTCAAGTTCAACAACAACAATATAGTAGAGAGAAGAGTTGTTTGGGAGCCTTCATAAAGGGGCTCATATGCCTTCTCAAGTACAGGTAAATCATGAACATCATCAAAGTCATCTCAATCATCATGATAAGCTCTGCCACTAAATGTGTCATGGATCAATGTATTTGTACCATCATCTTCAACTGTATTTTTGGCACATGATCATCTTCTCCCATAGAATCATTAACTTCATCTTTGATATTCACAGCTCCATGTTGGTCCACTTACAAAACCACATTCTCCAGGCTGTGATAATCCATATCATGTGCCCTAGGGCACCCCACCTTTATAATAATGATAGACACAAATAAACCATGATCATGATCAAGTGTGTGTGTGTGTGTGTGTGTATAATGTTAAAATGATATAAATATTTACAAATTCAATCAATATAAAAACATATAATGAACAACTTACCAATGGATGATAATCATGCCCCCTTCAATGTGACCATGTTGCCTACAATGTTTCTTAGTTGTTGTGATTAAAAGTTGTCTCATCTTTAAGCCCTTACAATTATTGCAAAGACAATAACATTTCCCATCACCCTTTCTTTTCAATCTAGCCAACAATCTATCAAGTGTCTCTTCATTTTTTTTTTGGACTAATATTATCTGACATGATTTTTTTTTACCAAGCTTGAATATTTAGGTCTTCAAAAAATATCAAATTCACACTCCAATAATTTTTATTCAAAGACAAGTAACAAAATCTAATAATTATGATATTTTATACCAAAAAAATTGGCATGCAACCATCCCTTCTAAAGAGAAGATAGTTTGAAGTTAATGACCCCAAAAAACACTTTAAAATGCTAATTCCAAAAATTATTAAATTTTTATTTTACTATGATTTCCAACTGTTAGACTCCTAAAATCAGAATATTGAACTTTGCACAACAAAATTTGAAAAAGCAACTCTGAAAATGCACAAGTTTAAAAATGAAATATGATGAGATGTTGCTTTAAAATATGATTTTCAAACCTAGAGGTACAAATCTGACTTCACAAATGAATTCTAGGAAAGGACAATGACTACCCTCAACCTAGCAATAGCTTCTTGAATTTTTCTAATTTTTCCCAAGAAAATCATCCTTAGTTCTCCACAAACAATCATAAGTATAGAAAATTTGCAAGTAAAGAAAATTCGTAAGTATAGCAAAATGTTGTTGCAATAAATAGTTGAGCTCACTTTTTATTTATGTTAGCCTCAATTTTGACTTCACATGTTTATCAAAATTTTGATGAAAAATCTTTGTCACAATTTCAACAAAAAATAGGTTCATTGAAATTTTGATGAATGTGGGGCATAAAATTTTAAAAATTTGAAAATTACACATTAAATATTACTAGTACCTAACAATACATCTAATTATCCATCTTTTGTCAGGGATTTTCATTGGATTTTCAAGTAAAATGAGTTTGTGGCAATATCATTGATGTGACACTAACTTTAGCAAAATATTTTAGGGAACATTTTGTTCATTTAAAAGAAAATTTAGCCCCCATGAAAACTTGTTGAAAAATATTGTTTCAAAATATTCTAAAAGATGTTGTTTCCCAAGTAAAATTCATCAAAAAATGGGAGGAAACTATTGAAAAATTTAACACACATCGATAAAGCATAAATGACGACTAAAAAAATTTGACAGGGTTAGAAATGAAGGGATCACTGCTTGCTAGTAGAGATTTGGATGTCATTAATTTTGAAGAGGTGCTAGGCGATAGAACAAAGGCCATGAGTGGCTCAACTAGGCAACACATGTGAGAAAAAATGGGGTCGTGTAGGTACCCTACACATATACCTTGCTCAAGATGTAAAAATTCTACCTTTATATATATATATATATAAATTATTTCTTTAAAAAAATATATTTTTTTAAAATGTATTCTAATTAAAGATCATTGTATGTGTGTTCATATAGGGGCCATACAACCCCTATACCAATTATTTTCCTCAAAGGCCTTCGATAAGAAAGATAAATTTATACTAAAAATTTATCAATTTGGCCTCCTAGATGTAATGGTGAGATCGTTTTCACACCAAAATGCACCAAATTTTTTCCCAACTCCAAGGATTACCATAGAAGTAATAAAGTTTCTAGATATGAATTTTGTAACCCTAGTTGAATGAAACCCTCAAAAATTGAGAGGGGTTTGTTGAATCCACACTCTGATACTTTTTTAGAATTGTGAATAAACATGAGATACATATGATCAAACAATGAATGGAAACATGTTCCATGCAAGAGATATACAAGTAATAATAAAAATGTACCAACAAAAAATTTGGTAAAGAAAGCAACACATTGGATAGTGCTCAAAATTGTGACAAAATATTTTGTTGCTTGAATGTTGTTAGAAAAATATTCACCAACACAATTGAAAATTATAATGTGAAGAGATCTAATACGATGTTAGAATTATGAAATAAACTTGAGATGCAAGATCAAACAATGAAAAGAAACACCTTACATAGAAGAGAGATGCTAACAATAATCTAGTATATCATCAATAAGAGAAACTTATAGAATGAACCTCAATAATTTTCAATGGAGATCTTGTGATCAAGAGTAGATAATACGATGAGTGTCAGTGATTTATAAGAGAAGCCCTAAATGATAAAGTGATTAGATCATTACAAGTGTAGTCATCTTGTGTGATGAGATAGAATGATCTAATAAAAGCTCACTCTAGTTAATAGAAAAAAGCACTCCTAAGTTTAGCTTAAGTGCATGAAATGAATTAGCTTAATAATCAATTAAAGATTAATTAATCATTAGTTAGTGTATGATTGCTAGCTAACACTTTCTAATAATGAATCTATAATTAAATCCCATTGCAACCTATACCATGTAGTCTCTAGAGTTGAAAGCGTCAAATGATACATCACCAAAAGTCATGATATAAAAATGTTGAAAAAATAAAAGATCATAATATTGAATAGGTGATCAAAATATTACAATATGGATTTTTATAAAGTTTTCCCAATAAATAAATTCTCAAATCACCATTTTTGAATAACTTCCAACTAACTTCTAACTAATATAATGTTAGCATAACTCTATTACATTATTAGTGAATAGTTTCTATTTTAGTTAAATTGTTTCATCAACTACTCAAGTTCGTTCATTGTGTTGCTTGTATAAATGTATGTTAGGTTTATCAAATAAATCAATCAATTACATTCGACTTCATTTATTGGTATCAAAGCCATTACAAAGGGAAATTTGAATCTTCTTGTTAATGTTATGCACTGAAATGGCACAAGAAATAACTAGCATGAAAGCATGGAAGCTTGTCAAACCACAAATACTTGGAGAAGCCACCATTTGCAACAATGGTTCTATTCTTGTGTGTGATGAATAGAGAAATGGAGAAATACACATAGGTGTGGAGAAGAGGCATTAACCTATGCTAGGTGTGATTAGAGAGCTTCATGTAGAAGAGGCAATAATCTATGCCTAGTGTAATGTTTTGGAGAGAAAGAAATGATAATGATCTATGAGTAGATCAATATAAGGGTATGTGCAGGATCATTATGGAAAAAAGATGCCCTTAAGTGGTGAAAAATTTAGAAAAATTAGAGTTAGGAAACTTGATGTAAAAAATTGAATAAGTTATCTATATCATTTCAAAAATATGTAAGAATAGAATCTATAGAAAATTGAATGTAGTTTCTAAACTACTATGTTTTTTTTAAAAATCTATTTGGTGAAAATTTGAAATTTCAATGTAGTGGTACTTAAATTTCAGGAAAAAAATAGAAGTAGGTGTCTATCTAACCACCCTAACCACAATAAAATGATAATAATTTTTTTAATATTTTAGATATAAATAGAGGAGTCGTAAAAGATGTGATGCATATTTTTGTAATTTTTTCAAAGTAAATAATTAATTATGAATTTTTATTACAAATTTAAAAATATAAAAGCTCATTATGTCCGACCACCTTAACTTGATCAAAACTTCATGAAATTCATTTTTTTTATTCCTATATAGTATGTTAAGCATAGAATATGACACATGTTCCAAATTCAAAAAATGTGATACCATTTGAAAGCTATTAATATTTTTTAATCAACCTATCAATCGAGACTTTAGTTGTAATTCAAATAGAAAATGAATAATAACTATTTATTAAATTCAAAGTAAAGCATAATTTATATTGGTGGAAAATTGAGAATATCCTTTAAAAACCCTTTTCATTTCATCAATTTTGGGTAAAAAAAAAAGTCATCAGCCACATACCCATCATATCACCAATTTTTGGCCATTATGATCCTACACATACCCATAAGAAGGTGTTTCTTTATAATGACATTGGTGAAATAATGGAACTTGAGGAAATATTTCTATGTAGAATTTTTTGTCCCATGTTCAATCAAAGTGAGTGGAAATTTTCTATTGTTCTTAATATTATGAGTTAATTGGTGATATAAGTGATTTTGACTTTGGTTTAAAGGGTATATATCATTATGGAGATTGTAGCAGATAAGCTAGATAAGTATTCTAGTTTTAATTTTCATACTTAGAAAATAAAAATTTAAATGCAATTAATTAATAAGAATTTATGGGGAATAGTGACTGGAAATGAAAAAGCACCTACAAAGGAAACCAAGTTATTGGAGTGGATTAATAAACATGATAACTCAAATTACATTATTGGTCTTTCTCTTTTTTATTCTAAATTACATCACATAGATTTGGATAAATCATCAACAAAAATTTTGGATAATCTCAATAAGTTGTTTGGAGAAAAGGCATTTAATACAAAATTTTCTCTAAAACTTCAATTGTTTAGGTTCAAAACTGAAAATGGAATCACAATGTCAAGGCATATAATTTGTTTGAAGTATCTCATTAGGAATTTAGCAGAAGTTAAGGCTCTAGTAGGTAATCAAGATGCTAAAGCTATCATGTTAAACAACTTGTCTTCAAAATACAATAATCTTATTTTTACACTCATCCAAATAACCTTCAAAATTTAGAAGATATGATTTCAACTCTTTTAGGAGAAGAAAAGAGGAAAAACATAGATGATTCAAAAGATGTTTCTCAACTTGAGAATGCATTATATTTTGAAATCCATAATAAAATATCAAGTACAAGTAGTGAGGAAATTTATTTATTTTTATTGTAAGATAAGAGGTCACATAGTTTGGTCTTATTAAACTTGAGTTGGAGATCATCTTAAAGGAAATATCAAAGATAAAACCAATGAAGGAAACATTGCTTACATTGAGAATGATGATTCTAATGAAGATATTATTAATGACTCTTTTGGTGGTGTTAGTATTGCATTAGTACTATAAGCCTTCACTTATTGGAGGTTGGTGGCTCTAGAGGATGGAGGTGTTAAACAATCTAGATAACTGAGAGGGGGGTTGAATTAGTTATCATCAAACAATTTTATTCACTTTAATTAATCTAGAGAAAACTTAAATCAAGCAAATATTAATGAACATGAAAGAACAAAACAACACCATGCACAGTGAACAAAATTTACTTAGAAACCCAAGAAAGGAAAAACCATAGAGAATAATAATTCTCAATTATAAAGAGCTAGTTAAGGTGATTTTTACAAAGGCTCACTGCCAAGTTGCTCACTATAGGGTGGTTCACTATTGGTTGGGCTAACTTTTTGGATATTACAACCAAAGATACAAAAAGGCTCACTACCTATAGAAAATAGGTCTACCAATATAAGAATGATGAAAAGGAATCCACCACTAAAAGAACTATCATCAACAATGTCGGATAGAATCTCACTATATGTTTCCTTCAGTCATACACTTTCAAAAAATTTATAATGTCTAGATATTTAGATTCACATTCATCACACTTACTTGCATCAAACAAAAAAATGTTATACTTATACCATTCCAAGTCTTCATAATCTCTCAAGTTGGCCAAACATAATTTCATAATTCCTAAGTCATCCAAGCACAATTTGAAATAGGTCAGCACAAAAACATTCCCATAGTGGAGAGGAATGAAACATGGACCAAACATAGCCTCCTTTCTTAAATCAACATACTAAATGATAGATCCAGAACCAAAAAGAAAGATATACACATTACAATGCAAGCCATGTGTCATAGCACGTTAACCAACAACTAGATTAGTCTGAACCCAAAAGAATGTATCTTATTGTGTTACAAGAGGAATGGGATGAAGAAAGATAAAATCCAAGATATATATTTATATCACAACATCCAAAACTAGGCCAATCCAATTCACCAAGGCACCAAAACAAATATTCAATCAAACAACCAAGATATGTTGACATCAATGACAACCATTAATGACAACAAGCAATCAACATCATCTCAACACATTCCAACAATCTCCCCATTTTTCATTGATGTCAACATTCATCAATAATAAACCAATAAACTTAATGGTAGCATCAAGGATCATCTTATCTTCTTTTCTTCTCTCCCTTTGACATCAAAGACAAAGCGTAGAAATCCACTTGAAAAAATTACTCTGCTCCCCCTATGAGGAAGTCGCCAAGCATTGATCCAAATAAAAATGAGAATATAATATCTTGGACCAATGCACACCTTGGTGCATGTTATTGTGGAATAGGAGGGAAAAACCCTAACTTCTCTTGGAGATACTCAAAAAGTATCTTTGTTCAATAGTTTGTGAAAATATCTACAATTTGCTCTTTTGTAGGTACATAATTCAAGTTTCTTCATTGTCCAACACCTTCTCTCTCAAGAAATGATATCTTATGGATATATGTTTCATTTTGGAGTGTTGTACTAGATTCTTGGAAATGTTTATTACACTAGTATTATCACACATAATTGAGATTGATTCATCAAATGATATGCCAAAATCCTTCAACGTTTGTTTCATCCACTGTATTTGAGTGCAACATGAGGATGTTGCAATGTATTCAGCTTCAACAGTAGATAAAGATACAAAATATTGTTTCTTACTTGACCAAGCAACCAACCGAAAGCCAAGGAAATAAGTTCCACCACTTGTAGTCCACCTGTTATCAACACATGTAGCCCAATCAACATTAGTATACACTGTCAAAGTGAAATATGAGTCCTCTGGATACCACAACCCAAAATCTTTTGTACCCTTCAAATATCTGAAGATCCTTTTTACCGCAACATGTGATTCCTTTGGTTCTTGTTGAAATATAGCTGCTAAACATACTGCATACATAATGTTTTTTCTAGTGGAAATCAAATATAACAATCCTCCAATCATTGATCTATACATGCTTGCATCTGCTTTAGGTGATTCATCTTCTTTTTCAACTTACATCCGATAATAATAGGTGTACAAACCGGTTTAGAACTCTCCAATCCATACTTCTACAATAGTTCTTTTGTATACTTGGACTGAGAAATGAAATTCCTTTGTTGTTTTGATTTACTTGCAATCCAAGGAAGAAATTTAGCTCACCTATCATGGAAATTTTGAATTCCTTTTGCATTTCATCTACAAATTTTCTGCACATATCATCATTACCTCCAAAAATTATGTCATCAACATAAACCACAACAATCAACATCTGATCTGAGTGAATTCTGTAGTATAAATTATTGTCAAAAGATCCCTTTTAAAATCCTTGTCCAATCAGGTACTTGTCTAACCTGCCATACCAGGCTCTAGGTGCCTGCTTCAATCCATATAAAGCTTTCTTTAACCTTCAAACAACATTTGGGTCACTTCTGGACTTGAATCCCTCTGGTTGCTCAATGTAGACCTCTTCCTTCATTTCTCCATTCAAGAATGAAAATTTTACATCCATTTGATAAACTTTGAAATCTTTGAAACCTGCAAAAACTAAGAAAATCCAGATTGCTTCCATTCGGGAAATAGGGGCATATGTTTCTTACAAATCAATACCTTCAATCTAAGTGTAACCTTTCCAAACCAATCTTGCCTTGTTTCTCATTACCTTTCCATTTTCATCTAGCTTGTTCCAGAACACCCACTTAGTTCCAATTACATTTTTGTCTGTCGGTTTGGGCACAAGTTCCCAAGTCTGATTTTTCGCTATCTAATCAAGTTCTTTTTTTATTGCCTTCACCCAATTCTAATCATCGCATGCTTCTTCCACATTCTTTGGCTCAGTTTCTGAGAGTAGACACAATAATACTCTCTCTTGAGTTGCTTTGCTTCTTGTGATAATTCCCTTATTCTTATCTCCAATAATCTATTTTTCTAAGTGGTTTTTCTGTACATACCTTGGAGTCTTAGTTGTAGTTTTCGGAGCCTCCTTTGTCTCTTCTTCTTCTTCTTCTTCTTCTTCTTCTTTCTTATCCTTCTCTCCTTTTTCATTTGAGTTATCTAATTCATATTCAATGTTCCTGTCAAGAATTCTTTGAACATCTTCATCTAATTTTACATTCACACTTTCAACCATCTTGT
>VDFB02271358.1:358131021-358469568 GCA_007258455.2 Sequoia sempervirens | reverse complement strand
GAGAGGGAAAGAGATAATATTTAAATATTTTATATGTTAGTAATATTAATTAGTTATATAATATTTTATATATTAGTAATATATATACATTAATTAAAATATAGAAATAATATTTAAATATTATACATAATAATATAATATATTATATATTAAATTATAAACTATATTGTATATTATAAACTAGATATATTAAAATAAACTATAAAATATTTATTGCATTTTCTAAATCATATATAAAACAAATCGGATATCTAATTCAAATCGGATATCCGATTTAAAACATATATCCGATTTGAAACAGATATCTGATATTTCTGACAAAGAATTTATTGCCTAGGGATTAGCCTCGGGTTTGCTTTGGTATTTGGCTTGGACATGCCAATCCTAAGAAGTCAACGCAAAATACGTGTTTGACAACTTACCTTGTTTTTCTAGACTTCATCCATGTGGCTGCTTTATTTTTATCCAAAATTGATGAAACGAAAAGGGTTTGTAGAGGAGACTTTTAGCTTTCCACCAATATAAATTATTCTTTACTTTGAATTTAATAAATTATTATTATTCAATTTCTATTAGAATTACGACTAAAGTCCTGATTGATAGGCTGATTGAAAAATATCTATAATTTTCAAATGGTATCATATTTTTTGAATCCAAAATATGTGTCACATTCTATGCTTCGTATACTATAGGATTAAAAAATAATAATTTGAATTTCATGAAGTTTTGACCAAGTTAAGGTGGTTAGATATACGAGTTTTTATATTTTTTAAAAGTTGTAATAAAAAATTCATAATTAATTATTTACTTGGAAAAAAATTACAAAAAAATATGCGTCGCATCCGGACATGATTCCTCTACTTATATCTAAAATATTATAAAAAAATATTATCATTTTATTGTGGTTAGGGTGGTCAGACAGACACCTACTTCTTATTTTTTCCTTGAAATTTAAGGACTACTGCATTGAAATTTCAAATTTTCACCAAATAGACTTTAAAAAAAATAAAATAAACTTAGTATTTTAGAAACTACATTCAATTTTCAACAGATTCTATTCTTACATATTTTTGAAATAATATAGATAACTTATTCAGATTTTTATGTCAAGTTTCCTAACTCTAATTTTTCTGAATTTTCATTGCCACTTAAGGGCCTGTTTTTTCCATGATGATCCTGCACATACCCTTACATTTATCTTATTTTCATTTATGATTTTTCCACTCACACGAGATTAACCAACTAACTATACTAAAGACTCAACCATCAGCTATACATAGGCACGAGGGAGTTTATTCTAAACACAACTCTTAACTATAATCATTAACTACAACTCCCTAGAAATCAGAGTATGTAATTAAGATTGATTTATTCAAACTACAACTGAAATGAAACAAGACTTCAAATAGGATTAAAACTCTACAAAACAAATATGCAACATGGAACACATAATATGTTATCCATAATCTTATCAATAAAATAATTATTCTTCTTTAGTGCCTTAACTATCATAATGATGCATGACTGACTCCATCAGGTGTCTCCACATAGTAGTTATTACACTCATCTTGTTTTGGCACTTCCCCTATTTTGTTGTCCAAGATCTCCTTGGGTTGCTAGCTACAACTTTTAGTTGTTGCGGGTTACAAAGTCTTTGTGGGTTGCAAGAGGTTAATCCACAAATCACATACACAAAGCTAACTACTATGATTAAAAATAGAATTATAATCACATTCTGTACATATTCACACATAAATCATGCAATGCTACTACATCATAACTATATTTCCATTACTCTAATTCAGGTCCAAGGTTGTATAATAAGCATAAAAAGATAGCATATCATAGGAATATGTCTGAAAGGATTGTCTAATAATGTTTGTAGACATGCATAAAAGCATTAGGAAATGGAATAATAAATGGACTCATCAAGAATGTAGTTTGTTGAGGAGTTTTAATGGCTCCATGCCTACAAGTGAGAGTTATGGATTTGATAACGTAAAAAATTAGTATATTATTAATGTATATTATTTATAGAACTTAAGCAAAATCTAATTGGATAGAGATCACAATATGATATAACATGAATTACAATATTTTTTTAATATTAAAATGCGATATGTGGAAAGTGTAGGTCATTCTAGGGGTGTATGTGTAAACACAAAAGTTAGTTGATTAGACATTAATTTAGTTCAATGTGTTTGAGGGTGAGCATGTAGTAGGAGTAGGAAACCTAAGTCAGATCTTCAACATTGATGCTATGCATGTTTGTTTGAAAAATGTGTCATATGTCATGGTATTTTGTAAACATGTCGACCACTAGGTTGTTTAACAATGTGTTAAGTAATGTGGAGCTAGATAACTTGGTGATATAAAATATTAATATGTAATACATTATCTTGTGGATGGGGATGGTGGTATATGGGTATCTTTCTAGTGTCAACTCCCCCTCTACCTCATCATTCACCTTGTGTCTTAGCTAGACCTATATCTCCTCCTCTTTCTTGTGCAGGTTTCCCATTCTCTATGAAAATTGATTACTTACACCATTTAACTATGCTTTTTCAACATCCTATTAGTGATAGACCTCGATAATTGCAACCCCTCAATAATTTGTAGGCTTGAATCCCCTTGACATCTCAATCTTATAATGTTTTGAGGGTCTTGAAGATGGGTCAATGTTTGACATCTTATTAATGGGCCCTAAAGGTGTTCTTATTCCAAAAGATGAGAATTTTGTATTATTAGATACATGCCTCGACAAGCTCTTAGACTTTTATTTTATTAGCCCAAGTATAAAATTCTTGTTGAATTGGGTGGAAAGGTAATATAACTAGGTAAAGTGTGCTGAAGAATCCTATAGTTAATAAGTATCTAGGTCTTCGAGAGTAACATTTGTCATGTAATTACATAATCATATATGTATCAAGACAATGATAATCTCATTAATTATTTCTTAAGCAAATTCATAGATGAAATACTGGTGAATATAACTATAACAATCAAATCCCCAAAAAGAACTACATTATTTCCTTGTGAAAGATTGTACAAAACTACGTATATACACTATGTACTATATTTTTCAAACCATATATTTATTATGTCAAGAGGAATTTCCAGTCATAGAATGGGGTACACAAAATAAAAAAGCATCATAGAGGATAAGCATCTATAAACTTTCTAGTCAATGCCAACTGAAGCTCCTTATCACTTCGATGATGCTTATCACATGCATTGGAAAGGTTTTTGTTTTCTTTTCTTTAAAGCTTCCTGATTTGGAACCATTATATTTTGGATTGTAATTGTTTTTTCAACAATTATTGGAGGTGGTGACAAAAAGAGAATCTAGAGGAAATGAAAACATAACACAAATATAGAACTAGTTGAAAAACTAAGCACACAGCTCTCTGTGTTCATACTCAATTTATAGAAAAATATACATAACACATTATAGGCTATATTGCATAGCAATTGGTAGAGAATTAATTGTGAATTAATGAGGAGCAGTTGTAAGCAGTGTGAGGTGGTGTGAGGCAGTTGTAGTCAGTGATGTAGGTAGTTGTAGGTCCCATTGATGGTTTACGTTGACAAAAGCAATTGTAATTAATCTACTCTAACATCCCCCCATAAATTAATTATAATAATTACTTCAAATACCCCCCCACAATCTAGAAAATATGGGTATCAACCTAAAGCCTTGTTAGGTACCTATTTACAATCACGTATTCACTAATATGATGGTATACATTCACATCAATCCCCCTAAATGACAACCATCAATTATTCATGTGACTTCTCGCAAGCCTAAAAGAATTCTAGGATATGCAAACTTAGTTTCACATAAAGCCTTGGTAAATAGATCATCTATCTAATCCTTTGCCTCACAATACTGAAGATGAATCACTTGTTGTTGGATGAGATGATTGATATAATGGTGATAGACTTCTATATGTTTTGTTCGAGCATGAAACACTGGATTATTGGACAATATAATGTCACTTTGATTGTCATAATGAAGTATAGAAGGCCATGTTTGATGTTGTTTGAGTACTAAAATAATATCCCACAACTAAGATATTTATTTAGCTACTTGATTTTCTATAGTATATTCAGCCTTTGTAGTTAATAAAGCAATAGTAGATCGCTTCTTACTACAACATGAAATGGGACTAAAACCCAAAGAGAGAACATACCATGTAGTTGATTTTAAATCATCTACACAACCTGTCCAATCTAAGTCAAAATACCCATGTTGCAGATATCCATGAGAATAGTAATTTAAACACCCATATTCAAGGTCCCTTGTACATATCTCAATATTATTTTTGTTTGCATCCAATGTGGAACTTAAGGAGAACTCAAAAACCTTGAAACCACACCTATTACAAAAGAAATATTTGGTCGAGTGTGAATCAAGTACACAAGACTACCAACTAGTTGCTTGTATAAAGTAGGATCAACATCCTCACCATTCATATCATTAATCAACTTCAATCCTGGAGAAAGTGGAGTAAATACACCTTTGAAATCTTCCATCCTAAAATTTCTCAACAAGTCTAAAGCATACTTGGTTTTTGAGAGGTATATTCCATCATCTTTCTGCCATACTTGGATGCCAAGAAAGTAGTGTAGAAAACCAATATTTTTCATCTCAAATGTATCTCACAGTTTTATTTTTATGTCATTGATTTGGTCCATGTTATGTCCTATGATAATAAGATCATCAATATATTGTACAATAATGATTATATGCCACCATCATCTAATTCCTTCACATACAAGTTTGGATCATGAGGACTATTAAATGAAAGCCTTGAGTTTGGAAATATTCATCAATCTTAGCATACCAAGCCCTTGGAGCTTGTTTCAAGCCATATAGCGACACCTATAATTTGCAAACTAAGTGTTCTTGACCTAAACTTTCAAATCCCTATGGTTGATTCACATAGATTTCTTCACCAATTTCACCATTCAAAAATGCATTCTTAACATCCATTTGATGTAAAGGCCACTTGAAATGTGTTTCCAATGTTATAATTGTCCTGATAGTACTAATCTTCATTACTAGAGAATTTTTTTTTGTATAGTCAATTCTCTCTTTCTATGAATGCCCTTTGGCCACCAGTCTTGCCTTGTGTTTTTTAGTTCTCCCATCTGACTTGAACTTAGTCTTATACACCCACTTATTGTTGGCCTAATTTTGTCCCTTGGGAAAGTCCACCATTTCCCATGTTTTATTCTCTATCAAAGAGTCATATTCATTTTACATAGCTTGTTTCCATTCATTTTTTCCCTTAGCCTCATCATATGTTTGAGGATCATTGGTATTCATTATGGTGGTCACTAGAGAATAATTAATTTGTTGTCTTTTGATACATTTCTTGAAGACACTTGGTCTTTGGAGGAGGACTACATTCTTCAACTATGCTAGAGGTTTCCTTAGAAATTTCATTTTCTCAAAGGACTTAGAGGATTCACCATAATCTATGTCCACTTGTGGAAAAGGAGAGGATTGTATCATATCCTCAAACCCATCATTGAACTTGACATCCCTACTTGCGAACACATCCTCCACACTAGGATCATACAATCTATATCCTTTCCTTTGATCAACATAGCCCACAAAGATGAACTAAACACTCTTATCAAATTTATTTTCTCTAATAACATTTGGTATGTGATAAAATGCTTCACATCCAAATACTCTAAAATACCTAACATTTTCTTTCTTTCCACTCCATGCTTCTTCAGGAGTGATTTTTTGCAAGCAAGTTGTAGGAGATCTATTCAAGACATGAGATGTAGTATTGACAATATCATCCCAAAGAAACGAAGGAAGACCCTTGGATTGTAGCATGAATTGTGCCATTTACACTAAGGTCCTATTTTTCCTTTTAGCAACACCATTTTGCTGACGAGTATATTTGATAGTCATTTCTCTCTTGATCCTATGATATTCACAAAAGGATTTGAACCTGTTATTGACATATTCTCCAACATTATTTTTTCTTATTCTCTTGAGCTTATTACCAGTTTGATTTTCCACAAATGCTTTGAGCATTTAAAATTTTCTAAAAACTTCATCTTTTTTCTTAAGGAACTAGACCAAAACTTTTCTTGAAAAATCATCAATGAATGTTAAGATGTACCTAGCTCCTCCCTTTGATGGGAGATTCATAGGCCCACATAAAGCACTATGGACAAGTTCAAGAGATTTACTTTCCATCCATGTAGACCTTTCAAAATTGTCTCTATGTTTTTTTTCCAACCATTCATCTGATACACACATTTTTCTTTACCCTTATCCAAGGTAGTCCATCAACCATATTCATATTTGAAAGCATAGCCAAAATTTGATAGTTTAAGTGACCAAACCTTTGATGCCATAACTTACTTGTGGAGGATCTTTTAGTAATATAAGCTTTCCTATCAACATATGCTAAAAATTTGTAGATGTCATCACTCTCAACTCATATAGCTACAATTTTGAATCCATCATTAATGTTCTTGATTAGACACTTATCTGAATAAAACTCCACCTTATAACCATGTTTAATTATTTGAATCATTGAGAGAAGATTTTTTGTTAACTTAGGGACAAGACTCACATCTATTACTTCCAACTTCTTACCATCATGTCCTTTCATTAAAATTGAACCTACTCCTTCAATTACATGTGAACTATCATCCCCAAGATATATCCTTTCACCTTTTGTTTCTTCTAAATAATTAAAGAAGTTCTTATTGTAAGTCATATGTTAGCTAGCTCCTGAATCAATATACCATGTGTTCTTTGAATTTCATTGAGTAACCAAAGAAGTTATCTTTGTTATTTCTCCATTCATTTTGAGTCTTTTGAAAACAATGCCTTTGTTTATTAACCCTTGGTTGATTCCATTGCCTTTGATTATTTATATGTTGATTCCCTTGATTTTTCATTTTTATTCAATTTATTTTGATTGAAGTTCTTATATTTGACTCTAGCCATAAATGCTTGAAAACTTTTGCTAGACTCACCTGTGAACTTTTTAAGTCTATCCTCTTCATTTAACAAAGATTCATATACTTCTTCTGGTGTAATATTCTCAAATTTTCTAGTTAGCTCTAATGTGTGGATGAAGTTATTGTACTCATCTAGAACACTTTCAATTAAAAAAATCTATAATTTCAAAGTCTTCATATTTAACCTTCATCATTGCAAGTTGATTTCTTAAGTTTTTCAATTTTGCAATATGATCATTTATGCTATTCTCTCCCTTCATTTTCAAATGAGTTAGTTTCCTTTTGATGTCCATCACTTTTAACTTGATAGTTTTTTCATGCATTGTTTGCAAAATTTCTCATATTTTCTTTGTTTTTTTTTTTCAGATCTTGACCATTAGACCTTATCCCTAGAATAATTTTCCATAATATAGTAGCTTGTGCATTCATATCCATTTTATTCCATTTTTCATGTTTATTTTCATCTATAGGTTTGTCTTCTATTTCTAGCTCCCATAAACCTTTCATTTGTATAATCAATTCTATCTCATATTTCCAACTTACATAGTTAGAACTATCTAATTTTGTACTAATCACAATATTAGAGATTTTTTATGCAGCCATAGCATGCAGCCATAGCAAGAGAAAAATAAACTCTCAAGTACACAAGCACACGGCTTAAAGAATAAAGCCCCTACCAACACACACAATGAAATTTTTGTATTATCATATTTTTGAAAAAAAATTAAACAAAACATAAGCCATAGAGCTGCTACACTATTTTCCAGCCAATCTGGAAATACACAAATGCGGAATAAACTTGGAGACATGCAACTTTGCTTTCTATTCAATAACTGGAAATGAACAATACAAGAAAGATAAAACTTAAACTACTGAAAGCTAACTCTAAGCTACAAATCACAATATGCTAGGAGCAATCAACTACTCAACCAAAAATAGACAACTTCAGGATCTCAACTGATAGGAGCTACACTGAGCTCTTCGGGAGTAATCTCTACTCACACACAAAAAAAAATAGCTGCTATTGTTCAGGAGCTTTTAGAAGCTCACACAGAAAACATTCTCTGTCTGTAGACTACTGCTGCATAGAAAATTCTTTGACTATAATTGAGTCTTCTCCAAATTTGCAACTGAATCTTCTCTCCCTGACAGAATAAAACTACCTTCATTCCTTTTGTCTTTCAACTCATTCCCTCTCAATTTTGAAATCACCTACCAGCATTGAATTGGAAATCAAAAATTCCTAACTTCATTAACTTCTTATGTAGTCTTCAGGTGCACATCAGGAGCAAGTGGGGAAGACAATCCCAAAAATAATCTTTCAGCTACAGGCATCGAATGCCCCTGATAGGTAGGTGCCAACAAGAAGAGGCTCAAGATCATTTAATTTTCCAACACTCCCCCTTGATCCTGAGCCAATGAAAACATGATCAATCCTGATCCAAATCAACAATGCCCAATCTGGTTCTCAGGTGCTCAAGACTGTCTCTGCTCAAAGGCTTGGTGAATATGTCTACTAGCTGTTGCTTAAACCTGTAAAATGCCATTTTAATTTCACCATTCTCAACCAATTCTCTGATAAAATGATACCTTATTTTGATGTGCTTGCTTCTTCCATGAAACACAAGATTTTTCATGAAAGCTATCGATGAAATATTTTCACAGAAAATTACTGTTCCATCGTCTTGTTCTTCTCTTAAATCTACCAAGATTCTTCTCAGCCAAATAGCTTGACATGCTGCTACATTCGCTGCTATATATACTTAGCCTCTGTTGTAGATAGGGAAATGATGGTTGTTTCTTGGAAGCCCATGAGATGACTCCTAAACCCAAATGAAACACATAGCTCGATGTGCTCTTCCTATCATCCAAACTTCCTACCTAATCACTGTTTGTGTATCCAACTAGCCCAAAAATATTTGCTGTTGTGTACAAAATTCCATATCCTTTGGTGCCATTCACATAGCTCAGGATTCTTTTACTTGCTTGCAAATGGGTGTCTCGTGGAGTCTCCATAAACCTGGAAATAAGACTCACACTGTGCATTATATCAGGCCTAGTTGTTGTTAAATGCATTAAGCTTCCAACCAAACTCTTAAACATGGTCAGATCCACATTGCTACTACAATCTTCCTTGCTCAAATTTAGACCTATGGCTATTGGTGTGGGGGTAGGCTTGCTTTCAAACATTCTAAATCTCTTCAAGATCTCATTTTCATATTTTTCTTGAGAGATAAATATACCATCATGCATTTGTTTTACTTCTATGCCTAGAAAATATCTCAAGAGATCTAAATCTGTCATTTCAAACTCTCTTTTCATGGCCTCTTTAAAATCAGCAATGAGGAAATCATCATCCCCAGTGAAAACTAAATCATCTACATACAAGACAAAAATCAAAACCTTACCATTTGCTTCCTTAATGTAAAGAGTGGGCTCACCATCGCTTTTGCTAAAGTCGTTGCTCATCAAATATGAGTCAATCCTATTGTACCATGCCCGTGGAGCTTGCTTCAGCCCATAAAGAGCTTTCTTTAGCCTATAAACTTTGTGTTCTTGACCCAGAACTTCATATCCAAATGGCTGCTCCACATAAACCTCTTCTTTCAACACTCCATTTAGGAAGGCGAACTTCACATCCATTTGAAATACTTTCCACATGTGTTGGGCTGCGATTGCTATGACTACTTGCACGGTCTCCATCCTTGCAACAGGTGCAAATATTTGATTGTAATCTCTCCCAAACTGCTATTTGTACACCTTGACAACTAATTTTTCCTTATGATGGTCTATCTTTCCTTCGGCATTGCATTTGGTCTTGTAGACCCAATTCAACACAATAACTTGCTTGTTGGGAAGAAAATTTGTTAACTCCCATGTGTTGTTCCTCTTTATTGCATCTATCTCCTCATCCATAGCCTCACACCATTTCTCCTCTTTCACAACTTCTTCAAAATAAATTGGATCACCATGAGAAAATAATGCAAAATTCACACTCATCAAATTCTTCATCATACCTTTCATTCTTGTAGATCTCCCTTAGACTCTTGGTCTTCTTTGGCATTAGGGAGGCGAGAGGTGGTTTTGAACTTTCACTACTACTACTGTTGTGCTGAGCAGGTAGGTTCAGGAGCTCTCAGGAGCTCTACCGGCGATTTCAAGAGCTCTTTCATAGCCTTCAAAAGCTCTTCAGGAGCTGATCTTTTGGAGCTTTCAGGAGCCAATCTTCTAGCTATCTCTGGCTACTTGCCTTTCTGTCTACTCACCTCAGAAGCTTTCAAGAGCCCTTCAAGAGCTCTTCCAAAAACTTCAGGAGCTCATCTAGAGCTCACTGTAGTTGAATCCTTGGATGTTTGTGACAGTCTTCTTGACTTTCTACCAACTTCAGGAGCTCTCACGAGCCTCTCAAGAGCTTGAATGGTACCTTCAAGAGCCAATCCTCTGGCTAACTATGATAGTCTACCTAACTATCTTGCAGACTATCTTCCGGCTTCAGGAGCCGTCAGGAGCTTTCAGGAGCTCTCAAGAGCTCTTCAGGAGCTCGACCGATGCTTTCAAGAGCATCTGTAGACTCATCTTTCAGGAGTAGTTCCGAGCTGTTAGAATCTACCACTCCATCCCATGACTCGTCTTCTAGGAACTCCACATCCCTACTAATGACTATCTTTTTGGTGACTGGATTGTATAGCTGATAGGCTTTGGACTCTTCATTATAGCCTGTGAAAATGCATTTTTCACCCTTGTCATCTAATTTCTGCCTCTTTTCCTTAGGCATGTGTTCATATGCTACACACCTGAACACTCTCAAGTGTTCAACTATCCACTTGTGTCTTGTCCATGCCTCTTGAGGTATCTTGTCGCAGACCGCCTTTGTTGGACTTCTATTAATCAAATAAATAGTTGTTGCTACAGCTTCTCCCCAATATTCAATCGAGAGTCCTTTTGCTTTCATCATGCTCCTTACCATCTCCACGATGGTCTGATTCTTTCTTTCAACCACTCCATTTTTCTATGGAGTATAACTGGTTGTTAGCTCCTTTTTTATGCCATTTTGCTTGCAAAAATTCACAAACAAATTAGAGGTATACTCTCCTCCACGATCTGACCTTAGGACCTTGATAAAATGTCCACTCTCCTTTTCAGCCTGGACCTTAAACAACAAAAACTTATCAAAAGCTTTAGATTTATGTTGCAAAAAATAGACCCATGTCTTACAGCTATAATCGTCAATGAAGGTCATAAAAAATCTTCTTTTACCAACATAAATGATTTGCATAGGCCCTACCAAATCCATGTGCACCAACTCCAATGGTGCTCTTTCCCTTGTAGAGTTGCCTGAATGAAAGGGCTGCCTATGTTGCTTGCCCAAAATGCAAGCCTCACATCTAACATTAGGCTCTACAATCCTTGGCAAACCATCAATCATTTTTTTCTTCGACAAAAGACTCAAACCAACATAGCCTAAATGTCCATACCTGAGATGCCACAGCTTGGAGGGATCTTGAATGGTGCTCTTGAGCACTACATAATGTACTATTGTACATTCTCCATTCATGAGAGGTGTATCAACGGACTAAGATGAGAAACACATCTCAATCTTCAACGGAAACAACTGGTTCTTTGTCATTTGGACTACTGCAAACACTTTCATCCTCTCATTCTTGTCATAAATGATGCATTGACCCTTCTCCATCAGCACTTTGTATCCATTTTGGATTAGCTAACCTACACTCATGAGGTTATGTTTTAACCCAGGAGCAAGAAATACATTTTGTATCTCCTTCTTCTCACCTTGCTTATTTTAGATCATAATAGATCCTCTTCCAACAACAAGAACTACTCCATTTTTCCCCATTCTTATTTCAGACTTTACATTTTTATCAATGAAAGAAAAAAGACTTTCATTACCACTCATGTGGTTGCTGCAACCACTGTCCAAATACCAGACTTCAGGGCTTCCTTCTTCACCAATGTTGCACATGATGAAGGATGTGGATTGGTTTCCTTCACCCACATTCGAATCAACCACATTTGTATTTTTTTTTGACTGATCTCTTTGCTTGGTCCAGTATTCACTCGCATAATGCCTGAACTTATGACAGTAGTACCATTCAACATTACTCTTGTCATTCTTTAGATTCGAACTATTACTCTTCTTGCCTCTTCAAAAGTTGGTCTGAGAGCTGCTTGCTCCCTCTTGGTTGTTTGCTCACGCCGAGCTATCTTCTCCTGCATTACCACATCCAGATCTCCCTCTACCACGTTTTGAGTTGTTTCTACCTCTCCCCCTTCCTCTTACATTTGACTAAGCCTTAAAAAGCTTTCTCTTGGGAGGAACTTGCAGACCTATCTAGGTGTTGCTCATGGGTTTGTAGAGAACCCATCAGCTCATTAATAGACAACATTGTGAGATCCTTTGCCTCTTCAATGGCAATCACCACTGCATCAAACTTTGTGGGTAAGCTCATGAGGATTTTCTCCACAATCCTCTAATCATCAATGATCTCAACATTCATTCTCAACTGGTTTATCAAACCAGAGAGTCTTGTGTGGAAAACAAAAATGGACTCATTGCCCTTCATTTCAAGAGTCTCAAACTCTCTTCGAAGCATTTGGAGCTTCACCAATCTGACCTTGTCAGTCCCTTTGTAATAGGTTTGTAGGATTTCCCAAGCTTCCTTTGAATAGTTAGTTGTTGCTATTCTGGGAAAAATGGCCTCTGTCAAAGCTGCTTCAATCAAACGCAATGCCTTAGCATCCTTCCTCCTCAACTCCTTCAACTAGTTCTTCTGGTTGTTTGTGAGCACAGTATATGTTGTTGGGTCAGTTACATCATTGAAACCACTGACCACAAACTCCCACAAATCATTGGCGACCATAATGGTCTTCATCTTCTTCACCCAAACATCATAGTTCTATCCATTAAAGGATGGTGGTTGCTGCCAACTCTTTCCTTCATCTTCAGCCATGTCTCCTACACAATAAAAAAACTCAATACCCAAAAAAAGAATGCCCTAACTCACAAGGAAATGGGGCTTATGGCTCTGATACCATGACAAATTTTTAAACAAAATGTAAGCCATAGAGCTACTGCATTGTTTTCCAACCAAACTGGAAATACACAAATGTGGAATAAACTTGGAGACATGCAACTTTTCTTTCTATTCAATAACTGGAAATGAACAATACAAGAAAGATAAAACTTAAACTACTGAAAGCTAACTCTAAGCTACAAATCATAATCTGCTGGGAGCAATCAACTGCTCAACCAAAAACAGACAACTTCAGGAGCTACTAGGAGCTTAACTAATAGGAGCTACGTAGAGTTCTTCAGAAGCAATCTCTACTCACACACAAAACAAATAGCTACTATTGTTCAGGAGCTTTCAAAAGCTCACACAGAAAACATTCTCTGTCTGCATACTGCTACTGCACAAAAAATTCTTTGACTCTAACTGAGTCTTCTCCAGATTTGCAACTGACTCTTCTCTCCCTAACAGAATAAAACTGCCTTCATTCCTTTTGTCTTTCAACTCATTCCCTCTCAATTTCAAAATCACCTACCAGCATTGAATTGGAATTCAAAAATTCCTAACTTCATTAACTTCTTCTACAGTCTTTAGGTGCACGTTAGGAGCAAGTAGGGAAGGCAATCCCAAAAATAATCTTTCAGTTGCAGGCATCGAATGCCCCTGACAGGTAGGTGCCAATGGGAAGAGGCTCATGAGCATTTAATTTTCCAACACTTTTTATGTTGACCTTCTTATTAACCAAAAAAACACAGACTTTTGCAAATTTGTGACTTACAAATATGAAAGAGAGTTTCATCAATTTTTTCACTTCAACAAGAATTGTCAAAAATTTACAATGTGACAATTCACCTTCTACTTTCTTTATAAACAAAGCATGATAATTTCAAACTGTAGGACCCATTGATGGTCTGTGCCGACAGAAGTAATTATAATTAATTTATTCTTAACAGGAAAGATGTGAGCAGGTCTGTGTTGACAAGAGTATAATTTGTATGCTACCCTTTAAACGCTATACTATTACCATTTGCATGTATTATAACTTGTTTCCTTTATTAACAACAATAAAAATTTATTAAGCTGAATATTTTCAATTGTAAATAGAGGAAGGAAATTGTCTATTTTTGGTTTCCTTCTGTTACTGTCTATAATATATTTATTATTAATGGGTGTTGATCCAACTATTTATAGTGCCAACTTAGTTTCTTAATTGTTTTATATTGGGATAATGCTACATTTCACAGTCAAAGTGAGATTCATATGTAAGGAAACAATCTCTATATCTGTTGAGCATCCTTTGAGAGTTTGTGGAAGGTTGCAACATGCTCTACCTCTTTACGACTTTATACATATCAAACTCTAATTGTTCAAACATTCTCTTTAAAATTTGTTTGAATGAAAAATGTAATTTCAAAGTAGGGATAAAAGCTAGCTTCATGGACATTCTTTTCTTTTCTTATTTAATAACTCATGGTTTCTTAACCTATCGGTTTCACTTTGTTTAATGCACAATTTATCACATCCCAGATACCCTAGACAAGACAAAGATATGAAATGTAGAAAGAACGTGAAATAACAGGTGATTTGCAATGAAGTCCAGAATGGAGAGCAATATCAGAGTATAGAGTGGGTGAAGAGAGCGAGAGATGATTTTCTTATCTCAACAATTCACAAAGGAACGAGTGAAGAATACAAGAAGAATGGCCATTGAGGGAACAAATCGTAAATGAATCAATTTATAATTTTTTAAATATGATTTTTCTGTTTTAGAAACTTTTGAACTTCTCAAAACAAGATCATCTTCAATATTTTTTAATATTATTTTAGAAACATAAAATATAAATTTAATATTTAATATAATTTTTTTAAAATATAAATGATTTGTTCTTTTAAAATAGAATTTTTTCTGTTTTAGAATATTTTGAACAACTAAAAACAATATTATCTTGAATATTTTTTAATTTTATTTAAAAAGTATAAGATATAAATTTCATATTTAATTTAAATATTTTTAAAAATAGAATATAAATGAATTTTTCTCTTAAAAACATTTTAAACTAAAAAAATTAAACTACCTTTAATATTTATTTGATATCAATTTAGAAACATATTTTTGATTTGATATTAATTTACTTTAATTTTCAAAGATAAAATATAAATGAATTAAAAATGATTTTGAATTGATTTCATTTGCTCATCGTAAAATGTTTTAGTGGTGTAAATATGATGGACATAGGTGAAGGGAAGATAAGAAAATCTTGTTGATTTATATGATATATTTTATTGTGCTAAGATGAAAATTTTGATGGAAGAAGAGATAGCTATTGAAAATGTAATAACAAAAATTGAAGAACATAGAAAATGGAGTCTTGTACTTAGGAATGACCTCAAAAAAGTTGGGGGTGTTATGTTCGGCTACATCCAAAATATTGTATGACTGCAAAATAAAAAGCACATAGAAACCAATTGTTGCACAAAACATAGGAGAGGCTATGCCATATTCAAGACAAACTAAAATGAAATGAGATGTGCATAAAATTGTTCAGGTGGTTAAACTAGAAACAGTCTCAGTTAGCTCAAGTAGCACCTACTATATTCATGAGAAGGTTTCAAATAGTGGAATCTCAATCACACCAAATCCTAGGAATTACTTAAAGCAATGGCCAAAATTGTGATGTAAAGAGACAAAAGGATTGACCTAATATGTGGAAGGATGAAGGTTATGTAGTTCCCCTCCCGTTTGCAACTTATAGTGGTAGGATTGGTCTTTTAGCTTCACTATTTCCTCGTGATTTATATTGTGATTATATTATTGAGATCTAAATGGTGTGTATGAACCACCACATATTCCAGACGAGTTTCCTCAACATGTTAGTTGTTGGAATTTTGTATGTTTATATGTTTGGTTTCTCATTATGATCCATTTTAGTGATGTGAATTATATATGATGTGATTAAATATGAATGTGGTTATTGATGTTCAAGGATTCATTTATATGATAGATGTATGGAATTTATTTTATGCTTTATTCTATTGAACCCTGTTTGATGATTACGTTATGTTTTAGCTATATATACAATGAGAAAGTATCCTTGACATGCATTGAGTGTTTACAAGTAGAAGATTATTTACCCACCTAGTTGCGCAAGTCTGAGTTGTTCCTCAATGTTGGTTAATTTAGAAATGTCACATTGGGCCTCCCTATCTATTCCCCAATCGTACTCAAATTGAGTATGGTATGTAGCATGTTTGACCCTATGTGAACCAAGATCCAAGTTAGGAATTATTTTAGAATAACTATGTGTCATGAAATGCTAGTCTATGCTTGAATTAAATGATTTCCTAATTTCATGTTTTTTCATAAAAATATTTAATGAATTGCATATTTTATTGATTAATCATATTTTAATTATGGAATTAGATTAAGGTATATATTTAAATGATAGTTTAGATTAACCTTTTGATCATAAAAGAATATTTAATGAGTTAATTTTTTACGTCTAAGGGTTATTTTCATAAAAATTTGGAAAATATAGTAAGTTAATTGATTTTGAAATTTTTTTGAGGTGGGAATGTGTGTTTATATTCGATTTAATCATATTGATAAATAATTGCAAATGAATGAAGGTAATTTTTTTTAATTGTTAACTAGAATTTTTAGAATTTAAAATAAATAAAATTAGAAAAATAATGGGAAAAGAAATAGGTTAAAAGGAAAAAATAATTAGCATTCTAGGGGAAGGGACCCAGTAGGCATTATAACTAACTTCATGCAACCTAAGCTCCTAAATGGTGCATCAAATTGACTTGATTTTTTTGAATTTTCTTCAAATGTGAATAATAGATTATAACTATTATTTTTTATTTTGAGGGTTTCTAACAAATGTGAGAGGGTTCACTAAGCATAGAAAGGTCAAAAAGTGACCATTTAGACTTGACTTCCAAAACGTGCCCTCTAATGATCCCATTACCTTTCACTTTCACCACCAATAATTTAAAAAAAAACATCATTAATAATCATATTAAGGTGCCATTATATTTATATAAAAAAATAATCACTCACTTTTGAACATACAATATTAATTTTATAATGTTTGAAGTTCATGTAAGCAGTGTTAAACATTCACAAGGCCATGTGGACCACTTGCCTCATCCAAGACTCTAACCTCCTTTTGGCCCAATTAACTTCCACATCAGGTCTAGCAATGTCACCTATTTTCCACACTTTTTTTATTTATCCTCCTTATTGTTGTGGTATTCATTGTAGTCTCCATGTTGATCACACTCTCCATGGTTTTTACAGGCATAGATAAACCATCCATAGTTGACTGGAATGATGCCCTCGACAATTTTAGGTAATGTCAAACTATCACTTGGCCTTTCATAATATAGACTGTTGATCCATAAAGTTGATGGTTGTTGAAAACAACCTTATGGGAAGTTTAGTGGATGGGGGACAAAATGTTCTACATTTAACAACCTCCAGGAATTCAAAAGCTTACTCTTCTTTTAGTTTACAAGAGGAAAAGGGGAGGAAGGTATAAACAAAGCAAATCTAAACTAGGCAATGCGCTAAAGCTTTTACAACATTTCAAATCTCTCTACCAGAGTACCAACTCTTAAGAAATGAATACAGAGTGCCATAGAGCCTTCATTGTTGAAAAGAGAATGAAATACTTAAGGTTTGAATAAGAATAGAGGATAGCATTTAGATCTTTTTGTGGGAAGCACCCACTAAGGTTCAGTAGAGTGTGATGCACCTAGAATATCCTACTGATGCCTCAAATTATTACAAAGAGTATTCACCCATAAGCGTAGTATGATACTTAACATATATTATTTCAACAATGAAAGAGTGAATGACATAATTTAGTTAACTAAAAATTCATATCAAACACCATAAAAGTTGAAACTCAAAAGACCAGTTCTTAAGATCACATCCAAACATGAATGAAATAGAGCATAAAACTTAGTATAAACAGAAAGTAAAACACACAAAAAAGGAAAAACTTGGCACAATTTGATGTTTTGAGCTTCTATTACTTGATTTAGAATGATACAAAGTGCTAAGGTCGGGTGCTAAATGGACATTCTATTGAAACTGATCTTCTAAGTATTTCTTACAGAAAGCAGTGAACAATCACTATTCAGAACCTAACATCCCACTAATCACCTTCTATCTTGGGAGAGGCTCGAAATTTCCTTTTATGGGACGAGGAAAGCAAACAAGCAAAAAATCTCTCTCCCACTACCAAAATGCAAAAGTCAAAAAATGAAACGGTGGCATTAAAACACCACTAGAGAAACTGTAGGAGAAACCACAAAAGTTGATGAAGATCACTGACAAGCCCATATTGCAGTTAAGTTTCGGTTGGTGAGAACTGATTGAAATAGAACTCAAATTCTCCCAATCAATTCCTTTCAACTACTTTCCTATGCAAAGCCTACTAAGTTAGATTCGAGCTGCCTCTAAAATGAATGCACTCTGGGTGGGAAAATTCTTTGAATATTAATGGTGCTTGCAACTTTCAGCATTGACATTCGACACTACCCAACATTCCTTCAGAATAGAGACAAAAAATTAGTGAGTTCTAATTCTTTCCTAGGTGCAAGACACATTAGAGCGTTTACATAGCCAACAAGTCATCCTCCATTGTTGTGTACGTTTTATATTAAGAAAATCCTCTCCAGGGACATGTGGCACGTAGGTCGGAATTGCTAGGGATTTTTCTTTCAGCTACCTCCAAGAAACTTTGTGGTGCTAATACATGGCAACCTCCACTTCAAAATACTTCAAAAGAATGAATGCTTTTAGCAAAGACCATGTGGCCACCATGTGGCACCATCATGCACCAGTTGTAAGAGGAGAAGGTCATGGTCATGCTTGAGATTGCGCCATACCAACAAGTGGTACTTCTTGACATTGATATACAAAGGAATAAATTGGAGAAGAAAAGGTTGTGAGGCTGCAAAACTTACGAGATAAAAGAAAGGTAAAGAAACTTGAAAGAAAGTATTTGATTTCAAGCTGTAGAGAAAAATCTCTATAGTCTTGGCGACTTCTAGGGGGCCTCTACTTGTGGAGGCCCAAACCTAACAATTTTCTAGCTTGCAAAGAGGGGTGTGCAGTCTTAGATTTTAAGGAATGCAAAATGCAAGGGTTCCAATCCACCTCCAAAGGTTGCACCGATGTGTGTATTTTCTCGAATGCTTGATCCAAATCAATTATCTCTTTGAAATAGATATCATTCAACTTCGTCTGTGTGGACCCGATGTGAAAGCTAAGTCATGTGAGGATGCAAAATTCTTTCAATCTCCTTGATGCTTGGTGACAGACCCAGGGTTTAAAATACTGACTAATCGTGTTAGTTATCCTCGAGAGACTATTTGATCTGATCCTTTTTCAACACTGTTCCATCAAGAAAAAATGGGAATGGAAGTCCCAAAATGACTAATCGCTAAATGTGCTCCCTCATCTTATCAACCTTATATTCCAAAGCACGGTGACACTCCTTGCCCCTTCAGGTAGTCTTATTATAGTTGACGAAATCGTTGGCCTTCTCTGCGTCCACTCTTCTATCCAAGATCCTTGCATCTGCCAAGGTATCTTCTATTGCTTTGTATAGCTTGACTATTAAAAGCTCTGATTTAGCTTCCTTGGGAGTGATGGATTGCAAAATCTATTCCACAACCAAGCTGACCTTGGCACTCAAATATTGTGCATCCACCAAGAATCTCAGAGCCAGCCTTAGGGATGTTGTCACATCCTTTATATTCTCCTAATAGGAGATGTATACTTGTTGCAATACAAGGAGGAAATTTGTTGGATCTGGAAGAGATACAGATGTGCAGGAATGCAACAAAATAGGGCATGAAAGAATAGAGCATAACAAAAAAAAATAGAGTATACACTCTAATGGTTGGCTGCAGCAATAATATTTTGTTTTTATAAATGCAGATTACATAAACAATACAGACACAGTGCTCTACTGAGGTCTCTTGTATCTGTTATTGTAATTCTATTCTAACTATTACAGAAGCCCCTATTTTATAGTTACAAAGGGCGGTTTAGTAACTTGGAGTGCAAGACAAGAAAACAAACTAATTGCATTTGGTGACAAATCCAGTTGTAATACGCTAGCACACAATTGACAGGAAGTTGACTGAAGATTGTAGAAGTTTCCAATGGCGGTGAGTTAGAAGCTTCCAGTATGGCAGTGGGAAGAATCTTCCAGCAAAGTGGTGGAGAGTCAGCTAAGCATTACGCTTTCATTCCCCCCCTTAATGCTTAGTGTAGTAACACCCAAAAATTCTCTGATCTTAGTAAAACTTTCCTTTGAAATTGCTTTGGTAAATATATCTGCAAGTTGATCACTAGTCTTACAAAACTGTAGTTCGATTTGTCCACCTGCAACAAGATTTCTAATGAAATGATGGCGGATATCTATATGCTTGGTTCGACTATGAAAAACTGGATTCTTTGTGATGGCAATAGTAGAATTATTGCCACAATAAACAATTGTAGGTTTATTTTGTTCTTCTTTCAAATCAGCAAGTATTCTCCTTAACCAAATTGCTTGACAAGTTGTTGATGTTGTTGCAATGTACTCTGCTTCTATAGACGATAGTGATACAGTTGCTTGTTTCTTTGAACACTAAGAAATTGCACTTGATCCCAAGCTGAATACATATCCTCATGTGCTTTTCCTATCATCAATAGATCTTGCCCAATCACTATCTGTATATCCAACCAATCTAAAGTTGTTTGCAAGTGTATACAAGATGCCAAAGTTGCTTGTACCATGAATATACCTGAGTATCCTTTTAATGGCACAAAAGTGAATCTTACTTGGATTTTGCATAAATCTTGATACTAGACTGACTGCATACATGATGTCAGGTCTAGTTGTAGTAAGATACATAAGACTGTCGACTAAACTTCTATATAGTTTTGTATCTATCTTTTCAGTATCATCATCTTTGGCCAACTTTACATTTACATCCAAAGGAGTATTCATAGGTTTGCAATTCTTCATTCTAAATTTATTAAGCAAATCAACTGTATACTTTTCTTGTGAGATTAAAATCCCACCTTTAAATTGTCTAACTTCTATTCCAAGAAAGTAATGCATTAAGCCCAAATCGGTCATTTCAAATTCACTTTTCATGGCTTTCCTGAATTCTTCTATCAATACTTCACTATTGCTTGTGTAAATGAGATCATCAACATATAAATAGATTATAAGTAAATCATTGGTACCTTTGGATTTGATGTAAAGTGTAGGTTCACTTTCACTCCTTTTGAATACATTCTTCTGAAAATAGTCATCAATCCTACTATACCAAGCTCTTGGTGCTTGCTTAAGACCATAAAGAGCCTTGTTCAATTTGTAAACTTTGTGTTCTTGTCCTGAAACCACATATCCTAGTGGCTGCTCCACAAACACTTCTTCATTTAAGAAACCATTTAGAAAAGCTGATTTAACGTCAAACTGATATACTAACCACTTGGATTATGCTGCAAATTCCAAAAATGTTTTTATAGTATCCAACCTTGCTACAAGAGCATAGGTTTCATTGTAGTCTATACCTAGCTATTGTGCAAAGCCTTTGGCCACCAATCTTGCTTTGTGTCTTTCAATGGAACCATCAACCTTATATTTTGTTTTATAGACCCATTTCAGTCAAATAACATCCTTTTCTGGTGGAAGTTTTGCTAACTTCCATGTTCCATTTCTTTTGATTGAATCTATCTCCTCATCCATGGCTTTAATCCAAACTTCATGTTTTACTGCATCTTCAAATTGTCGTGGTTCTACTTGAATATGAGCCAAAGCAAAATTTGAAACTGAATCAAGACTAGTAGTTATTTCATAAATTTCTTTGAGATCTTTTACCTTCATTGGAGGAGGACTCAAACTCTAAGGAGATTTTGATGATGGAGATGCTTGAGTGGAACTTGATCCACCACTTGTGCTAAGAGGCTGAGATGGAACATCTTGTTATGTTTCCACAATTCTTGGTCTTTCTTCTTCTTCATTCCATTTCCATGCATTCTTTTCAGCAAAAATTACATCTTGACTAACTATCAAACTTTCTGTTGCTGGATTATATAACCTGTAACCCTTAGTTTCCTCACAATACCCAATAAAAATGCATTTTTCACTTTTATTATCAAATTTTTGTCTTTTTTGCTCTGCAATATGAGCATAGGCAATACATCCAAAAACCTTAAGATGAGCTACACCAGGCTTTCTTCCACTCCATGCTTCATAAGGAGTTATATTCTTTACACTTTTGGTTGGACATCTATTTAGCAAGCAAATAGATGTAGCTACAGCTTTAGCCCAAAAAGTATTCAGAAGATCCTTACCCTTGATCATGCTTCTAGCCATCTCTACTATCATACGATTCTTCCATTCAACTATTCCATTTTGTTGAGGAGTATAACTTGCAGTCAATTGCCTATGAATACCATTTCTTTTGCAAAAGTATTGAAATTCATTTGAAGTAAACTCTACCCCTCTATCTATACGTAGAGTCTTCAAGAAATTACCACTTTGCTTTTCTACATATGCTTTAAAACGCTGAAAGATAGAAAATGCTTCTGACTTTTCTTTAATAAAGTATACCCAAACTTTTCTACTATAGTCATCAACGAAAATAAGAAAGTACCTATTTTTGTTGAGGGATAAGGTATGCATTGGACCACAAATATCAGCATGCACCAATTCAAGAGGTGTTCTTGCTCTCCATTCTTTTATGATGGGAAATGAGTCTCGGTGTTGCTTATTGATAATGCAATCTTCACAAACTTGATCATCTTGTTCAATAATGGGTAACCCTTTTACCATTTTCTTTTGGTAAAGTAGTTTTAACCCTCGAAAATGGAGGTGTCCATACCTCATATGCCATAGCCATGACTCATTACCTAGGACTGCATTCAAAGCTTGAGTTTCCCCATATGCAAGTCCAAGAGGAAAAATTCTATTTTGTAGCATACCAACTTTTGCTACAATCTGATTGCTATTAGTTTTATCATATACAACACATTCATTATTTTGAAAAACAACAAAATACCCTTTCTCAATAAGTTGTCCAACACTCAATAAATTATGTGCTATTTTTGGAACATACAACACATCATGTATATATTTTTCCACACCTTGTTTAGTTTTGACAGCAATTGTTCCTTTTCCCAACACTTCAACTTCTTTGTCATCTCCCAATCGCACATTTGTTTTTGGAAACTCTTCCATCTTCACAAATATATTCTTATTCCCTGTCATATGGTTACTGCAGCCACTATCTAGAAGCCAAACATTTTCAGAAATCTCTTTTGTAACATCACATGCAAAAAATAAATTGTTTTGCCATTGTTTTTCTTCAGAAAAGTTAGCATGTGGCTTATTCTTTTTCCAACAATCTCTTTCATAATGACCAATCTTTTTGCAATAATTACATTGCACTTGTGATTTGTAATAACTTTGGTTACCTCTTTCATTATTGTTGTAGTATCTTCTTCTATTGTAGCCTCTGCCTCGTCCACTATTGTTCTCTTTACTTTCATTGTCTCTTCTTCTGAATCTTCCTGATAGTTTACCAAAGTTTTTCTCTTTATTTTTTGAAATATTTAACTTTGATTGAAATGCTTGTTCAATAGACTTTTCACTGGTTCGATTCATCCTTTGCTCATGTGTTTGAAGGGATCCCATAAGTTCATTTATTGATAATGATGTTAGATCCTTTGACTCTTCAATAGCTATTACAATAGGATCAAATTTCACAAGAAAACTTCTCAACATTTTTTCTACTATTTTTTGATCTGTTAGGGTATCTCCATAAGATCTAATCTGATTTACTAAACCCATAACTCGAGTAAAGAAGTCTTGCATAGATTCAGAATCTTTCATAAAAAGGTTTTCAAAATCTCTTCTAAGAATTTGGAGTTTGATAGTCTTTACCTTATCTGTTCCTTGGAATACATTTTGCAATAGATCCCAAGCTTGCTTTGATTTTGTTGTAACATAAATTCTTGGAAATATTGTCTCATGTACTACTTGTTGAATGATGAAGAGAGCTTTTGCATCCTTATGTATGTTTTCTTGAAGCTGATCTCGTTGTGCTTGTGTCCAAGAGGCAAGTGTTTGAGCATCTGCAGGTTTTGAATAGCCATTCTGAACTAATTCCCATAAACCTTGAGAAATAAACAATGTTCTCATTTTGATGCTCCAAAAATCATAATTCTCTCCTTTGAACAGAGGAATTTGAGGCTGCAAACTATTGCTAGTAATTTCCATATTTAAAAACAACATAATAGAAAATTATTATACTTATCTCTCCTTTAAAATGCCCAAATTTGCTCCTTCAGGCAACTTCTCTTTTTGCAATGTTTGCTTTCAAAAAATTCTAGCGAAATATTTTTTGCTCTGATATATCTTCTTCTTCAAGTTGCAACAGTTATTGTTTCAGACAAAATTAATTCCTGCAACCAGACTAGGCTCTGATACCAATTGTTGGATCTGGAAGAGATACAGATGTGCAGGAATGCAACAAAACAGGGCATGAAAGAACATAGCATAAAAAAAACAAACAGAGTATACACTCTAATGGTTGGTTGTAGCAACGATATTTTGTTTATATAAATGCAGACTACATAAACAATACAAACACAGTGCTCTGCTGAGGTCTCATGTATCTGTTATTGTAATTCCATTCTAACTATTACAGAAGCCCCTATTTTATAGTTACAAAGGGAAATTTAGTAACTTGGAGTGCAAGACAAGAAAACAAACTAATTGCATTTGGTGACAAATCTAGTTGTAATAAACTAGCAGACAGTTGACAGGAAATTGACTGAAGATTGTAGAAGTTTCCAGTGACGGTGAGTTAGAAGCTTCTAGTATGGCGGTGGGAAGAAGCTTCTAGCAAAGCGGTGGAGAGTCAGTTAAGCATTACGCTTTCAAAATCAGCCTGTTGTGTTGATGTTATCACTACGCTCTGCAATTGTTGGGCTTGCAATTCCTTGTTCTTGATCTCTTCCTATAATTTATTAATTATTTCCAAAGAATTTGAAACTTCAAGGCACAATTGTACCAATTCTTGCTCGCATGATTGCAAGGTGGAATCCATGGTTTTCTTTACCAATTTCTCTGCACCCAACATTACCTGATCCTAGTGAACCTCAGCCTGGAATTGGTTTTCTTCCTACTGAAGCTCTTGTTGTCCTTTCACTTGCATCTTTGAAGCATAAGAGAGCTCCTGCTAGATCTTCTGCAGCTCTTCCATTTTCTCATGTAATTATCTCTCTACCAACTCCTTAGTACTCTTTTCATCTATGGCCAAGGATTGGGAACTCACCAAATCCTATTGTAGTCTTTCCTTTTCTTGTTCCATTTCTTCATGCAACTACCTTTTTTGATCCAAGGCATTAGAGAAATCCTTTTACATCTGTTGTAGCTCTTGTTCTTTAACCTATAGTTTGGACTTCAGATCCTCATTCTCTTTTTGCTCGACCTCGATCTTGGCCAATGTGTCAGTTATCTTGGCCTAGAATTGAGCCTTCTCTACTTGTTCTACCTATAATGCTACTAAAATTTTATCTTGCTACTCCTATCTCAAGTGGGTAATATTTGTATCTTTGAACTTTATCTTTGCCTAATGTCTCTCCACTATAGCCTTAATATTTTTCAATTCTTCCTCCCTTTTCTTTAGCTTTTGATCTTACTTAAGGCATTCAATTGACACTACCTTTTGTGTTGCTTTCATGAGGCCCACCTTATCACATGGAAGGTTATCACTGATATTGAGGCCTATTGCTTGGATGTCATAATATTCATACTACATTTGGCCTTCAAGCTTAGAGGTTAGGGGTTTCATGGCCATGATCATTAGTGTTTCCCACTTTTCATCAACATTTGTTTCTATCTTGGAGATGACTAGAGCCAATATATCCCTTGCTCACATCTTCTACTCTAGATGTCCTCCAAAGCCTTCTTGAACAAGTCCATTTGAGTCTGTAGTCTAAGGGAGACTCGATGCTCTATTCAACTATTGGGATGTCGATGGGGAGACCAAAAGAAATAGGATATAGTGCAGTCCCTATCTATTCTCCTAATGGGAAAGCCATTGGAAAGCTTAGGGTCATATACAAGAAAGAAAAATTCCAAGCCATATTTGTGTGGGATGCAGGGTACTCATAAGAGTAAAGGGGGTAGTAATGGACGAAAAGACCATTGGAATAGTAGAAGGAAAGGGAGAGGAGACTTGCATAATAAGTGGGTCAAAAGTGGGAGCATGTGCTTTTGATAAAGTAATCAAGATATCAACTATAGAGGTGGGATCAGGTACAGGGTCCAAAAGTGGAAGCACGAAGTTGTGGATCTGATAGTTGTAGCCATGAAGAAAGGTGTGGAAGGGACATCTTGCTTAAAAATGGCCATAGTAGTGATTGTAGAGGAAGATGGAGGGGCAAGCAAAGAAATGGAAGGAACCAAAGACTAAGAAGAAGTAGGAAAAGGGGAAGAGATACTTACCTATCTTGTGAGGAGATTGGATGCTTGTGAAATGAAGAGCACATCCTCATCCTCCTTCTTTATGACCTTCCTTGGGTTAGACCCTCAAGTCTTCACTTCATGGGAGGCTCACTGGTTACAATTGATCCCTCGATAGTTGAACCCGATGAGCCTTGCACTCCTTGAGAAGCTAGGGATTGTATTTTGGATATGTGGGTTCATGTTTTCCTAGTCAAAACACTTGTGAATGATGATTGTTATTGTGTTTGTTTCCCAGATGATCTCTCTTTTGTAGCCTTTTCCTTTCCACTCTATTGAGGTGGTGACATGGAATCTACTTCAAAAGAGTTTCCATGTTCATCATCCCATAGATTTCATTTAATTTTTTGTCCATAGGGGCAGAGCCATAGAGGGAGTTTAAATCATGAATCTCTTTTTGATATTTCCAGAAGTGATATTTTCCACACTCTATTCCCTCTTCTTCAACTATGGCATCAAAGTTTTATGTATTTTGACCTCCAGGTTCACTTCTGACATAATCTTGTAAAAGGAAAGCCATAGGGGCCTTGTTGATAGTAGAAAAAATAGCTTGACATAAGAAGTTGTGTTGGCTTCTCTTGGATTCATCTTTGATTCCTAGTATGGCAACGAGGCATGGGTTAGAGATATCCCTTGGCTGAACAAACAACCATCAAGATCATATTTCTAATGACCACAAATGATGCCAATTCCAAGATGGGTTAGATTTTCAACCAAAAGCACTTGTGCACCCCTCTTTAACAGTGTGACCATACCCTTTGTGAGCAGGGGGTAGTAAATTACAACCTTTTTCTTCTTTACCCCAAATGTATCATCAATGATTGATAACTACCAAAACAATCTCAAGGGTGAGAGTTTTGCTTGTTACACTAGTGGGTAGCCTAAAAGGAACCTTTATAAATCCATGCATTTGTGTAAAACTAAAACATAGTTCATAGAAATAATCACACAAGGGTTTTCTCTTCATTATCCATGTAATATGGTCACTTGTGAACCTAGCAAGGTTTTTCCATTTGGTAAAAATATCAGAGAGCTAGGGTCAAGAAAGAATCTTTAAAAGCTAAAAGGTGGAAAATTATCGTTGCTTATAGTTTAGGACATAGAACAACAATCTTCTACACTTCTCATTCAAGGAAACCCTAGAGATCTCAATCCAAGGATGAAGTAGGGGAAAAAGATCTTGTAATAGGGTGTCCTAGGGTCTAATTAATGACTAAAAGAGGGGTTCACCACCAAATTAGGGCTTGGAAAGACAAGCAATACGCAAGACCTAATTATGAAAGTTAACGATATTGAAGACTACAATAAGTGACCTAGAAATGACTATAAATTAAAACATAAAGCTGAGAAACCAGAAATGTGCACCTAGAAATCTATAGCTCAGCATGAAACAAGATCTGAAATGTTGAAAAATCTTGATTTAGGGCACACTAGGACTCATATGCCACTTTTGGTGTATCAGTCCCAATCTAGGGTTTCTAGACTAGAATAGGAATATGGCAGTGTAGACTCAGAATCTTCAGAAATTTGAAAATTTTCCTATAGGGGGACTCATACACCACCTCTAGCGTATTAGTCTCATTCTTCTAGTTTAGAAAATTAAAGTCCATATCTACTCTCCAATCTCTTATTTTCCTTCCTAAACTAATTTTTGGATCTGAACTAGTAAAAAGACTTGCAAAACACAATATAGTGTTGAATTGCTTATGGGGGGTTTGCCTCACTCAAACCCCTAGTTTGGTAATTAAACCTTGATGGAAACAATGGATCTTTAATGTAAATGTGAATATATACCCTAACCTTATTGCATCTAAGATTAGGAAATCTGAAATGCAATGCAACTCTAATCTATTGTGCTAGAATGAGATGCATGAATGAAAACATGAAGATGAATGACTCACTTAGGGAGATACCTAATCACCCTAATAAGCCATAATGATGCATGTAAATTCCTTAGGCTGAAAGTAAAGTGATAATGAAGGATTGAATCACTTAGGAAACAAGTCATTAGGTATGGCTTGATTGCTAGTTACATCTCCCCAACCTAGAATCCATCATGATTCAACATAGGTAACCATAATCAATCCTTAACAATGCTAGATCTTGAATGAAAGTGAGCTTGAAGGCCTACAAAAATACTATAATGTTGCTCCAATATTTCAACTTTGCTTGCTACTTTCTCTTGAATGCTCTTGTGAAAGAATGCTTGAGTACTTGTGAATGCTTAGATCTTGAAATTTCTCTTTTAGATTGAAAATAATGACTTAGAAGCTTTTTTATATAGGAACTACACCTAATTTACCATTATTTAGATCTCAAAAGCCAACATCAACCAAAAATTTAAATGAAAAACTTTAATTTCTCGCTCAAACCCTAAAAATGGGCCATACGTGACTCATACACCACTTGTGGTGTATGGGTCCCACCTAGGGGGACTCATAAGCCCAAGGTGGCATATGAGTCCCACCCTAGTTTTTTAGGATGGAAGAATGATGGGTTGTTAGAAAATTTAATTCTTTTATTGATTTTTTTAGGATTTTAGTTGAAATAAGCCTTGAGATCCAAAATAAAGGGTCTTAGGGGATTATTATGATGATTTAAAATGGTATTTAATGCAAGGGTGCTAAAATAGGTCCAAATTAAGTGTGAAATTGCACCATCTCTAAGAGTGTACAATTTTATACACTATAAAAGCATAATAATATCATGTCCAGATGAAAGTATATGGGTCCGTATAGAAACTAGACTCCTCAAACCTAATGCATTGGCAATATCCAATTTCATATATCTCTCTAAATATCAAGAATTTTAATGCAAAACCATGTAGGCAAGGAAAGAAGAATACCATAATTCATAAGTATTTATGTATTCTTTTATTTGGTCAAGCATTCTTCTTGTGACGAGTTCTTCAAAATCATGTCGGAAAGGCTCCTTATGTATCTTGAGCTTGAAAGCTAAGCTCATTTGAGACTTTTCTACTCTATCATCTTGATCCATGCAAAAAATGAAGGAGATCATTGAGAAGATATGTAGGTCATAATTAAACTCTTTAAAGGTTAAAAGGAACTCACGTAATTTGGTCAATTTCCCACCCTTTATCTCATGATTGCAGAAGTTCAACCGATCCCTCCAGTTTTCCCATTAGCTCTCCATTTTCCTTCTTGAAAATATGTCTATTGTTGGGTCACACATGATACACAACATATCCCTAATGGCATCTACATTAACAATCACTCTCAGCCCACTTCCCTTAATAACCCCAGTGTATGCATCGAAGCTTGAAACACAAGCATCCACCAACTTAGGGCATGGATGCACCAATGGTACCATGTATTGTGGGAGGCTGCAATTCTAGAGAAAAAATCTAAAAAAATTAGGTGTTCCTTCCTTTACCTTCTTCTCCCTTCTTTGGAAAGAACCTTCATGGAGGATTTTTGGTTTGGTATGAAACTATGGGTTGTGGATGTTATTAGCAAAATCCTTGAATTTTTCTCAATCGATATGTTAGGTCCATGTCAAGGACTTTGTGTTTACGAATGCTAGCTTTTGTGGAATGGTTGTACCAAAGTAATATTTTTTAAAGACATCAACACAGTGAGATGAGGATGATGATGCTTTAGTGTTGGTACCAGAGGATGCTCCCTCTACTACTATTTATCCATATTTACTTTGGTATTATTGATAATCTTCTCAAATCTACTACTTCTACACTTGAAATTTCTAACCCTTGTTTGTAATTCAAACTTAGAAAAATTCACTGTGACTTGCTTTCTACTTACTCTTTGCTTGGAATACTTCAAATTTCACTTAGAATAAATGCAAATGAATACTATAATTTACATTTGAAATGTCACCAACAAGACCACTCAATTTAATTAAGTTCCTACCTTTTGGGAAATGCCAAACCTCTTTATGGAAAGGAGAGGAGGTACAATTCATTTCACCAGCCTTGTAGGAACTTAAACTTTGAGATTAGGAAATGCATCCTTGACAAGATGTTTTACATTAAAAATGGGTCAGAGGTGAATGAAACAAGCATCATTTCTCACGATGGTGTGAAGGACACACAAAGGTGGCATGACACTTGGAAAAAATTTAAAATCTTATGCACATTCCACCACTTGGATTTAATAACTCGGGACCTTTGAAATTATCCCTGTACAATCCTCCATGCTCTAGACTACCCACTTGATAATTTTTTAATGTCACATATTAAGCAAGTAATTGGTTTTACTTGTATTTTTTTCCTACTTTTTCTATAAATTGATCTCATCCTTAATGCACAAGCCATTCTAGATTTTAGGAAAGTTTGATTATTCTATAAGTAGGAGTCATGGGAACCCCCATTAGATTGCTTAGCAATAAGCATTAGTTTCCTTTTGTAGGAGACATAACAAATGATAGATTGAAACAGTTGAACGAGGCAAAAAATAGCCTGATGCTTACTACTATCAAATGAGTCCTTGGGGATGATTTTTATTTAATGCTAATTAGTATAGGGTAATTACTGATATCACATATAGGTTTGTAGAATCTCTTCTTGACCTAAAAAAATTGAAGCCTTGCATTATAGAGCTTGGGTATGTGCAAGATTATCATGGAAAAAATGGGCCCTTAAGTGGCAAAAAATTTAGAAAAATTAGAGTTAGGCAACTTGACGTAAAAATTTGAATAAGTTATCTATATTCTTTCAAAAATATGTAAGAATAGAATCTGTAGCAAATTGAATGTAGTTTCTAAACTACTAGGTTTATTTAAAATAATAAAAAATCTATTCAAATGGTGAAAAATTGAAATTTCAATGCAGTAGTACTTAAATTCTAGGGAAAAAATAAGAAGTAGGTGTCTGTTTGACCATGCTAACCACAACAAAATGATAATTTTTTTTATAAGATTTTATGTATAAGTAGAGGACTCATGTCTAGATGTGATACATAATTTTTTGTAATTTTTTTCCAAGTAAATAATTAATTATAAATTTTTTATTACAACTTTTAAAAAATATAAAAAATTGTATGTCTAACCACCTTAACTTGGTCAAAAATTCATGAAATTCATTTTTTTTTTTTTAATCCTATAGTATGTGAAGCATAGAATGTGACACATGTTTCAGATTCAAAAAATGTGATACCGTTTGAAAGCTATAGATTTTTTTCAATTAGCCTATCAATCAAGACTTTAGTTGTAATTCAAATAGAAAATGAACAATAATTATTTATTAAATTCAAAGTATAGCATAATTTATATTGGTGGAAAGTTGAGAATCTCCTTTATAAACCCTTTTTGTTTCATCAATTTTGGGTAAAAAAATTATCATCAGCCACATACCCATCATATTGCCACTTTTTGGCCCATCATGATCCTGCACATACCCTCTTACCAAAGCTCTTTTTAGTAAAGACTATCGCAAGGGGCTTGAGGAGGTTGTGCATGTGGCAGTCCCAAGGGTGGGGATTCCCACAATGATGGACATAAGGAACCTTTTTGATAGTGGTGAGATTGTGCAAGTGCCATGGCTTCCATTTCTTTTTGGCTTTTGGACAACTATGATGGAGTGACATTGTGAAAAGTTGGCCCCTAATTGCTCCTTCCTGATGAAAGTTATGAACATAGATCCTATTTATAGAATTGAGTGGTACATGGATTTCTGAGATTTGTTGTATCCTCATTGTCCCAAGAACTCTAACAGAGCATAATTCAGTGTCAAATTCTTCAAAGATGCTCTCTTTCCCCCTTTTTGGTAAAAGTTTTTACTAGAATTTCTTTTGAGTTTTTGTGGTTGCTAGTTTCTTTTGGTTTAGTAGTAACTTAATTTCTAGAGTTCTATGTTTCTTTGGTTTGACACCTCCTTTAGATTCTTCACTATCAAACCTCTTAGAACTTCCTTTCTCATCTTTTGGGGCTTTTCCAAAGTGTACTTTCCAAAAAAATTCTCCTCTCTATCTCTTGTTTTTTTCCCATAGATCTTAAAGCTCCCCTTTTTCTTTGAAAATATAGGCCTAAGTGTCTCATACTATATTGTAAATTATTTTTATATATGAATGAATATAGTTTCTTCTTTTTGCATTAAGGTGTAGTTCAAGGAAAAATTTCACATTTTACATTTTTTACATAATTTATAGTATTTACATAATTTACAAGAAAGCAGGTCTCACAAGAGACAAGGTATTAATTAATGCTTCAAGTGGATACCATTCACAAAATCCAAGATAATTTCCTTCCATATCTTAGATAATTCGAATACATTTCTCTCCTTACAATTCATAATACAGAAAGGCCCTTTCCATAATGTATAAAACTTGGCATGTTGACCTAGTTTGCTGGCTCGCTTGTCATATTTTAAAATTAAATCACCCTCTTTGAAACCAAGTTCAGATGCATTTTTTATCAAACCACCTCTTCACCACCTACTGGTGGTTGGTCATGGCATCATATTCCTTTTCTTGGGCCTCTCAGAAATTTAACAACTCTACTAGTCTTCCCTCCATGCTACCATTCTCTTCAACCTCTAGGGACTTTAACAGCTATAGCGATGGGATTTCCATAGAGATAAACAAAACTACCTCTTTATCATATAGAATTTCATAGGGTGAGGCTTTTAAAACTTTATTTGGAGTGATACGGTTGACCCATAAGGCTGTTCACAAGTGCCTATGCCAATTGTTTTGATGGTCAGAACCTATCTGCTTGATTAGCTCTTTCATCTCCTTGAGCTCTCTATCCTGATGATGGATCACAGAGTGTAATCTAAAATGTTGATCCAAAAAAGCTTACACAATCTAATCCAAAAATAGCTTCTTTGATAGTTTTTGCTTGTGAAATTTGTGAGTCCATTTACCTGTGGGTAGTAATTTCATGAAGTCTTGAGGTATAATCCATTATTCAATGTGAATTTATATATCTCGACGCCTACAATGTCTTGTGAATTATTAGAAATTAAGGTTTTTGGGGAGCCAATCTTGCCAAGTTAGCTCTTTAAAGAAATTCATGATCTCACTTAAGCAGTGTTATTCTTTAGGGGTGCCACCTCTATCCATTTGGTGAAATAATTTGTAGTAGTTAAAATCTATTTATGCCCCAAACTAGAAATAGGGTTGATCATTCCAATAAAATCAAGACCCCATTAAGAAAATGGTTCATCAATCACAATTAGACTTAAAGGCATGGAAAAATTCTTACGTGTACGATAAAGAATTGGAATTGCTAACATTTTATTACCAAGTCATGGAATTCTACAAACAAGGTAGGCCAGTAGTACTCCACACACATTATATTTGGGGCAATAGTCTTCATTAAGAAATGACTGCCTACACGACTATTGTGGAACTGATTTAAGATCTGATTTGCGTATTCCTTGTCCATGTAGTAGAGGAGAATTCCATTAAAATTCCTTTTGAAGAGAACTCCTTCTACTATGGTATACCCGATGCCCTGTGTTGGCCTCCTACAATGATTTAACAACTAAGCCCTTAAAGTTGTGATTTAGATATTTGAAATCTAATCTGAATAGCCATCTTAATAATTATGAAGGTGCATTTAACTTGTCAACCCAGGGATGTAGACTTGAAATGGGTCAACATAGTATGTGCACTAGGAATCCAAAGTAGCCATATTCATTCTACAGCTAAGAAAGACATAATGTTGAAATTAAATTACTTAGAAAGAAATAACATAAGTACTGAACATCAGCTAGCAACTATACTAAGCTGAAATGCATAACATAAATGAAAATCTGAGCAAACAGACAAGAAACCACTCTATCTACTTTGGCTATAGGAATAGTCACATAATGGAATTCTAGTGGCTGCAAGAACAGACAGTTTCCAGATTTGTAACTATTTGTTGAACATAAAAGTAATAACTAAGCTAAGGATGGAATTCTCACCAAGTGGGCCCCCTTGGATGAGTATCCCTTAAGACAAATGTATTTAACTCAGATGCACGAACTTATAACTTCATCTTTATTCATTGGAAAACATGAGTACAATCAAGCAACATAACTATAGTACTGAAAAACTAAGAATGTGAGTACAACATCGGATTAATCAACCTTCTGAGAAGGAGCATCTGATTCTTATTTATAGAAGGAAAACTACTAACTAACTACCTAGCAAGGTGGTCAACTCCAAAAGATTAGGAGGACACCACTTTAGGGAAAGCATAGAAAGTGGAAAGGAGGTTATGCATGTGTGGAATCTAGTCAAGCCGGTTTTCCTTAATGTAGATCTAGCATAACAATAGCTCCTATATTCGCTCAACAAACTATTAAGACCATTTACAAGGAAGTTACAATTTTTTATTTAAACTAGGAATCTCCCTCAATTGAGATTCTTCCCTGAATTGACCTTTGAATGATCACCTTTTTTACTTTTATGGTGAACCGACCAGCTCGCAGAATCTTCTTCAATTTTGTAGGCTCTAATTATATCTGCATGACAACATTAGCACACACAACAATTGCATATCTGTAATGATCTCAAAGTAACATTCATTAATCCACATGTAAATGAGCATGTAGATAGTTCACATAGCATGTTAATGTCATGTAAAAGTTACAACAATAACCTTATGCCCAATGTCTATGGTTTTGAGGAAATATCATGAAAAGATCAACATCCAAGTATCAAAGTATATGACAACTACAACAAATGGATAATAAAATTTATCAAAATTGAGCCATAAACTGGACTCATCACTCCTCCCAACCTAAGGCTTTGTTGGTCCTCCAACAGAGGAAGGGTTGTTCCTTTTCTTAGTCAATACCCTAAAATTTGCAACTGTTAGGTGCCCTACATCAATTCTTGCAGTGTGTGAATTAGGGTCCCAATAGAACCCTTGCTTGTTGTCCAACATGTTCCATCTCTGTCTCTCTGCAGCTATATCAAACTGATAATACCTAAAATTTGGCATAGGCCATAATAGGATAGGTGGCTGAAAAGTTCATGGAAGCCAAAATTGTCCCTTTGTCCTTCCAATATGTACATATCTATCAACTCTTTTACATGCTATAGCATAGTTCTGTAGAGAGTGAGGCTCAACTTTTTTTAACTCATTAGTCAGACTATTCCATCTCTGTGACATATATTCCATTATAGATTTCCCTGTGGTCTCTTCTACTTTCTCATATTCTTTGTAAACTGCTTCTCTCAAAGGTAGGATCCTACTGCTATAACTTGGTCAGTAAAGAAATCTGTGCCATTCCCTGAAAATGTCTCCAAGATTTCTAGATTCAGCCCTGATGGGTAAAGGAGTGTTGGATTCTATTTGCCTATAAGTCTTGAACTGTTGTCCCCAACTAATTTCATTATGTATCCAAGACATAAATTCCCTTAATTGGACATCACCAACATACAACAATGGATTCCAATCATGATCTTGGGACACAACATAATTATGCAAATAGAATTCACACAACAAATTTTTTATTTTAGGAGGAGCAATCTAATAAGCCTGAAAAAATTCAAGAGGAGTCTTAATGGAAGAATTCAAACCTGAGATGATCCTTGATAGTTTAAAAGAAAGATTCCTCTCCTTCAAATACAAAGCATAGACCCTTGGAGGAGTCCTGTATTTAACATCTGAGACACCAAGGATACTACATTGTCCACATTTTCCTTTAAGGCAACAATTTATGTATTCTTCTCTTCAATCTTTTCATAAATTTCTTTTTAATCTCCTCTTTCAGCTTTTGTTTCTCCTTTTTCCATTCTTCATCCCTCCTTTGTATCTCATTCCATAGGTTCATGGCTACCATGTTCCATGAAATATTGGAAGGTCTATGTATTCCTACTAAAGTTTTTCCTGGCACCAATTCTTACTCCTCATGTGGCCCAAGCTGCAAGGATTCTGATTGTTCACCCAATTCTGGCTGCAGGGGTGCTTGTTCTTGCTGCAAAAACTCTTGCTCTTACTGTAGGATCTCCTGATTCTCCCCATACTCTTGACACTCAACTTTTTCTACAATGGTAGCAAGTTCTACCAACCTTATGTTTTCCTGCTCCTCAAAAATGTCCTTTTCCTCAACGTTCACCTGCCCCATTGGGGCCTCTGTGTCCCTCTGTGATGTTTCTCTATGCTTAGGGCTTCCCTATGGAGACATACCAGCGGCTGGTCTAGCGGGTCTTATTTTTCTAGGAGGGATTTCTTATTTTTCTTCGACTGCAAGATGAACAATGTCAAGCTTCTGTTTCTTAGAGCTTGGTAATTCTATCATTTTCTTTTTAGCTTTCCCCTTCCTTATTTTTTCCTCTCTTTTGTGCCCTAGTTTGAATTAAGGTTTGAAGAGGGACATCATCATCAGAGTTTGAAGGAATAGCTTTGTCTGAATGTTTCTCTTAGAAGAACTAATCTCTATAGTTTTCTTAGCTACAGGAGGGTTTACACTAGGGCTTGCACCAAAAGTTGAGGCTCCAGGAGTGGCTTCAACAAAACTCACCCTCCTACTAGCCCTACGAGGTTGAGGCAAAACCCTAGGTCACAAATATTCTAGTCTAAATTGATCAACATTTAAGAATTATTCCCAAGTCATATCAGATACATCATGTAGAGACTTCTCTACTAATAATTTGATTGAAGACAATGGTGGGAAACATAATTATCCCTACCTTTTTGGGTTTTAGCCGCCATGATTGAAATGAGATGATATAACAAATAATTTTTCACGTTCATTGTTCTCCCATGCCTCATATGATTCAAGAGTTTGAAGTGCATAGAATGTAGGTTCGACTGGCGGCCTTCACAAGTGATGTACTTCACAATGTGGATAGCTTCTTGCTTCCACGACTCAAGCAGAGAGGTTCTCTTCACACCTTGTTTGTCCTCATCTAATGGAGGGTCACTAGGTTCTGTAAATTCAACGCTAGTTGACCTTGCATCTCTGGTAGTAGGGTAATTTTCACCATCGGTAGGCAACCTTGTAACTTCTGCAATCCTCTCTTCATTAGCTATTACCTCCAACCCTTTTACCATGGCCTTTCCTTCAGACAATTTCTGCAAAATTCCAACACATCTTCATTATAACCATTTAGCTTCAAGAAATAATCTAACCACCTGCAATTTTAGAACTCGTCCTGGGAAGGTGCATCCTGCAACACTACATCATGAACCGTGGGTTCATTTCAAATTAACCCACCTCCCATTGCTCAACTATTTGCAATTAAACAAGCAATCTGCAAAGTTTGCCTTCTTGCAATCTTTGTCTGAAAGCCAAAATTCCACCTTTCTACAACACTACTCAATTCCCAATGCCAATGCCATATGAATTTTACCTTTTTGGTGACTTAGGATTATGACAGAAGCAATAAAGATAGTAAAGACTAATAAATGAAGAATACAATTAAAAAAAATGGCGGCGGCGTGGTGTCATCTCACACATGCGAGCCATCACCTCACTTGGGATTCAGATTAGCTCAATTTAAATTTGCTAACATGCACCAACATGCACTGACACGTGGACATGGTATTCACACTTCCCCCCCAACCTAAATTTGAGCATGTTTCCTCACATGCAAGGTAGTAATGATGATTGAATAGGGGAAGGGAATAATTACATTATATGAAGAACGTCTATATTAATGTACAATAATTAAATGAATGTACTAAAATAAAATTAGGATGTAACAAATTGAAGCACACGTGCCTGAATTTATGGAATATTTGTTGCAAAGAATATTGAGGAAGTATTGGTCAACTTTTAAGAAGTTAGTTGGGAAATTAATGAAAGTGGAGATGGAGTGAAGTGGAATGGAGTGAAGCTATGTCGGTGTGATGGAAGAGAGAGAAAGGTGGAGATGGATGGGCGAATGGGTGGATTAATGAAGAAGTGGACTCCCACATGAGTGGAAGTCTTTATTATGACAAGTTGTGTACCTTAGTTAGCTAGAAGGAGGGACACTAGGTCCACTTCCTTCAGCTGTAGGAAGTTCGGGTGTTGCATGTTGAGTGAATTGCTATAGGAATTCCTCCTTGGAAGTAGGCTTGTGATACAACCTGAGGCGATGACCATTGACAAGCAGCTTAAATCTGGCAGGGTCAATGGTAGTGAGTTGAACAACACCATTGGAGAAGATTTCAGCAATCTCATATAGCCCCAGCCACCTTTTTTGTAGCTTACCAACATTATCCTGATATCTGGAGTCATAAAGGAGTGCCCAATCTCCTGGCTATAATTTCTTGTCCTTTGTGAATTTATCATGCCATTTGATTCTCTGATTCTGCACTACCTCTATGTGATGCAAGGATGTCATCCTCATCTCATCCAAATTATTCAGCTACATGATTTTTTCCTTTTATACCTCAGAGACATCAATCCCTAAGTCTAGTGTAGTCCTTAGAGTCTTGTGATCAAATTCAATGGGAATCATAATTGTTTTCTCATATATTAATTCAAAAGGAGTGAATCCTGTGGTTATTTTCTAGGTGGTTTGATAGGCCCAAACAACTTCTAATAGCCTATTTTCCCAATCCTTCCTATAAATAGCCACTTTTTTGGTCATAATGGCTTAAATTTCACTATTGGTCACCTCAACTTGACCATTAGCCTGAGGGTTATAAGGAGTAGACTTCCTATGCTTGATGTTGTATTCATTGATTAGTGTTGTAACAAGGGTTGAGGTGAATTGAGCCCCTTCATCAGTCACTATCTCTTGTGGAACCCCATACCGTGTGAAAATTTCTTCATAAAAAAATTCTATAACCTTATTATCTCTTGCATGCTTCATTGCTTTGACTTCAACCGACTTTGTTACATAATCAATGCATACCAAGATATAGGATTTACTTTTTGATGGAGGGTCAATGGGTCCTACAAAATCCAATCCCCATTTATCAAATGGAGTGATTACTACCTATGGGTAAAGGGGAATCTCATCAGATTTGGTTGGTCAGCCCATCCTTTGGAATCTATCACACTTCCTTGTATATTTCCCTACATCCTTGTGGAGTGTGGGCCAGTAATATCCTATCTTTAGAATCTTCATTGTTGTCCTCTTGGCTGCAAAATTCCCTCCACAGGGTTCATTGTGACATACATGCAATATATCATATGTCTCATCTTCCCTCACACATCTCCTCATGACATGGTCTAGTCCAATGTAAAACAAGCATCCTGCAATCCATGAGAAAGGAAAATATTTTTCAATGAGCACCCTTCTCTCTTTTGGAGAGAAATGAGGAGGAACTCTCCTTGTGACCAGATAATTAGCTATGTTAGCATACCAGGGTGTATGCACACTGATGGAAAATAAATGCTCATCAAGAAAGGAGTAATCAATGAATTGATTGTCCTCTAATGTAGTTAGTCATGAAAGAAAGTTTGCAACAACATTGGTCTTCCCTGGTTTATCAACAATGGTTATGTCAAACTCTCACATAAGCAACAACCATCTTGCTAACCTCCTTAAGATCAAGGGCTTATTCATGAGGTACCTAATGGTTGCATGGTCTGTGTGCACAAAGATTTGATAGCATGTTATGTAGTGCCTGAATTTGTTAAGGGAATAGATTATTGCCAGCATTTCCTTTTCTATCACTATATAATTAAATTCAACTCCTTGCAAGTTTTTGCTAACAAAATAAATAACATTTTCAATAGATCCTCCTTTATGTCCTAAGACTGCTGCTATATCATAGTCTAATGCATTTGTATGGATGTGGAAAGGAAGCTCCAAATTGGGACATTTGAGTATAGGAGCATGAGTTAAAGCTACTTTGAGATAAGAGAATTCCTTGTCACAGTCCTTTGTCCATTGAAACCCAACGTCTTTAGTGACAAGATTGTACAATGGTGTTGTTATTTTGTTGAAATCCTTGATGAAACGCCTATAGTAGCCTACATGTCCCAAGAAACTCCTAACATCTTTTTTTTTTGCAAGTATAGGTAGATTGGTGATCACCTCAATCTTAGTAGGATCTACTTGAATTCCTTTGTGAGAGATGCAGTGGCCAAGGACTACACCTTCCTGCATCATCATGAAGCACTTTTCATTATTTAAAGAAAAATTATGATCTTCACATATCTGCAAGACTCTTCTAAGATTTTCCAATGCTTCTTTGAAATCAACACCATAGGTAGTAAAATCATCCATATAAATTTCCATGCAATCATGAGAGATATCTAAAAATATGCTAATGACTTCCCTCTAAAAAGTTGTAGGTGCATTGCATAAGCCAAATGGAAGTACTGAGTAGGCATAAGTCCCCCATGGAAAGGTAAAGGTGGTCTTCTCCTGGTCCTCAGGTGCAATTTGAATCTAGTTATAGCCACTGAATCCATCTAGAAAAGAGAAATATTGATTGCCTGCAAGATAATCTAATACTTGATCTATGAAAGGAAGGGGAAAATGGTCCTTTTTGGTGGCAACATTGAGTTCCCTATAATCAACACAAACTCGCCACTTCCCTTCCTTTTTGGGCACAATCACCAATGGAGACACCCACTGGCTATCTGAAATGGGGTAGATAAATCCTGCATCTAGCAATTTTTGTAGTTCCTCTTTTACAATTTCCCTCAATGCAGGGTTAATTCTTCTTTGTGGCTGCCTCACTAGTGTATAATCATCTCTGATGTATATCCTATGAGTGCAGATCTTAGGATCCAATCCCTTCATATCATGATAGTCCCATGCAAATGCATGTTGGTGGGTCCTTAGTAAGTTTGTCAATGACAACTGTTCTTCTTCACTTAGCTTGCTAATAATATTTAGATATTTTCCTTCTGACACTTGCACTTGTGTAGTTAACTCTATCATAGCTGCTTCACTATTGCTTGGTACCTTGAGTTCATGTGGCAACAATGTATGAGACATACCTATTGCTGCAAGAAGTTATGATGCAGGAAGAATGGGCAGAAGTGTCTATATTGGATCAAGAGAACCAGATGCATGAGAGGATGAGTCTTCCTACACCTCACAATGGTTCTAAATTATGTTAGACAATACTTCATCTTCTTCCTGAAGCTGCATGAAATAACTTCTACCTAACATCATAAGTTGTGCCATAGAATTGACTTCTTCGGCCTCTACACCAACATGTGACCATATGGGGTTATCCATATCATGGGATGGCTGAGCAGGGGGGTAGAGAACAAAATTTTTGGTGCTCTTTCCATAAAAAATGGTCATGTCTCTTGTCCAACATCCAATATAGGAATCTATTGTTGCTAACCATGGCCTTCCTAGAATAATGGGATACCCGCATAGTGTGGCTTTAGGAGAAAAAATCATGAAATTTGATGGGTACTCCCAAGAGTCTAGAGTTACCACAAGATCCTCTACTATACCATCAGGTTTGATAGTGGAACTATCAACAAGCTGCAAGACAGTGGGAGTAGGTCTCATGCTTGCAACATTTAGTTTGTTTAGGATATCCTTGGTCATTACATTTATTCCTACTCCTAGATCAATCAGAGCATTATTTATTTGGATTCCATTTATAACAACTCCTACCATAGGACTACCTGGGTCATTGTATTTGGAAACATCCACTTTTCCAAGCATGATGTCAGCCAATTGTCCCACCACATGAACCGTAGTGGGGTCTTTCTTCTTCCTACTTGACTTCTTGAGGCATGCTTCCTTAATTGCTTTGCCATATATTTGAACATCTTTTATGGCTTGAAATAAAGGTATCTTGACACATATATGCTTCAACTGATCTAGAATTTCAAACGTTGTTTCCTCCTCTTCCTTTTGTTTAACAATTTCCAACCTTTGAGGAAATGGTGGTTCTTGTTCATTTTGTTGGACTGAGACTGGTTCAGGATTTTTAGGTACACTTAGTTGAATGGGGACATTTAGATGGTCCTTTTCTTCCACGAGAAGCTCTGTGATAATGGGTGTGGAAGGAGCTATAAAATTAGTTCCTAAGCACAAGTGGATGTCATTTACACTCACAACATATGCAGGGAATTGATTTCAATCAATAGAATAGAATGACTATTGTTGTCATTTTTTATTTGGATTAGGTGTGGGTTGAGCTGGTAGTGAGTAGGTCTAGGTGTGTTTGAACTTGAGCTAGTAGGAGGAGGCATTATAGCAGGTTGTTGGGGTTGAGAAGGTGGTTGCATGTAACTAGTTATCTGGTTTGGCCATTGTTGTCCTCCCCTCCATTGAGATGTTTGTTCAGTTTCTTTGAGGTGGCTTCCAATTTCCTTGAAACTGCAGCAAACTCCCCTAAGGTTGTTACCATTGGGGTAAAGAGTTTTGGTGATTGGGCCAAGTATTTGGAGGGTTATTCCAAGGTTGTGGTGGATATCCTCCATAGTTGGATGGATATGGGGACTACCATTGGTTTCCTAATGCATAAGAATTAAAATAAGGCCCAACAAAGGATAATGGATCCGGTGGCATACCTTGTCTTGGAGCCCATGGTCTTCTTTGTGCAATGTAGTAGACATGGTCATCATCACCTTGGATTGGCTTGAACTCAGGTGGGATATGCTTACTGTCAATATTAGCTACCATTTTGCATCTGCAGTCCTTTTTCTTTTGTCTACAATGAGGGCAATATTCTGCCAACATTGCCTTTTCCTCCTCTTGTTTCTTCTTTGCTTGAAGTGTATCCAGCTAAGTAGCCAAATTGTTGATAATGTCTTCCTTGAAGTTTTCCAACAAGTGACTAATCTTCATCCTTGAAACTCCACTAGTAGATGATTTACCCATAGAGGATTGGTAAGCTCTCCCTTTCTTTGAAGCTTCCTTAGAGTAGTTCTGACATATCTTCTTGATATCTTCCCAAGGGACTTGGGTGATATATCCTCCTCCCATCAGGTCCAAAGCATTAGTGCAGCTATCATTAATTCCTCTTAGAAAAATTCGTATTTGTGATTCTTCATTGAGTGTATGGTGTGGATATTTTTGTAGACAAAACAAAAACCTTGCAATGTAATCCTCCAGGCTCTCATCTTCCTTTTGTTGCATCCTAAAGATATCATCTCCTCTCATTTAACTACCCTCACAATATTCTTGTACTTCTCAAGGAACTTCTATCTCAAGTATGTGCAGGATCATGATGGGCCAAAAAGTGGCAATATGATGGGTATGTGGCTGTCCACTATTTTTACCCAAAATTGATGAAACAAAAAGGGTTTTTAAAGGAGATTCTTAGCTTTCCACCAATATAAATTATGCTTTTACTTTGAATTTAATAAATAATTATTATTCATTTTCATTCAAATTTTGACTAAAGTCCTAATTGATAGGTTGATTGAAAAATATATATAGCTTTAAATGGTAACATTTTGAATCCAAAACATGCAACACATATCTCTATGCTCTACATATTATAGGATTAAAAAAGAAAAATTGAATTCTCATGAATTTGACCAAGTTAAGGTGGTCATACATAATGAAGTTTTCTTTATATTTTTAAAAGGTTGTAATAAAAATTCATAATTAATTATTTTACTTGCAAAATAATTACAAAAGTATGCATCACATCGAGGCATGAGTCCCCCACTTATATCTAAAATCTTATAAAAAAAATATTTATCATTTTATCATGGTTAGGTGGTTAGACACATTAATCTACTTATTTTTTTCCCTAAAATTTAAGTAACTAACGTGATTGAAAATTTCAAATTTTCACTAAATAGATTTTTTTTTTCTAGACAAAACCTAATAGTTTAGAAACCACATTCAATTTACTATAGATTCTATCTACATATTTTTGAAATAATATAGATAACTTGTTCAAATTCTTTTAATGGCCAAGTTGTCTTAACTCGATTTTTCTATTTTTGCCACTTAGGGCATGTTTTTTCCATGATGATCCCCACATACCCTTCATGTCATCCCAAGTCTCCACAGTATTTCTTCCTAAGCTCATAAACCATCTCAATGCAGCCTCTTTCAAGGTGGTAGGAAATAGCTTAAGCCTATGAGCATCAGTGGTATAGTCATAGCTTTTTCAAAGGATATCAAACTCGAATAAAAAGGTATCAGGGTCTTCTATGACAAGTCCATAGAACTTAGGAAGGACTGAAGCAGGGATATTTTTGAGATTGTCAACTTCATTCTGATGAGAAATGGGTAAAGAAAACTGGTTGGTTGGGCCTATTTCTATTTGCATCACCCATGTATTCCTGATGAAATTCCAAAGCAAATGGGTTCTCAAACAGATTTTGATCTTTAGAGGAGGTTTTAGAACTGCTCAAATTGGGGAATGCATCAGCAATAGGGTGTGGATCTTCTTCTTCTTCTTCTTCTTCTCTTGGCAGATTTGGAAGCTCTTCTAGCTAAAATGGATCAAGATTATTAGGAAGGAATCTCCCATAATCATCTCTTCTTCTTCCTCTATGCATGTGGTATCAACTCAGTATCAGCCAACTCGCATAAAGAACTGGTGAAAGAATAGGGGGTTCATTACTTTCCTAAATGAGGGGTATACTAAGAGAAACTTCCAAAAAATACTACAACAGGAAAGAAACTATCAATGACTCCCAAAGAACTCTCTAGTTTCACACCATCCCCAGCAACGGCGCAAAAAATGTTGGCCTCCTACAATTATTTAACAACTAAGCCCTTAAAGCTATGATTCAGAGATTGGACCTCTAATCTAAATAGCCATCTTAATCATTATAAAGGTGCATTTAACTTTTCAACCTAGGGACGTAGAATTGAAATGGGTTAGCACAATATGTTCACTAGGAATCCAAAGTAGTCTTATTCATTCTTCAACTAAGAAAGACATAATGTTGAAAGTAAATTGCTTAGAAAAAATAGCATAAGTATTGAACATCAACCAACAATTATACTAAGCTGAGATGCATAATAGAAATGAAAATATGAGCAAACAGTCAGGAAACTACTATGTTCGCTTTAGCTGTAGGAACAGTCACATAATGGAATTCTAGTGGCTGCAGGAACAAACAGTTGTCAAATTCATAACTAGTTGCTAAACAAAAAATTAATAACTAAGATAAAGGATGGAATGCTCACCAAGTGGGGCCCCTTGGATGAATATCCCTTAAGACAAATGTAAACTTAGATTTAGGAACTTATAACTTCATCTTTATTCATTGGAAAGCATAACTATATTACTGAAAAACTAAGAATGTGAGTACAACATCAGATTAATCAACCTTCTGAGAAGGAGCATCTGAGTCTTATTTATAGAAGAAAAAAATACTAACTAACTACTTAGCAAGGTGGTCAACTCCAACAGATTAGGAGGACGCCACTTTAGGGAAAGTATAGAAAGTGGAAAGGAGGTTATGCATGGGTGGAATCTGGTCAAGCCAATTTTCCTTAATGCAGATCTAGCATAACAATATCTCCTATATTCACTCAACAAAATATTAAGACCATTTACAAGGTAGTTACAATTTTTTATTTAAACTAGGAATCTCCTTCCATTGAGAGTCTTCCCTCCATTGACCTTTGAATGATCACTTTTTTTACTTTTATGGTGAACTGACCAGCTGGAAAAATCTTCCTCAATTTTGTAGGATCTAATTATATATGCATGACAACATTAGCACACACAACAATTGCATACCTATAACTATCTCAAACTAGCATTCATTAATCCACATGTAAATTAGCATAGATAGTCCGCATAGCATGTTAATGTCATTTAAAAGTTACAGTAATAAGCTTATTCCCAATGTCTATGGTTGTGAGGAAATATCATGAAAAGGTCAACATCCAAGTATCAAAGTCTATGACAACAATAACAAATGGATAATAAAATTTATCAAAGTTGAGCCATAAACTAGACTCATTACCCTACAGCCTGTAAAATATCCTCTTGTGTGAAGGGACGTTGGTCAAATATCTTCCAGTTTGCATGAGATTTATTCTTTTAGCTACCCAAGACTCCTTTGACTCAAATTGATTCACTAGAACTTCATCTACGAGATCCTCCTCGGCTTGGTTCTCAAGCACACTAGTTAAATATTTGAAAATTCCTCTTCCCCTAATCACCTTTGTGGGTTGGACCTCAACATCATATTCAAGGATCTTGGTGATTCAATTTACCCTTTTTTCTATAATCTTCCCCTCCATAATATATTCCCTTACACTAGAGGGAGCGACATACCATGATCCTGCTTGCTATCACCAAGTGTTTGAATTTTTTGAGACCTTTTATAATGACCAATGACTATTTTTTGATAAAATTATACCTGGTCTCGTACACTTTCAAGGTCCTTGAATGGAAAGTGATAGGATGATATCCTTTCCCTTCATCATTCTTTCTATGTAAGCATGACAACAATGTTGTGCTCACTACCATAGACATACATAATGAAGCTTTTTGAAAAATCTAGGTTGAATAACACTGGAGCTAAGAAAATAGCCTCCTTGATCTTATCAAAAGTGTCTCTTCTCTCCAGAGTCCACTTAAGCACTTGATCTTTCTTTAGCATAAGCGTAATGGGCCTCACTAGCCCAACAAAGTTAGAGATGAATCTATTGATGAAATTGATCTTTCCTACGAAGGATTGGACTCTCTTCTTGTTTATCAGTTAGGGAAGATCCTTAATAGCTTTTTCCTTCTTTAGGTTAATGGAGATTCCCTCCTTGGAGACCATGTAGCCAAGTAACCTACCTTGTGGGACTCTGAAAGCATTATTTTTTGGATTTCAGGAGATATTGAACTCTTGGCATCTTTGGAAGATCTTCTCCAGGTGATCAAAATGATCACCTTTATATTTTTAAAACATTGTTAGGTCATCCATATAAATAAGGATGTTCAAATTGATCAAATCCTTAAAGACAACATCTACTTCACATTGGAAAGTGGCCACTGTATTAGATAATTTGAATGGCATTTTGGAATAGGAAAACTTCCCCTACTTAGTGGTGAACATTATTTTATGTCGTTCCTCTTCTTTGAAATTCATTTTGATTGTATCTGAAGAAAACAACAAGTAAAGAAAATATCTCCGACACTGCCACAATTTGAAAAAAATTCTCCATTGAGGAAAGAGGATAGCGATCCTTCAAAGATTCTCTATTCAAATCCCTAAAGTCCACACAAAGTTGAATGTCACCATCCCTTTTTTAGGTGGGAACTAAGTTAGACACCCAAGTGGAGAGCTTGATCACATATATATGATTTTAGATTTAATAAGTCTTTTCAACTCATGGGCCATGAGGAATTCCACCTTGGATTGATCGACCTCTACTTTTTTCGGATTGGTTTCGCCCCTTCGACCAGATCAATAGTGTGTTGGATCACACTAGGGTCATAAAATATTAAGTCATCATAGGTCCATGACATGACCACAGGTATGTGCCAAGATCATGATGGACAAAAGTGGCAATATGATGGGTATGTGAGTGATGACTTTTTTTTACCCCAAAATTGATGAAACTAAAAGGTTTTAAAAGAAATTCTTAGCTTTCCAAAAATATAAATTATGCTTTACTTTGAGATTTAATAATTAATTATTATTCATTTTCTATTCAAATTATGACTAAAGTCTTGATTGATAGTTTGATTGAAAAACATCTATAGCTTTCAAGCGATATCACATTTTGTGAATCCAAAAAATTTGTCACATTCTATGTTTTGCATACTATAGGATTAAAAAAAGAAAAATTGAATTTCATGAAGTTTTGACCAAGTTAAAGTGGTCAGACATATGAGGTTTTATATTTTTTAAAAGTTATAATAAAAAAATCATAATTAATTATTTACTTGGAAAAAAAATACAAAAAAAAAAATATGCATCACATTGGGACATGAGTCCTCTACTTATCTATAAAATCTTATAAAAAATATTATCATTTTATTGTGGATTTTAGGGTGGTCGGTCAAACACCTACTTCTTATTTTTTCCACGAAATTTAAAAGTACTAAATTGAAATTTCAAATTTTAACCAAATGGAATTTCCTTTTATTAAAACAAACCTAGTAGTTTAGGGCAAATTCAATTTTCTCTGATTCTAATATTACATATTTTGGAATAATATAGATAAGGCATTTATTCAAATTTTAGGGTCAAGTTTCTAACTCGTTTTCTTATTTTTTGCCCACTTAAAGGGCTGTTTTTCCAAATGTTTGATCTGCACACATACCCCCTATCATATTCAACATAAAAATATTTTAGCCTTTCCTTATCCCTTTGCAGAACATCCTTTCCTACCTTTAGTTTTTGGAGTAGTCATTTTTATTGGCAACAAATTTCCACTTGTCCTTTTTGGCATCATTAGAATAAAAAAGGTTCTCAAGAGTGATAAATTTTTTTGGGAGCTTTTTAGTTCTGAGCTAAATGACCTATTCTTCATAAGCCTCCTCAACCTTAGGCTATATTTTTTCTTCAAGTTCACCAAAATTTTAGATAAGTGAGGTGATATGAGAATCATTTTCAAAGAACTACTAGTTTTGATCATTATTGGGGATGGAGGGTCACAATATCACTCTTACTGAGTGTTTTTAATCCATTATATCCATCATCGGGTTGAACTAAGAGCCAACCATAGCCATTTGATACCTCAGAACCACTTGGATGTTGAAGGCTTCAAATCCTTTGATCAAGCCCCATCATTTGTGGTGGTAGGATTATATCCACACATTCTTCATGGGTGATTGTCCTCTGACTTTCTTGATCACCAATTTTCATTCTCTAGAAAACCTACAACTTCTTGATGCCCATGCATTCTACTAGACTCAAGTCATGGACTAAGCCCTCATATTCAGTCTCATTGTTTGAACATGCAAATTGGAACCTAAATGCTCTGAGAGTTTTCACTCCAAGAGGGTATGTTAGACAAATGCTCACTCCTGATCCAAATTTTCACCTTTCACCATCAAAGTGCAACTTCCATAGACCTTATTCATGGTCTGGGCTTTCATTTTGAGCCTCATGGGTTTTAGTCACCTGTGGGATGACTTGATCCTCATCATAGATTACATAGGCCTCCAAAATATTAGCATGGAAATTCCCAAAAGGATCAAATTCCATGAATTGATTCAACAAGATTTCTTCTTCAACACTCTGATCCTGGTTAGCTTCCACATCCTCCAATATTTCCATACAATACATCTCATTTTTTGAAAAAGATGCATGTTCAGCCTTGAAATTCATCATTGCATCCTCTGCTATGTGATCAACGTGTAAGGGTTTCAAAAATATTTTCATCTTCACATCATGTTTAGTCCTTAAGATCAAATGGGACCAATTGAGGGATAGGTACCCTCCAATTTTGGTAGTAAAATCCCTAGATAAAAGCACCCAAAATATGGGAGGAATATCAACTATGACCACCTATTGGGTGACCATAAGGTTGAGGCATGAATACAAGGTCAATAGGAGGATCTTGATTAGGCCTGTGGCTTGGACCTTTTTCCCATCTGATTGCATGACCCCCTATCAAGGGATTCACACTCCAATTTTAGATCCACAACCAACTTCAGCATGACCATGGTACTCTAGAGTCAATCATGAAATTATATAGAATTTTATCACCTATAATGAGGATCAAGAATAAAGGAGTGGGTTTTGGTTTACATACCTGATTACTAGCCAGCTTTTCTTTTGTGTTCATAAATGTTGTAGCTCCCAAAGTTTGAGGCTCTTGAACTAGCCTTTTCCCTTTTCCTTGATCATGTGATGGTGTTGGATATTCTCATGGAGTTGGCCTATCCTTTTCCAAGGCTTCTTTTAATAAATAATTATGTTTAGGAATAGCCAAAATGCCCCATAAGGACATGTTGGTAGGATCCTCCTTTAGTTGTTCGACCATATTGAGTGATCTAGGAAATGGTATCTTTTATTTGAAGGATAATATCTCCTTCAGCTTTTGGAATGGATAAATCACTACAAGAGCACTAGGGATTTTCTTTGTGGCTTTTCGTCATGCACTTAGGGCTATTGTACTTGGGGCTACTATACTTGGGTCATAAACTCTCTAATAAATCTCTGTTTAGAGCAGGTGTTATAGTCTGAGTTGACTTGTGGAGCTCTAATTGTCAGGACCTCGTTTTCAAACATTGTGCCCTTCCCTTCCATCTAGGAAAAGAGTGTATGATCTGGGACAATCTTTGTCTCTTGCTCTAGAGTGATATCCCTTGCATCTAGGCATTGAGCATAACATTATATATCCTAGGAGATTGATAAGCATACACTCCCATGTCTGGTGAAACACCTTGACTTCTCTATTTTGCTACCTTTTTGTGAAGATTATCTCTCAGTCAGTTTGAGGGATGTGCACATCGTTATAGGGTAAACACCAAGAATTTATATTATTTGCTAGATTGTTTTTTCTTGCAACCAAAGCTCTGTTGGGATTATACATTGAGGTTTGCAGTGGAGTGGGAACTGAAATGATGTGGTTCATGGTCTGTGACTATTTGTTCCCTCTCATACCTCCCTAATACTAATTTTGTTAGAATGGTGGTCTTCCCCCTTGGTAGCCTTGAAAAAGGGGGCCTCAGAGGCATTGCTTGTTGTTGCTTTAACTAATAATATCATTCAAGAAGTTCCAAAGAATTTTTTTTATATTGTTCATTTATGCTACCAATAAAGAAGAACTGGAGGTTCTTTCTTGTGTACTAGGATGGTGGAGGCACAACATATGTGCTAGGAGTGGCAACTTCCATAAGATGTGCTAATATTTCTGGGAACATCAGCATGGGTGGTCTAGGAGGGAGCTTCCCTACATCAATCAAGTTGTTCTCAAATCTTGTCTCAATTTAACTATAGATGTCTGACAAAGTATTTCTCCCAAGATATTGGATAACCCATCCCCAGATTTATTTAAAAGAAATTTGGGATGGGACATGGGTGTGTATAGAAAAATGTACACTTTTCTTGACATGGGACTAATTCGCTGATAAAATGGACTTAAAATGATGCCTTGATTAGGGTGTTTGGTGTTTGTAGGCAGTGTGGACCTTTACAAACTAAATAAAATGCATTTAATGATGTCTTATGAAGGTGTTGTGAAGTTTTGTAACACATTTATACACTTTTCTAGAGTCTTCTCATTGTAATTCATCTAAAAATCACCTTTTCATCACTTATTAAGTCCTATTTTGAAGTGTTGTAAAGTCTTGTAACAATATTTCATGCTTTTCTAGGAACAACTTCACTATTTATCCCTTTGTCATGATTTATTTGACCCCTTTATGCCCTCATATGCATTAATTAAGTGTATTTTTTATTGTTAACCAGACAAACAACATTAAATACAACTTAATCCACGGTACCCATTTCAAGTCCTAGGTGGGATCCATTCACTATGGGTGTGAATATGAGTCCACTTGGCTCCAAATTTAAAATATTTCAAATTTCCTTCGAGGTTTTATTTAAAAAATAGGTCTTATGTGGAGCCTACCTATGATGAAAGGGTATTATTGGGATAGTATTAAGGTGTATAAGTGTTGTAAGTTTTTCTCACTGTTTTCTTCTACCATCCATTAGCAATTCACATTCATTCTTCATTATTCATCCACCAATGGCCTAAAACAAGTCAAGCAACAGGGTTTTATCATTGCAAGAAATAAAAAATGCTTCACAAGAACTTGTTCAAAGGGGCTGAATATTCCTCCATTCTTTGCGAGGATACAAGATCAATCATCATGGCAAGGTAATCAATTCCATTGTTTTCATTCCATTCTTTTAATGTTTGGTTTAATTACCTAAAATACTGGGTTTGACTAAGGCAAACCCCATGCCCTAACATTCACCATTTCTTCTTCTTTTCTTGCATTTGCAGATTTAGGTCCTTGGTGGAATGGCTGAATATCAAGTTGGGACATGGAGATGCCTACCATTCAACGGGATAGAACATGAAACAGAATAGACACAGGCACAAATCAGGTTTTGGTGGACTGCAGGAAGTCCAGTCACGGTCGAAAGCTTTAGAATCCACCTTTGAAAATCCAAAAACTCAAAAGTGGACTCATTCCCCATAGGTGGTGAATGAGTACCACTCTAGGGTCAATTTTGAGTTTTCTGCATTTTTGGGTACCCTTTTGTCATAAACGGGTTTTAACTCAGTTTACCAGAACTGGGACTGATTCACCCAGAATGGTGAATGAGTCCCTTTAGGCCTAAAAATTAGCATCATTAGTGTTTTAGAAGCAATTTCCAATCTCCTTCAAGCTTTCAGGTGCACATTTCAAGTTTCATTCATTTCTATTATGTTTTGCATTCATTTCTAGTTCATTATTGCATTACACAATGTGTTTTCAAACATCACTTGTTTCTTAGTTTTGCATTCATAATTAGTCATTTAGATCACATAATTGCATTTAGTTCATTTCATTTATCTCATTTAACATCATACACATAACATAATTTGAATGAACCCTTTAGCATTTTTGGCCCTACCTCTCTTCTTTTAGGTGAAAAACCCTAGAAGAGCTAAAGAAGTGCATGGTGCCAAAAATCTACTGTTCAGCTAGAAAAATAACTATTGATCCTTAAAGCTAACACTTCTTAGAAACATCCTTATGGGAAGTTCAATGGATGGGAGAAAAAATATGCTAAACTGAACAACCTCCAAGATTTTAGAAGATGACTCTTCTTTTAGTTTACAAGAGGAAAAGGGGAAGAAGGTATAAACAAATCAAAATCTAAACTAGGTGATGCATAAAAGATTTTACATTCCAAATCTCTCTACTAGAGTACCAACACTTAAGCAATAAACATAGAGTGGCGTAGACCCTTCATTGTTGAAAAGAGAATGAAATGCTTAAGGCTTGAATAAGCACAGAGTATAGCATTTAGATATTTTTGTGGGAAGCACCCACTAAGGTTCAATAGAGTGTGATACACCTAGAATATCATATTAATTCCCAGAATTCTTATAGAGGGTTTTCACCTATAAGCATAGTATGATAGTTAACATAAATTACTACCGCAATGAAAGAGTACTTGGCATGATTCAATTAACTACAAATTCATATTAAACACCATAAAATATGAAACTCAAAAGACCATTTGTTAAGATAAGATTTGTACATGAATGCCACAGAGCATGTAAATCTGGTGTCTCCTTGTACATGTGTGTGTTCTATATTTCTTTCTCATTGTTACTGATCTGATTAAGGATAAATTTGTTATATCTTTCATTTTTGAAGATTTTTGATCTTGCTAAGGGTTTAAACTGCTATATATGTTTAAGTGTTTTGGTTGAGTTAAGAAATTTGTATTGTGCAAAGAGTTTCTAAGTTCTAGAAAAGGATTTTTTTTTATAATATTGATTCATCCCCCTCTCAGTCTTTGGGTGTGTTCAACAACAAAGGTCAATGTGACAGGTGACTATAAGAATCATGGTATTTATGAGATAGTGAAAGATGATCGTAGTTCTATGTTAAAGTCTCAAAATAAGAGTAGAATTACTTTGTATGGCCTAATTTATTGTGAATTTTTTTTCACCTTGAGGGGATCTCAAACACTCACAATATGATGTAAAAGAGGGAAGTATTTAGACCTAATATCACATGGCACCATGGTCTTACAAACACGAACTTAAAAGACCTATTATAGGTATTTAGGGAAGCTTGTAAGCATCAATAATTAATAGAGTTTAAAGGATAACCATATACCCACCAAGAAATGTATGGCAAGTCAAGAGGTAGTCCACAATGACTATTATTATTAAGGAGGGCATCACATTAGAGACTTGGATAAAATGAATAGGCCCACACAAAGGTACAAAGGTCTACTACAATCAAAGGGTGACGATCATGAAAAGTGATAGAAGGGAAATAACTTCATCCCAAAGGACAGCCACATGAGGTGCCAGTAGGATAGTCCTTTATGAGATAGAGGACAATCATGGTGATAAGTGACACAGTGGCCTTAACATGCAAGGCATCACATGCAAGGGGTCGTTCATGGTGCAAAGAAGTTGAGAAAGTAATAATCAAAGGACTAGATATTGGTCATGAAAATCACCAAGATCACAGTCATAGCGATAAAGATAATAGAAAAGTTTTAATGGATAGTTTCAGTATAACAACCTTGAAAGGAAAATGATATGCATCATATAATGACAATGATATGCATCATATAATGACAATGATATGCATCATAGAAGGACATTCATTACGACAGTAATTAGCATAATCACTTATCAAATAAGGATAGTCATTATCACAGTCACATATTGAAGGACATTCATGGTTGTCTTCGAGAACAAGATCATGACCAAGAAAAGATAGTCATATATATTCCTTTCTTAGTCCATAAAGTGAATAGATTATTATTTTTATGAGACAAACATATGTTGTAGTTTGTTTTCCTTATGATTTAAATTAGACCTATGAATGAAAATCATGCAAGACAAAAATATAAAAAATATGGTGGTAGTCAAGAAGAATCCTCTCAAAGGAAATCCTAAGTGAAGAAGAGCTAGATTTCCAAAGATAGTCAAGAAGCAATGTCTAGAGAGGATAGTGATGGTAGTTTAGATATGACAAGACTTGCAAATAATTGTGAAAGTGAAACCTAATAGAGGAAGTTGTAAGAAGAGTGTTCATTGGAGTACTAGTAGATATTGTGGTTCAACTGTAATGGTTACAAGAGTTTTGTACACATATGACAGTGATTTCATATGATGGAGGACAACCACATGAGTGATATTTAGAAATTACTTCATCTTAGAGGATAGTCCTTTAGAAAGAAGAGGATAATTTCAATGGTTGAAAGAAGTCATAACATAAATACATGACAAGAAAAGATAGTCATGATTGTCCAAGACAATCCTTAGGACTGTGAGACAAACTTATCAAAGGGTAGTCCATAATCAAAAGTGACCATGAAAGCAAGCATGTCAGTCCATAGAATCACCTTAGGCTTAGGTAAAAGACTACATAAAAGATGAATGAAGAGAAAGATAGTCATATTCAAAGGGACAGCCACAGTTTAATGAAGTAGGATAGTCCAAGATTCTTGACTCCTCCATTGCCACACTCAATAATGTAAATGACAATCATACCTTGAATAGGATAACCTTGGACTGTTAAGGGAAATAGAAAGAAATAAAGTTCATGATAGATGAAGGCATTCACAAGGTAGTCCATAGGTTTATATAACCATGAATAAAGAAAATGAATAACTCATGGAATTCATGAAGTTTTGTGAAAGGGCGGTGGATAAGAATCATGGCCATTATAAAAGGCATACATCCTTGAGAGCATGAAGAATGGAGATTACACTATTATCCAATTGGTATGATCTTGTGACTATAGGTGAACTCAAATTGACATGAGAAGATTATAGAATTGTAGACCTTGGAAAAGTATGGTAGTCATCAAGCATGTTCCTGAAGATTTGATGAAGTTTAGAAGGCTAAAATGCCTCTTTTAATAGCCTTAAGAGTTATCCTACGCAATCTTCAAGCACCTAGTTATCTTCAAGTAAGTATTGCACTTTCCTACCATCATGCAAGGATTGGATTTTAACATGTTAAGGCTAAAAATAATATAGTTTTAAGGCACATACAGTCAGTTTTAGGCCTATTAAGGAGCCTACATGGATGTCACTGGAGTTGGGTGAATTTTGGAGAAGTAAACATGTAGTTATGAGCCCTAAAATGATCTTTTCTTTTTCCATGTATGCCTAATAACCTAAAATATCATGAAAAATGATGGAAGGAATCTTTCCCATCAGTGTCATGCATATTTGTGAAGACCTATTTAAGTTCAGTTGGAGCATATTTCAAAGTGCATGCAAGTGGAGTGAAGTCAAGAGGTCAAAGTCAACTCTTCTTTACAAAGCTTTGCATTCAATTTGCAACCAGTCCAAAGGGAATTGCACATCCAAACAACTCTCAATCAGTACATGTAGACTCAACCTCTTCCTTAAAGACAACTCTAGTCATTGAAGAGGTGGCTTATCTTCAAAACTAGGTGCCCTAGTTATTTTTAGTTAGTTCTTTGTATTCTATTTCTACTCTAAGCAAGAAGAAAAAAATTGAAACTTAGTTTTGAGAGATTTTTTTCAATATAGAACATTAATTTTATGTGTTTTCAAGTATTTGTACAAATTTGTAACTAAAACTCTTATTATTTCAATAAAAGCAACATGAGTTTCTTCTCAATTTGAGGTGTTAATGTCATCCTAAATGATCTGATCCACTTTTCATGATTTTATAATCTAAAATCCTTAAATTGATGTCTCGTTTTGAAAATATTTTATACTAGAATAAATGAAACCCATATAGGTAATAGGTTGTATTGATACATTCAATGGTTTTAGTTGTGAAAACATTCAATTTTCCTTCAAAAAAACATGAAATACAATCTTCCTATGAAATTTTGTTATGTGAGCTTGTAAAAGTTGAATTGTGCATATAACAGAGCATATTTTTCAAAGAAATTGTAAGTTCAAACAAGTATAGATCTTATAAAGTTTAGTGCATCACCTCCTAGAATCAATATTTTAAATTTTAATTATTTTGTCCCTTTTCCTAGTCAAAGCATTAGTTTATAGGAGGTTCATGGAGGGAACCAACCCTCTCTAGAGGTTCATCTTCACCATAAGCAACCCACAACTTGAAGATGATCTCATGTTTCATAGGATAGCTAAGTTTTACACTTAGCCAGGGTGCAATCCTTGTGACAACAATTTCTTTGTCAAAAAATTGTTTGGGCTTATATCAAATCTTGTCTCAAACCATATTTTAATTCTAAATGATATTCAATGGTATTTACTGGAAAGAAGAAACTTGTTTATCAACATGAGATAATTTGCTACCTATAAATTGTTACAAAATATAGTTTATTGGCTAGAAAGGACAATGAGAATGTTTTTGAATATTCAAATATTTCTTTTAGTACTTTTCAAAAGGAAAAGGCTAAAGCTACATTATTTTTTGGTTTGAAAAATTGTTTGAGTTGTATTAAATCTTATTTTAAAAAATATCTTAATTTTAAATGATCTTCAACATTATTTATTAGAAAGAAGATTGTTATCGACATGATACAATTTGTCGCCTAGAAATTTTACAAAATATAATTTATCTATTCAAAAGGACGATGAAATTTCTTTTGAATATTCAAAAATCTATTTTAATACTTTTCAAAAAAATAAAAAATTAAAACTACAAGTGACCTTTACCTAATCTTATTGTAAACCATATCTTAATTTTAAATGATTTTCGATGGTATTTATTGGAAAGAAGAAACTTGTTTATCGACATGAGATAATTTGCTACCTATAAATTGCTACAAAATATAGTTTATTGGCTAGAAAGGACAATGAGATTTTTTTGAATATTCAAATATTTCTTTTAGTACTTCTCAAAAGGCAAAGGTTAAAGCTACATTATTTTTTTTGTTTGAGTTCTATTAAATCTTATTTCAAAACATTTCTTCATTTTAAATGATCTTCGACATTATTTATTAGAAAGAAGATTGTTATCGATATGAAACAATTTATCGCTTAATTTTTTTACGAAATATAATCCATCTATTCAAAGAACAATGAAATATCTTTTGAATATTCAAAAATCTATTTTAATACTTTGTAAAAAAAAGAAAAAACCAAAACAAAAATTTAAAAAAACTACATTATTTTTTTATTTTATTTTATTTTTTCAAAAAAAATTGACCTTTACCTAATCTTATCTCCAACCAAATCTTAATTTTAAATGATATTGACATTATTTATTAAAAAGAAGAAACTTGTTTACCCAAAAAATGACAGACCGTGACCGTTAAGAAATTACTACAAAATATAGCCTATCAGCTTAAGAAGACGGTGGAAAATATTGAAATATTCAAAGATCTGTTTAGCACTTTTCAAAAGGAAAATATGTTTTTGAACGATTTACGTGCCACGTATAATAGTCCGACATTGATATTTTCCGTTTTCGAGTCTTTAAGATGGATAGAACCGTTTTCTAACCCGGATAGTGATCGTGATGTTCTTGATGGTCTCCTTATTGTAGTCCACAATATCTTGGAAACACTTTAGGCTTTTATCCTAGTTACTATGCATGGTGGCAATTTCCTCCTGCAGCTTGGCCTTATTAGCCTCTGTGACTGCCAGAGCTGTGAGCTCTTCCACCTCATTCTCCCAGTTTTCCCATTTGTTGAAGGACTTAGCGAGCAAGGACAATAGACCCCATCTTTGATCATCATCCACCTCACTCGACCAAATCTCCTTTTGCTTAAGTAGCTTCTCTTCCAACACTTGAATTGTGTCCTTGGTCATGATGAGTTGGGCCATCAACCACTTAAAGATGTCATTTTGGATGTTAACAACCTCTGAGATATCATTCAACTTATTCTTTAGGGAATACAAAAGGTGCATACCTCTTTCTCCAAAAGGGGTGCTTCAAAGGCACCATTCAAATTAACACAGAGATTAGGGGATCTCTAGTGGCTAGGGGGATTTGGAAACATAAGAAACATCCTCATGGGCAAGGGAACCAATAGGTGAGTTAGTAGGGGTGAGTTTCCAAGGCTCATCATCAGAGTTCTCCTCACTATCACAATTAGAGGAAGAAATATGGGTAGGTTTGAAAAAGAAGACACATTTTTTGGAGTTAGGGTGGGGTCATCAATGGCAAGGATTTTTCCTTTCACCTTGGTAATTCTATGAGAGGAAAATGAATTCAACATAGATCAAGAAGTGGAAAGGAGGCCATCCAAGGGTTTGGTAGGGTCACTAATGATAAGGGAGTTCTTTTTTATAGAGGTTGGGGAAGGGGATAAGGCGGCTTGGAAGTGACAAAGACAAATGATTAACCCCTAGTGAATAGGAAGGGTTTTATTTTTCACCTACAAAGCTTTAACATACTACTCCAGAGAGGAGAGAATCCAAAAGGAAAAAATCATCTTAATGTTATAGCGTAAATGACTCAACATAGGGAACAAACGGGCATGGAAATGTCTAAACCGACCCTTCAAAGTGGCATGCCTTATTAAGAAATTTTCTATCCCACACCAAATCCCGAGAAGGTCTTCACAATTAAACCCATTTTTCATATGGTTAACTTCTTCACCCTCTTTTAGGAATCTATCCATATCCTTTTGATAGTGACCCTTTGACTTCTAAGGAATGTAAACCCCATCCAAGAAAGGACTAGTGACTTTGGCAACAAGCTCTATGTTGACATGGATGTTGTACACACCAATGGCGACATTGCCCTCATTCCAAGAATTAGTAAATTCCATCAAAAGATTAGGGCCGTGCCCTATCATTCCCTCCACATAAGAGGCCAACTTTCCTATTTGGAGGATGGTCCAAACATCCTTTTCACTTTTCCACACTTCACAGGAGGCAGGTTCATCCTAAATAAGATCTTTTCCCATGGTTTAATTCATAGCAATCATCTAGGAAACCATAGAACTCTTTAGAAACACGTGTCCAGAAAAAATACAAATGCCAAAGCAGAGAAGGATTGCAAAAAGACTAGCTAGAAGAGGAGGATTGCCATAAATGCAATTCATGCCAGCTATCCTAAAGAGCTAACAAGCAGTCCAACTTGAGCTCAAGGTTGCAGTACATTTTCATCATTAGAAAGTAATTCACACACATGACCACGAATATGAGAAATATTATCCAAACTAGTAACCTTTGATGTGAAAGCTCCCAAGTTGGCAATTCCATCCGCCACTTTATTACTGGATTTAAACACATGAGTAGAATTGCAATTATCAAAGTTCATCATAATATTTTGTGTCAAGTGGATGGAGTCCTAGAGGGAGCAACAAGGCTTCACCATCCCACTCAACAACATTATAGTATTCTTGGAATCACCTTCAATTTCCAAGTTAGATATACCCACATTCTTGAATACACAAATGTCATGGTAAGCCACCACCACCTTAGCAAAATTTGAAGTTTGGAAACCAAGGTTGACTGTATAAGCCAACATCATTTTTCCTTTATGGTCTCTAATGATGCCACCCCGACTTGCTTGACCCAAGTTACCTTTGGTCAAATAGTCAATATTGAGCTTAAGCCAAATGAGCTTGGGAGAGGACTAGGGAGTATTGCTCTAATCCAAATGGATACGAGAGTTCAGAGCATTGAGGGGTCAAAAAGGTTCCAAGATGAGGCTATTGATCATGTAACTCTAGGTTAGATGGATTTTTTGTGCTTACAAGAGGTGGTGATGAAATTGTCAACAATATAATTATTGATTTTATTAGCAATAACTTGCCAAGGGTTTTTTTATCTCTACAGATCCATTTGTTACACTCTTTCTAGAGTGCCCAACCTGTGAAAAAAGATCCTACCACTAGAGCTTAATGAGAAAATGATGACACATTGGTGAGAGCCAACCATCAAGAAAGGACTCCATATCCTTATGCCAAATCAAACAAACTTTAAATAAAGACATAATTCTTTAGAAAAATTGTCAGGAATAAGAACAACAAAAAAGAAAGTGAGCAGTGGTTTTAGTTTCATCCTCTCACGAGAATAATTTGTTTCCAAGATGATGCCCTCTCCTTTGCAAGTTATCTAGCATAAAAATTGGATCATGACAAAAAATCCACCAAAAGAACTTCACTTTGGACAAGGATTTGTTCATCCAAGCTGTCATCTAATTGAACCATGGGACCCAACCAATAGATATAATATTGTATCTAGACTTTACAAAGTATTCACCATCTTTAAAATCTATCCAAACTAGAGAATTGAGTAGATTGGAGTTAAATATCTTGTGGTTCTCAATAGTTTTGAGGAATTCCAAGACAACCAGGTGAAGAGGGGGGTCATACCGATTGGGATCAATCCTCCAACGTGGCTAGTCTGAGGAAAGATCCAAATAATCTAATACCAAATGACCCAATCTAGAGAAAAGGTTAGATTTCACATTAGATTAAATTAGGTGGAGACCAAGAATGTGCTTTGAGATCCATCTTTCCTCCCAAAAACAAATCGAGGCACTAGAATGGACCTACCAGCAAGTGCCTAGAGAAATAAAGTTAGTAGTTTTGAGAAGATTACTCCAGATAATGGACCTTGAGGGGATTTCATCATTGTGGAGGAAGGAGAGTCCCTCCCTATCATGTAGGTACTTATCTTTGAGGATAGAAATCCATTCAACCTGTTTAATCAAAATTTTCCAAGTGACTTAGGTGATAAGAGCCAGGTTCATCTACCTAGTTTTTCTCAAGTCTAGGCCACCATACAATTTCCTAGAACACACGGTATCCTAGTTGACCAAAGGGTAATGATTATTTTCTTCTATTCCTAACCAAAGGAACCTTCTTTGAATATTTTCTACCAAGTATTGGTCCATGACACAGACATGAAAAAAGATATCAGATACACAACAAAACTTTGAAGAATGGGTCCTTTAAAAGGAATTTACTTGCATTGCTAAGGTGGGCCCCCTTCCAAGCCACCAACTTCTTTTGGACTCTTTCTAGTAAGTTGGACTACACAAAATTATCAACCTTGCTAATAGTGAGGCATTCCTAGGTAAGTCAAGGGGAGGGAAATAATTTGATAGTTAAGAATCTTGGAGATCTTAGTTTGGAGTTGGGTGAAACATTCAAGAAAAAATAGTACTTTTAGCATTATTAATGCATTGGCCAGAGGTTGAGGCAATCTTTTTGAGACCATGGATACATTCCTTCACATCCACCACCATGTCCATCCCCAAAAGATGCATTTCATTGAAAAATTGTTGATGAGAAATTGGTTGAGAAATAGGAGGGCACAAAACCAACTAGAGTACCATTCAAAACCCCCTTCACAATGTTGGGACCAAAGACCTCAATCATCAAAATAAAACACTAAGGGGACAAGGGATCCCCTTGCCCAATACCACTAGACATTGAAAAGAATCCCTATGGAGTTTCATCAAGAACCATAGAGAACTTGGGAGAGGAGACACAACCTTGAATAAGTTTAAGAATTTTTCCAGATGATCCAAATCTATGGACTTCAAAAAAAAAATCTAAGACACTTTGTCATAAGCTTTGGAGATATCCAACTTAAGGGCCATACTCTCTCTTTTAAGTTTACACATGGAATGGGGAGTTTCATGGACTAACAAGAAGACATCCATGATTTGGTGACCATGAATGAAGCCTTTCTAAGCTAGGTGAACCAACTTATCAAAGGAAGGTTTAATGCAGTTGACCAACAACTTAGATAAAATTTTGTATAAGGTATTACAAAGCTAGATGATTAGGTAAAACTCAGGCAACCTCTTAGCACCAGAATGTTTAGGAATGAGAATAATGAAAGTATTGTTGAATTATTTTATAATTATTTTGATGAAGAGGAATTTCTTAATAGCTAGGGTAACACCATGGCCGATAATATCCCAACACATTTGAAAGAAGAAAGGGGGGAAACTATCAAGCCATGAGACCTTGAAAGGGCTAAGAGAAAAGATATCCTCCCTAATCTCATTAGATGAAGCACACATCTCCATGAATAAAGCCTCTTGTATTGATAGGGAGTGGGGGATAACCTCTAAGAGATCCACAACCAGGTGGTCAGTCATGGTTGCGTTGAGAATATTTTGAAAGAAATTGACACTAGCATGAGTAATATCCTTATTTATTATTATTATTATTATTTTTGATTAGATTTTATTTAATATTTTTGAAGTTAAGATAGTTAGTTTTATTTTAATCCATGGATTACGGGTTAGGAATTAGACTAGCTAATTAAAATTCATAGCTTTTGTTTGACTTATATCTTATAGGTACAAACAAGTTTATTTGATATTTTTGCACTGAGGAGTATGTATCCTTGAGTAGTTTGCAAATTGGGTTTAGTAAGAGGAATTAAGGGGATATTTTTAATCAATATTTTATTTCATTTTTTTTGAAAGAGGGATTGATGTGGGCTAGTTTTCTTTTTTCTTTCTCATACTATTATACATGAACCTACTTTTTGATTTTTTCTTTTTCTTTTCATGTATTTTTTATTTTTCCTTATTATAGTCTTACTAAATTATTGTTTATAGTTTATACATATATGAAGGATCATATTCCTCGTCAATTTTTAAGATACAAAAGTTAACTTTTTTTTTCCTAATTTTTTTTTGGAAAGGCTATGTTGAACCAATATTTTGACCAAATTTTGATCCTTGTTGTGGCTACCCAGTATTTGAGCTCATGGATTTTCTCCTCCTTACCAATGTTGCATGTCATTCCATCAATTTGTTGTAGTTCAAAACTAAAAATAAATTAATAAATAGGATTTAAAAAAAAAAGAATTATAGAGTAGTGGCTGCTTAGGAAGAACAATCTTAGCCCAAACTAGTGGTGGGGTTCTAAGAGTTTGCAACAACTTCAGATAACTTAATTTTCTTATTTGTTTGCAAAATATAAGTGTAGTTATTGACCTACACATAAAATTATTATATATATTCTCCATTGGACCACAAGGCTAAACTCTCTTTTTCAATAGATCTTGACATATTTTTTATTAGGTAAGTAAGATTTTGAAAGGGCTCCAAACCTTGTAAATATAAAAGTATGGATCTTGAAGCACAACTAGGAAAAACCTGAAAACTAAAAAGGACAAAAAAAGGAACAAAACTAAAAGGCCATCCAACCCATCCAAAGTCAGATGGTTTAAAAAATTATTCCAATGAAAATTTATTTATCTTAAAACAAGGATCCTTCTCCTCAAAACTAACTTTTTTGGGGATATAGAGAATTCAAACAATCGCTAGTAGAACCTTCATCCATCCCTAAGGAATTAAATGGGGATTCCATCAATGAACAATCCATACAGGAATTCCCTTTAAGATCTGCTTTCTAAACTTCTTGAATGATAGAAGTAATGGAACCATCCTTAGAAGTTGGCATATGATCATTCTTCTCCATAATAGAGTATTTGTTCTTATTCTTCAAACAAGTAGTGGAGGAATGACCCACTTTACCACAAGAATGATAGATAACCAAAGAGTCTCCATAGTCAATCTACTACACCAAAGTTCCAAATTTTGAAGACAACGCAATCTTAGTGGGAATATTTTAATTTTTCTCCACAAACACATAAAATCTAGCGAATAACAAACACTTCGTAAATTTAGTGATCTTATCAGTAGCACAATATTGCCCAAGACAATTGGAAATAGAAATGAAAATATTTTCATTCCAAAATTCTAAAGGTATCCCATGCAAATGGATCCAATTGGGTTAGTGCAGGATCATGGGGGTCCAAAATATGCTCTTAAGTGGCAATGAAAATTTAGAAAAATAGAGTTATGAAACTTCACATAAAAATTTGAATAGGTTATTAACATAAATTGAAAAATATGTAAGAACATAATTTGCAACAAATTGAATGTAGTTTCTAAGATACTAGTCCTTTTTAGGAAAAAGGTAAATATATTTGGTGAAAATTTGAAATTTTAATATAGAGTACTAAATTTTCAAGGAAAAATAAAGAGTAGGTGTATGTTTGACCAACGTAGGTACAAGAAAAAAATATTTTTTTGTGAAACTTTCAATATAAGTAGAGGACACATACATAGATGTGTCACTTGTTTTTGCAATTTTTTTGCAAGTATATAATTAGTTATGAATTTTTTGTTAGAAATTTCTAAAAATATTAAATATTTTTTGTCTGATCACCATAACTCGGTCAAAAATTCATAAAATTCACTTTTCTTTATCTTATAGTATAGGAAGAATAGAATATATTGCATCTTTAAGATTCAAAAAATGTGAAATTGTTTGAGAATTATAGATGTTTTTCAATCAGCCTATTAGTCAGGACTTTAGTCATAATTCACGTAGAAAATCAATAATAATTATCTATTAAATTCAAAATAAGGCATATATTATATTGGTAGAAAGTTGAAAATTTGCTCAATAAATCCTTTTCCTTTGATCAAATTTGGATTAAAAAAATTCATCAACCATTTTTTGTCATATCACCACTTTTTCGAAGGGCCCATAATCCTGCACTCACCCAAATAGGAAACTCAAATGTTTCTATCATAAGGTTGAAATTATGTGACCAATTTTAAAGAGTTAGACCATTTAAACCTAAAAACTAAGGGCTATCAAGAAGGACCCTAGATCTATCCTCTTGACAAGAAAAGGAAAAAGGAAAAAAAATCATTCAACATTGTAGATACCTTTGTTGAAAGTCCAAGGTACTGAGAGGGTGGGTGAATCAGTATCTTCTTAATTTTTTTGATCAGATACAATCCAACTATTCCAATGCATGTAATGACAAAGATAAATAAGAGAATTAAAAGAATGTTCATGGAAACAAAATACATATGAACACCAAAAATTTTATGTGGAAAACCCAAAATGGGAAAAAACACGATGAGTGTTAGGTCACAATATAGTATAACTAGTTATAAAATATAACAAAATGGATTGCTCATTGTCAAGACTCACTATCCAAAACAAAGGATCTTTGCCTACAAAATTACAATGATTGAATGGATTTTAGCTAGAAAATGAATTGACAGAGTACACCTAGTGAGTACTATAGATTCAATTCCAAAAATAAAGCTTAATAGATGAACTTGACAAAAAACTTCTCAAAAACCAATTAGAATATTCTGCACACTACATCATGTTGGCTCAAACCAAAAATAGTTCGCACAAATGTTCCCTTTATAAAATTAATCCACAGTATCAAAATCAACCCAACAAGTTGGCTAGGAATAGACCTCAACACAAGAAGTAGCTAATAGAGTAATATCGCTTTTCAACACAAGCATCAGAGCACATAATATACTAAACATACATGTTTCCAACCACCATAATCAACCTCTCAAAATTGCAATCAATGAATGTCATTTCTAGAGAAATCCAGACTAGAATACCAAAGGATGTAAGCAAAATATTGGATCAAATACTGGACCAAAATACCAGAGCAAACTTTATCTTGCAATTGTACCTCGAATATCATGATGATATCAATGACAACACAAAATAACAAAACTTCATTTTTCTAACAATCTCCCCCTTTGTCATTGATGGAAACATTTTCCAAAAAGAATATTTACAAAACTCCTTATTTACAACACTACTCCCCCTAACTCACACTTCTCCTTATTTACACTAGCATTTCATTGTACTTCACTCCCCCTTTGACATCAAGGATAAAGGGTGTCCCAAAAACAACTAAAAAATAATTAAAACAAAGAAAGCAAAGAGAAAATGTATTAACCAGAGGATGGCGATCCTTGAAGCTCCTTCAAAATACCTTCCCAAACTATTTTTCCTTTTTCCTATCCATCCTTTGTTGTAGTCAACATCTTGTTCAGAGATTCTAGCTCTATCACAGTTTCTTCAGCACCGTCTAGAGTATAAGGAATCGGGTTTATCTTCTCAAGCCTTTTAGAGCATGTCAGAGCTTCTCCAATGAAAGTGTATTCCATTCTTACAATATCGCTTAATTGACTGAATTTTCTAATAAGTTCTTCCTTCTATTTCTGCAAGGAAAATAAATTTTCTTTGTGTACAGTGATGGCCTTCCAGGTTGACCTGTCTTTATCTTTAGATACACTATAGGTATTCAAAATGATAGATAGTTGAGACTCGATGGAGTCCATGACAATCTTGATATTCTGAGTGGCATCTAGCCACTTCAAGCAATACAAGAGAATAGAATCTTCCTTTGACTCACAAACCTTCACCACTTCCGAACTCTTTTCTACACAAGAGTGTGCAAGAGCACATTTATCATGTAAATCCAATAGACTTTTCTCTACCAAATTTTCTTCTATCTCTTTTCTTGTCTTTTGTTAAGCCCGAAGGAATACTCCTTAAAAGAGTCTAACAATAATCTCAGGTTTTCAATAGGGGTGAGGGATGTATCAATAGAAGCACTGAGCATAGCTTCCTACAAAGATTTTAGAGCATCTTCTATCAGTTTTGCTCCCTTTTGATGTGTTTCAAGAATTCCCTTTCTTTTGGATGCTTGCATAGCATTGCCCAACACAACTTTATGTACTAGGGACATCTTTTCTACATCAACCTATCCTTCAATCATAGGGAGTTTCAAACGTTCCTAGGGAATAATTGGTTGAAATCTAATTTTCTTAGATAACAAACCTTTTAGCATGTCACCAATAGAGGATGAATCATTGGGATGCTTAAGATATTTTACAAACTATTTTTCTTCTTCATTTTTCCTAGAGGATTCCACAACTATCGTTTCTTCCTCTCCCTCTTCCTTTTCTTTTTCTTTATCTTCCTCTACTACCTCTTCTTCTTCTTCCTCTTTCTTTTCATCCTTTTCACCTCCATCTTCACTTTTTTCTTCACCCCTATTATTTTCATCGTTATTTCCTTTGTTTGCATCTTTATCTTTTTCTTCCTTAGCATTATCTTTTCCTTCTTCTTCGCTACCTCTATTTTCTTCATCATTACCTTGGACTTTTCTGCCTTTTTCTCCTCCAATATGCTCTACATGAGCATCATGTACTTTTCAGGCCCAATCTCCCCTTCATTCTAGTTTTGACCTTCTAGAGGAATATTGGCATCACCAGTCTCAACTTCGACATCAACATTTTTAGGAATACCTTAATTACATGTATCAGGAGGAATATTTTCCTCAACATCTTTGACAGTAACATCTTCATCAACCTTCAACATGCCATATTTCTTTTTAGTTTCCTAGATCACCTTTGTTGTTTCCTTTCTTACCTTCTTTTTCAGCCTTTTATTTCTTTTCATTAACATGTTTACTCTTTTCTTCATCATAAATATATCTGGGAAAATATTTTCAAAGATTCCAAATCATCAGGGGTTAGGGAAGACTTGATCTTATCATATGTAGCATTTCTAGTTTTCTCTTCAAAGTCAACTGCTTCCACTCTTCTTTGCATTAGTGCTACCCACATACTTTTAGGTAAATATTTCTTTATGTCATCCCATTTAACATCTAAAATAACAACATACTAAATGACAACTAACAATAGAGTTTTCTTTCTTCTTCTCTAACATTATCATAGTATTTTGTTGTAGGTTGCAACATATTTTCAAAATGTAGCAAAGAATTGATAGTTGCCTCTAATTGATAGAGAGGACTAGAACTTACCGAATTATCCTATTTTTCTTTTTGATTTGCAAAGGCTTCATTGGACACCTTAGAATTCTTTAGTTATAGCTTAGTGTGCCCATGAACACCAAAAAGTTGCATATCTTCATCATCAAAAGATGATATGTCATGGACTCTCTTTAAATCAACAAGTTTTGTAGAATCACCTTCACCAGAGGATAAACCTCCTCTTCTTTTCCTTGTCAATTTTGCATCAAGATCTTATTCTTCATCCTAGTTATCAGTAACACTAAGATTCTTCTCTCTTGTTTCTTTCTCTGTCTTTCCTCTCTTTGCAGTGCCAACTGGAGGGCTCACTTTCCTCTTTGTGGATTGAGTGGTAGGTCCAAAGGAAACAAGACCTTTTCCCTTATCAACAATACTAGTTTCACTCTTCGTTGTAGGGACTCTGGAGGATTTTATATATGTATTCCTTCTAGATCTCCTCGGGCCAGATGATTCTACCTCCCTTAGTTCTCCCTTAGCCCTACCAAGGGAAATCTCCTCATCTATGAATCCAGCTTCTTTAAGTGTTTTCTCTACTTTCTTCTTGATCTTAGGCTTCTGCTATTCCATATGAATCTCCATAGACTTCTTAGCACATTTCCCAATTTTAGGTTCATTAAAGGGTCCTTTGGATTCTTTAGCAACATTTTCACATAACCTTCAACTTCTTCGTCTATTATCTCATATCCAAGAGGTTGAATCTAGATAGTTCAAGGTTCTACAGACTCAATCATGCATTCATCAGTGGAGACATGAAATGTGATGCCATTCTTATACTTCTCCACATTTTTTCTTGGAATCCTATCCCTTTCATCCATATTTCTTTTGAATACAACAAAGAATGCTATTAGGGAATCCTCCTAAGCATTCAAATTACCAAGATTATGCATGTAATAAAATTTTTTATGTCTCACTAGTCTAGATGGGTTCTAGAATACTTCTTCATTCTTTTGAGAGAGTCTTTTCATGAAATAAAATAGTAAACATACAATTAGAGAACCAAATTTAAAAGCATATTTTCTTTCCTTCAACAATTTCACATTCTTGAACAGCTATAACCGGAGAAGCTCACACAAATCATAATCAACACCACTCACAACCACATCGAACCCAGTGTAGATAGTAGTAGCCGAAACATAGTTCTCTCTATTTGTGAAATATATCTTGTAATCTATCATGAGAGATGCATACTTCACTATTGGATTATTAATGGTTTTCATTGCTAAAGCTCTTTTGTCGTATTTAGCTCTTGTAAGTTCTACAATTTCATTCTTTACAGATTTTCGCATGGGCACTGTACCTTTGTCCCATAGCCCAATAATGACCCTAATCGCCTCCTTCGTTATAAGATACGGCTGGTCAGTCACAAAAATTTTTCATGGATTCTACTTAGAATTGACTTCATGAAATTTTCATCATAGTTGAAATTAGGGAAATTGTTCCAAACATTCAACTTTTTATCAACCACATTTGAATACTCAAGTTTTACCCTAAAGTTGTCACCAGTAAGCTCATCTTGCTAGATGTCAATTAGCTTTTCATGATTGTATTCTTCAAATTTTACTCAAATCATCATCCTAGTATCCTCAGTCAGCATTACACCATGAGGAATTAACGAAAATGTGCCCATAGGATCATCTTTGAAAAATTTTGAAGAGTAATATTTGTAAGAGGGTCTCAACATTTCTAACACTTTAACTATCATAGGAGTGGCCATACTTCCAATTTCAAAAACAAATAGCTCAAAAGACACTAAACACAATTGCACAGAAGATTAAAGTACTTTTTTCTTCTTGAAGAATCTCAAACTAGGGTTTGCACTGCTCACACTCCAAATCTCCTTGAAAATGCTTCAAACACTATTCAATATCTTTAGATACACAAATGATCAAAATTCCTTAAACATTTATTTATAAAACATCGATCTACCCCAATTCACATTAAATGTGATAGATTTCAAAAAGCTACTAAAAAACATTTTTCTTAACACATAAAACCCTAATTGGGTTTGAAAATCATCAAGCCAATATATTTTCTTCTGGTTCCTTTTCCAAAACCTCTAAAAATTTATTCTTCACATTTCAACCACGTGCCAACATTTGACACAGTATTTATCCAAGGGTTTTTTGAGATTTTCTAATAACAATCCCCCTATGACCTTGCTAGGTCTAGTCTTTAGAGGAAATTTTCATACTGGATGAGGGCACCAACACTTTAGTAGTCTTTAGTTCTTCTTTCTTCTTCCAAATTTTGTTCACCTCTTGCTTCATTTCATCTTTGTCAACCTTCTTCATAGGTTAATTCCCTCTTGCTAGATCAATCTTCTTACTTTCCTTGTTTCCACAGACTCTTGAAACATGTCCTGGTTTGTTGTAGTTAAAGCAAACAATATTTCTCTAATTAGATTGACTTCCACTGAATCTTATTCTACACTGATTAGCTTTACTTCCATACTTGTTGCAAGTATAATAGTAGCAATTAAAGGATTGGTTTACTTTTCCATTAAACTAATTCATCATTGAAGTTTTGCATCCACTTGCCCTATGTCAAAATCTTTTGCATGCAAAACATTGACCAAAAATAGGACCAGGGAATTGAATCATCCTACTTCTACATTCAATTTCCTTGTGACCAAATTTATTACATGAAAACCAAGTTCCATTAAAAGAAGGGTACCTTTGTGCATTAGGTTGTCTCTCCGAAGATCTCCTAGCAAATTTCCTTGAATTTCCTTTATGCTTTCCTTCATTCCAAGTCTTCTGATTATTCACAGTCTTAGAGCCTTCTCCAGTATCATTTCCCACACCAATTTTATCTTTACTTAGTTATGTCCTACAATTAATCATCAAATTTATCTGAGCTAGTTTTGAAGTTGTTTTCATAGAGTTTTGCCTTCTCCAGATCCACTTTTTAGATTCACAATTCTTTGTTCAAGCTTAGTGCAATCTTTAGACTTGCTTTGCACCAATTTTTTTAGACATTCTTCTATTCTTTTATTCTCTTCCACTTGCACTTTCAAATTGGTAATCTCTTGATTTTCCTTCCTCAACTGATCAATCACTTCCTTATGCCTATCCTTGAACCTTTTCAATTACTCCTTAAGTTTCTAGACACATTCATTCACTTCTTCAAGATTCTCTTTCATATCTTTATTTTCTCTTTCAACTTTATCAAGATCCTAAAGAGCAGTCCAGAGCTCTCCTTTAGCATCCATTTCTTCCATCTTTAGGATCTCCCTCAAGCTATTAGGCTCAATCAGAGGAATCATGCTTTGATACCAATTGTTGAAAGTCCAAGATACTGAGAGAGGGGTGAATTAGTAACTTCTTAATTTTTTTGATCAAATACAATCCAACTATTCCAATGCATGCAATAACAAAGATAAATAAGATCATTAACAGAGCATAGAAACATAAGACACATGAACACTATAATTTTTATGTGGAAAACCCAAAATGGAAAAAACCATGGTGAGTGTTAGCTCACAATATAGTATAACTGGATATTTAAAGTATTACAAAATGGGTGGCTCATTGCAAGGACTCACTGTCCAAAACAAATTCTCACCGCCTATAGAATTACAACAATTGAATGGCTTTCAACCAAAAAATGAACTACTGTAGATTCATTTCCAAAAAATAAAGCTCAATAGACGGACTTGCAACACTTCATCATGTTTTCACTACTTCACATTATCACATCACTTCTTCCTTCAAAAACTATTTGTTATATATACCCAATATCTTCACAAGCATCAATTAGGTTAGCGTAATTAGATGCACTTCTTATTCATGAAAATGTCATCTATTGGCTTCAAGATTTCACAAGAAAAATTCTCAAAAACCAATTAAAACATTTAACATGCTACATCATGTCGACTCAAACCAAAAATAGCTCACACAAATGTTCCCTTTACAAAATTAATCTAGGTTCACAATCAACCCAAGAGTTCGGCAGGAATAGACCTCAACAAAAAGAAGTAGCTAAAAGACTAATACCGCTACACCACACGAGCATCAGAGCACATAATATATTGAACATGCATGCTTCCAACCACCATAATCAAACTCTAAAAATCACAAACAATGACTAGCATTTCCAGAGAAATATAGACTAGAATACTAGAGGATGTAAGCAAAATACCAAATCAAATACCAGACCAAAATACTATCTAGCAACTTCAAACTTGATCTTGCAATTGTACCTTGAACATCATGATGACATCAATGACAACACAAAATAACAAAACTTCTTCATTTTTCTAACAACCTCAAACTTTTCATGGAGTTTCCAAATCTAAATGATCCATCTTTTAATAGTATCAATATTGGGATGATTGCCACAAAATCTCCCAATAAGTGAAACCTTAAGCCAAGTAGGCATCACAACAAGAAGAGAATCAAGAACAATAATAATGATCTATGCATCCTCCTTATCCTTAAGAGGGACACCCAAAACAAAAAACCCAATAGAATAACCTTCCTTCCTACCCCTAGGGGTATGATCAAGAACAACAACCAAAGGAGAAGAAACAATAGCCTCAAGAACATCATCAAGAGATGAAACAATAACTTCATCAAACTTCAAATGAAACCCCCTTTCTTCCAAAGTAGAAGATATGGGATTTGGTAGAATTGTATCCTTGTGTTATGTTGTGGAGGACAAAACACCCTTTGAAGGGAAAAAAAACCCTTTTCTCAAACCCAAAATGAGGTCACCATCCCTACACCATAAGAACCTCAACAAACTTATTCACCTTCAAATGAGTATCCAAGAGAATATTCATGAGAAACTCATCCTCTTCACCTAAGGTATCTTCATCACAAGGTGAAAAATAAAGGTCGATGGACAAAGAAGAAAAAATTTCTTCCTCCTGCCACCAAAAATCTACCTCCTCACTAACCATTCCATCAACAATAGCATCATCAATGCCCTCAGCCTCAAAAGTATCTATTCCATTAATAGCCACAGGAACACCACCAACATTGGTGCAAGCACACATAGAGTTTTCCACTGTACCATAGGGGAGAGGTGCCATCACTTGGGTTAATGTCCAATGCAAAATTGACTCCCTCACTATCATCATATCCACTCTCACCATCATTGTCGAACTTGCAAATGAACATAACCCATTGCCTCCATCACTTAGGTTTTTCTTAATGCATTGCTTCACTTACATCATTAGTCTTCTATTAGAGCACAAGTCTTCATATGTTGTTAGGGAATTTTCCTAGAATTTAATTACTTTATTATGTATTTTTTAGTCTTGTTTGTGATACATTTGCAACTCAATACAAAATTTCATCTTATTTTTGAAAGTTAGTAATTATGGGTGCATGTAAAAATAAATAAATGTCTTTTTGTCTAAGATTCATATTTTAGAATGAAAAAAGAGGAACTATAATATATTACTTTTAAAATATAGACAAAAATTAAAGTTGTTTTAATCTTGATTTGAAGTGGCTATAAGTGTTCATGTAAAGGTTACTTTTTAAAATGTAAACTTGTCTAATTATTTTTTTGGTTAGCTTTGTTGGATTTTTTCTATCATGTTACTAGTAATAAATATGATGTTAGTTTAAACAATTGTGGCTTGGAATGGATTTTCAAAATATTAAAAGATATTTCCATATTTTATATACGTAGATATAGAATTTTGTTTTAAGTTTTGTAGGTGAGTAATATTTGTATATATTGACATGACTTGTTATTTCATTATAAAATGATAGTGAATGGTATTTTATAGTAATTTTGCAATGCTCTTATCTCTATAATGGTATAACTATTTTGTAATTACATGTGCTTTTCTTTCAGATGTAAAAAAATACTTCAACTTAAAAAAAAAAAAAACAATGAAAGATGAATGTAATAATGGTTGGATGTGGAGAGGAGAAAATAATGAAATTCCTTTGAATTTCAATGAACACATCCCTTGCACCTACTAAAATTACAAATAATAGTTTGAAAAATCAATTCAATGTGAATTACACATAAAAGAGGGGTAAAAATTTATTAAAACAAGAAGACATTACAAAGCAAGGCCATTAAATAGCCTTATCAAGCGCCACCAAATGGTCCAACTGACGAGACAAATCATGGGGTAATTGACCCCAATCCACCAAGTTCCAATCCTAAACATGATCAGAGGCCCATTTATCCAAAAAATCAACAACACGATTACATTCTCTAGGAATATGAGTGAAAGTAATAGACTCCAGAAAAGTGCAAAGGTTGAGAATTTGTTCAACTACCAAAGCCAAATTCCAACTAATATCATCTAACTACTGCCTATTCAACAAGTTCACCATAATCTAGGAATCATATTCACATACGATCCTATGCCAGTCCAACTGACTTCCACGTTCTGCTACCAATAAAATTGCCTAAGCCTTCATTAGATTATTAGTATGAAGACACTTATAGACAAAGAAGATAAACTATACATCTCTAGAACTATCCTGACCAACACCACTAATACCAGCATGACTAGGGTTTCCACAAGAAGAGCCATCCGTGCTTATTTTAAGAACTCCCTGAGGAGGAGGAGACCATCTTCCCTCTCTATTCACTTTCAGGGTAGGATGTGTACATTTGTTGCACGAGCTTCCATTGCAGAGGAGGGAGATGAAGACAATTAAAACAACCAACATCAGAAGGAGCCACTGAATCTATCAAATCATACTTAGCCACAACTGTTTCACCTAAAGAATGCAAAATATTCCACCACACATGAGGGGCCTCCAACGACACATCTTGAAAAATCTGACGATTCCTCTCCAACCAAAGATTCCAAATAATGAAGGATGGACCAATAGCCCAAGCAACTTGAAGAAAGGGGGTAGAAATTGGAGCCCTGTCGCACCTATCTACAAACTCAGCCAATGAGGAAACATGCCCACAGGGCATATTCCACACCCTCCACCAACAATGCCAAATCTCCCAAGCATAAGAACATTGGAAGAAGAAATGAGAAACACTCTCCTCAGTAGCTCAACACAACACACAAAATGAGGGGCATTGAAAACCATGCTTGCATAAATTGTCCCAAGTAAGACACCAATTTTGAGCCATTAACCACATGAAGAAATTGCACTTGGGCCATGACAACTTGTGCCAAACTTGCTTCCACCAAGGGCCTCAATATCCCCAAAGAACTGCCTACCAAACTACTTATAACCAGTAGACACAGTGTACTTCCTAGACATATCAGAACCATCACAAGCCAAAATATCAAGTCCCCTCAAAGAATTACAAGTGTGGGAAACCAAAAGCTGAGCAAGCTCACACCTATCACCCTCAGACCCCCGAGGTGGCCACTCAGAAGGGTGTTTCCAGTGAAAGGTAACAACAAAATGATAATGCTCAATGATCTTATAGTGCTCCACAGTATCCCAACTAGCAGCAGTAAAAACATCACAAAGGGGTTGAAAATGAGGAAAAGCAGAAAGAATATGAGGGTGACCATCCCAAGAATCCAACCAAAAGAGAGCATGTGACCCCAAGTGGTAGATCTAGAAAAGCGCATGTTATATCAGTTGAGCCCCCACTTTCAAAGTATGCCATATAATAGAACCACTCCCCTCTAGAGGATAGCAATGAACCTCAAAAGAAGTAACACCTCTAAGATACTTATAGTTAAGAATATGGGCCCATAAATAATCCTGATTAGTACACCAATTCCATTACAACTTAGCAGCAAGAACTTGCCCATTCAAAATAGTACAATGTAGACCAATACCACCCTCTTGCTTTGGTCTACACACAGATTCCCATTTAACAAGGCTCCACTTAGAAGACATCAAGTTATTGCTCCAAAGAAATTGACGAGAGAGAGCATCAAATTCCTTAAGGAAATACACAGGTGTTTATTGAACAAAGCGCCTGTAGATGGGAAGGGCATGTATAACAAACTTAAGGAGAGTAACTCTAGTAGCTATAGACAACCACTGATGAGTCTAGTGAGTTACCTTCTTCTTCAACTTGTCAAGCAACATCTTCTAGGAGGACCTAGGCTAATGACCAACAACAAGAGGAATCCCTAAATAGATAAAGGGTAGAAACCTAATTTGAAACTGTATAATAGTTGCAATCCTTCGCTGGATAGCCTGAGGAGTATTAAAAAAGAAAATAGAAGACTTATGCTCATTGACTTTTTGGCCTGAAGCTACAAGGCAGATATCCAAAGATTGCCTAAAGGATTCAACTTCACAAATATGAGCAAACCCCATAAGAGAGGTGGCATCCACAAACTGGAGATGAGAAAGTGTTGGCAGACCCAACCCCCACTGTCAACCATGAATCAATCCTTGAGAGACCCAGAATTTAAGAAAGTGGCCCAGCCCCTCTGCCATAATAATAAATAGATAGGGAGAAAGTGGATCTCCCTAACGAAGGCCTTTCATTGCCCCAAATAGCTCTGAAGGTTCTCCATTCACAATAACTAAAAATGAGGAAGAAGTCACACAACTCATAGTCCAACTCACCCACTCAGAAGAAAAATTAAAAGCCAATAAAATCTTCTAAAGAAAACTCCATTTAACTCTGTCATACGCTTTATCCATATCCAGCTTGATGAACATAGACCTATCCTTAAAGGTTTCCATGGAATGAATGAGCTCCGAGGCAACCACTACCCCATCCAAAATTTGATGACCTGCCACAAAGCCTCCTTGCTCCTTTGAAATGACAATAGGAAAACAAGATTTAAGTTGTTTTGCAATCAACTTCATAATAATCTTATACACCACATTACAAAGCACAATAGGTCTAAAGAATTCAAGCCTATCAACACCCTCCTTAGGAATGAGAACCAGAAAAGTAGCATTCAAGGCACAAAGCATTTGCTTATTATGAAGAGACTCACAAACAACCTCCAACAAATCCAGCTTCACAATGTCCTAAAACTCTTGGAGAAATTCAACTGGGAACCCATCAAGGCCAGGAGCCTTCCCCTTATTCATCCCAAACACAACGTCCTCCACTTCAGATGAAGTAATTGGATGAATAAGAGAAGCATTCATCACATTAGAGATCAAAGAAGGAATACAAGCAAGGACCATATTCTCCTCAGCATCAGCAGGAAGTGAATCCTCAATGAACAGAGCAAAGAAGAAATGGCAGCTTCTCTGGATAAAGCCTATTGCGAAGATATAGCTAAGCCTTCAAAATTAACAAGAGAAGAGATATAACACTTATTCTGGTGAACCTACACAGAATGATGAAAGAAATCAATATTCTTGTCCCCCTCCTAAAGCTAATCAATCCTAGCCTTTTATTTCCAAAAAATCTCTTCACAAAGCTCCCATTCCTCCACCAATTTTAGGGCCTAGGACTCAGCATGCCCAAGAGCCTCAGAAAATCCTAGATCCCTAATCTAGCGAGTAATAACAACAATATGCTCTTGTGATTCCCTTTTCTTGGTCCAAAAATTTCCAAAACACCACATATTCCATTGCTTAATGTGATGCTTAACACATTGCAGCATCTTAACAAAACAATACATAGTAGTACCATACGTAGGGGCTCCATCCCGCCACCACTGAGCAACAAGATTATACAAAGAAGAATCATGAAGCCACATAAGCTGAATTTTGAAAGGAGGATTCTTTGGAGTAGGAAAAGAAGAAGCTAAAATTTTAATTGGCCAATGATTAGAACCGCACCAATCCAGAATCTTAGAGAAGGTGACCAAACTGCCCCCAACCCAAAAACTAGAAACAAGAAACCTATGTAGCTGCTCAAAAATCACTTTTGGCCCACTCCACCAATTATTCTAAGTAAAAATTCCATTGGAGGGTTTAACATCAACAAGAGCAAGATAATCCACATTAGCCTGAAACAAATTTGAAGCAGGACCTAGTCTCGGCAGGCCCCCTCTTTTTTCCTCAAGACACAAGACAAAATTGAAATCACTAGCTAAGATCCAAGGAAAATAAGGTGCATAGGACATAATATAGTTGATATGGGCCCAAAGCTAGCTTTTACCATGGATTTCAATTGGAGCATAAATATTACTAACCAAAATAGTCTCACCAAAGTCCAAAACCGAAGCCACCACTAAAATAGAGGAATGGTTAGAAATCCACCAGCGAAGAACAACCTTACTGGGATCCTAGAAAAGTGCCAAGCCTCCAAAACTTCCTATAGAACTAATACATTGACACTAACCAGAAAACCAAATACGAGGAGCATACTGAAGCATGAATTCCACCTGAAGCCTAGTCTCCTGAACACAAAAGATATCTGGAGAATGGACCCCAATTAAATCCTGAATAGTTTTTTGATGGGAGGCGTTATTCAACCCCCTTGCATTCCATGAAAGAATAATAATGAGGAAGGTTGAGCGAAGTGGGCATCAATAGTCTTAACAAACTCAAATTCCACCATCAAATCCTCAGTAGTTTTAATCTTGTCCACATCTTTTTTACAATTGACTTTAGAGGAGTGCTCAAAATGCCCCTTCTTGAGAGGGCATTGCAACACCCCCAGATAAGAGGCTAACCCCCGACCTGTACCTAAAGAGAAAGCCTCCTTAGCTAAATCTGCTAAAATAATATCGTCTTATAAGCTGACAGAAGCATCCGGAGGCCTAGAACTCCCCTTCTCCAAAGGCAAAGAAGTGTCCTTAACAATAATTGCCTGCTCCAGCCCTGTATCCATACTAATAGCCCCAGATGAAATCTCAATAGGAATCCCCTCCTCCAAGGCCTGATTATCCAAGACCTCAAAACAATTGAGCCCCTAATCGCTCTATTTATCCTTATAGGCCCGCTTCTGACCCCTCCCTTAGCTTTCAGCTTAACAGGAGTGAAGCCATCCTTATAAGGCCACCCCTCAGCCACAAGCACTCTATGTTTATCTCCCTTTTCCACCACAGGCTCCGATGAAGGAGGAGAAGAAGCCCCAACCACTCTAGATGCTCAAGGACATTGGCACTGAAGGTGCCATACTCATGACAAAAATGACATCTAAAAGGGAGAGACTCATAATCTATCTACTGAATCCATGAGGTAGAGCCAATAAAAATTTCCAAAGAATCTTACAAAGGATTATTTAGGTCAATTTCAACACAAATGTAAGCAAAAGAAAATACCTTTTTAAACAAAGTAATCTAGGAAATGGCAATAGGCTTCCCCAACAATGCAACAATTTGTTGCAAAATATCTTCTCTCCATAATTCTAAAGGCAGCCATGGCAGGTGGACTCACACAGGCACCCGAGAGGGTAGATCCTCTGCAGCATTGAATCCCCCATGCCAGGGTTTCATGAACAAGCCCATCTGATTATAAAAATATGGGTCTCCCTAAAAGACATGATTATGATCCAAAATGCAAGAAAAATCAACCAAGAAATAGCCATTCCCAGCCACCAAAATATCAAAATCACCCTCAACTTGCCAAGTATGACACATCCAAGACTCCAAAGTTGAGAGGGGGACACGAATACCCAAAAACTTACAAATTGTAAGACCCTATTTTGCATGTGATTAAAAAAAAAACTTAATTTGCTACATGTTTTCCATAGATAGATGGTAATTTGTATTGATTTCAATAAATAATGTGATTGGGTGATAATATTCTTGTATTTCATTTTGACATACCTTCATTATCATTGCCATGAAAGTGTTAAGCACTTATAAAGTGTAGGATATGAATTGAAGTTTTAAATGGAATTGTATGCAATAAAATCTTAGGATATTCAACTAGAAAAAAAATTAAGTGATATACAATTGTTGCTTATGATTTCATTGGTAATGTGCAGGAAATAAAGTGATTTAGTACGAGAAGGAAAAACATTGAGGGAAAATTGAAAAGACATCAAGATTCTTATGGTTATAAATTTGACCCCTTTTGGGGCTTGGAAGGAAATAAAGTAATGAGTTGGTAGATTAAGGTTGTGGGGATTAATATTAAAGGATAACCTATCTTTGGGGTTGTGAGGGTATTTAATTATGTTTCATGTGGGTGTAAGTGGGATTAGGGGTTAGGAACCTTTTTCCAAGTTTGAATTTCGGATGGATCCTTAAATAGGCCTTTAAAGAGGGTTGTTGACCAATTTCCTTGGTTGGGATGCAAAAAGAAACCCCCTAGGGTCTATGCCATAGCAGTAGGGGTCAAGTGGGCATATAATAGTGCACCAAGGACATGATTTGACCCCTCAAAAGCCCTTATAATGAAGAGGGACGAGTTTTGAGAAGAAAATGAGATGAAAAGATGGAGGGTTTGTCCAAGTGCATATTTTCTCTTTAATAAGGAAAATACTCTCATTGATGGAGGTAGGTACACTTCAAACCTCCCCACCCAAAAGTTGAAAGTCCTATATATTTTTGAGAGGAAGAATGAATGGGTTGTTACCCACTTCTCCTTTTGGAGAGCTCGAGTTGAGATGAAAGTAAGGATGAGAAGAGGAGAGGAGTACACTTCTTTGGAAAGATAGTGATCAAGATGTTTTGGCTTGGAGAGGAAAGAAAGTTGCAAGAGTTCAATCCCCTCATAAAAGAGATAAGTTCCTCCTATTTCCATTTTCCCTTGTTGATTAGTTGTAAGAAAGTGGCATAATGAATAAGTTTATGTTTGAAAATAGAAGGTAGAGAACCCAGATGCATGTATTGGATCTATGCTAGTTTAATCCCTTGTAGAAATCAGAAAAGACTCCATTTATCATCATGGAGCTAAAAGAATTCCTTGCTCGGGGGTATGGCTAGAGCCCACGAGGCTCCATGACGCCATTATGGTAGGGTGGAGAGCAAGCCCTCATGCATTCGTGTGTATTCTTGTAAATTTATTTTGGGGGCACAAGTTGAGATTTGTCTCTTGTTGTTTAATGTGAAATCTCGTTGGTAAAATGAAAGGATATAAAAAAAGAGAAAGAAAGGAAAACATGCTCATAACCTTGGCTTAAATGCAAATTTGAAATATACAAGTCTGGTTATAAAATCTTACACCGAAGAATCATATAAATGCAAGAGCAAAATATCATTCTATCTATAAATCCTACACCACCCATTATATTGCAGAAATGTAGAAATGTATTAGTAGAGTTCAAGTGCTTATTTCATTTCATGCTCAGTATATAGACCTCACTTAGTGTGATAACTAGTTTAGATCCCTTCTTAGTTGGATTCGATAATAAAAAGGGCCTACAGTCTCCATGCCTAAAGTTGGTCGTTGACCTCTCTCCCTCATGGCTGGTTGAATCTTCTCCGTGCTTGGACGTTTGCCATGCCCACCGCCTCTCCTAGACTGTATCATCTTATTGCTACCTTCCATCCCATAAAACTGCCACTCTGTAGTTTGTTCAACTTTTTTTTTAACCCATAACGAATATTAGGGTAAGAAAATAAATATGAAAGGAAAAAGAAAATGAAGTAATGGAGGGGGGTCTAGTATAAAACCTTACTATATCCGATTCTGCCCACTATTGCTGGTTTGACCTCAAATACAAGACTGTATAGGGAATCTAAAACAAGATAACCACTCCTCTTTTCAAACAGTGAAACCTAAGCATATGAGAAATGAAAAAAAAAGAGAGCTTCACCAAACTCAGCATGTATAGTTCCAATGAAAGGATGAGGGTATAGATAATTTGGAGATAAAATAATCTAAAAGAAATCCAGAGCCACCTACCTCTACATCTTAAAAATTATAGTGGCATAAGAGTACAAGTAGAGAACTTGGGTACGCAAGAAAAAAAAGAAAACATACATGCCTATTTAACTCATCTACCATTAAAAGATCTCAGCCTTAAATTCATAGGCGATGTGGTTAGAGTGGCTGAATATGCTATTATGAAAGAGAAAAATAAATAAATAAATCACAATCTAGTTCGACTGTCAGACCTTGTTTTACATGTTTCCTCATTTAGTCACCATCAGATTCGTCTACCCATATCGCTTACTAGCATTCTTTAATAGCTGCTATTATATGCCAAATAGATTGGGCAATAGAGTAGTTTTATTTTTAGTCTTAAATTCTCTCACCAGTCTCATTTGGGACTTGTAGATTTGACTTAGCATTTAGATCTTGTACATGAATTGATTTTGAAAAAAAAAATCTTAACCTCTGTTTTGGACGCATGTACATGCAACTTCTATGCATCACGGGGCAGTAGGCTACCTATAGGGAAGCATTCAATCTTAGTTCGATTTCAATATGAAAAAAGCTAACTCAATATGCATATACATAAAGGAGAGTATGTGTCATACAATCAAAATAAGTCTTAGGGGGAGGGCTTGCATGGAAATATATATATGATTTATTCCAAGACTGATATCTTAAGCACGTTGCCTTTCTCATCATACTTAATGTTCTATGGGAATGGCACGTTATGTCTTGTGTTATATTCATATTATAGTTTTTATAAAAAACACATCCTTCACTGTGTCAAACGGGGGAGCAAAGAATGAATAAAAAAGAAAGCGTAGGGTGAATTCAATACCACTCACTTCTAGTTGCCACCGAATAAAATTTAAAGCATGATCTAATATTAGTAGGGAATGCATCCTATGAAAAAAGAAATCTTATGAAGTCATTCTAAACTGAAACTACCAATAAAGGAGGTCTTAGGAGTTTCCGCATTTCCCTTATAGTAGTCTAACTTAAATTTAATCATCTTATTCAATGTTGCTCTTAACATTTATTTTAAAGAATAGGATAATTCCCACTCCCCTTATTTTTAGAGGGTTAATATATTCATTTAAAACGTAAAGAAGGAAAAATAATAATGGTTATTAATAGTACTCTTTCTCTTTTAGGGAAAAAAAGAAAGAAAGAAAGAAGGGAAGTAAGTTATTTATTTATTCTTATTCTTTTGATTGAATTTTATGGGGAAATAAATTAAATATAGATAAATACATATTATTAGATTAAATGTAGTATTAATTATTTTTATAATTATGTGTGTATAAAACTAATAATAATAAGGTTAGTAAAGAAATAAAAATAAATAAATATCTATAATATACACATTATATGTAGGTAAATAAATAAATTTAATACCTTCGCTATTAAGAATGAAGGATAATCCAGTAGCATTAGGGTTGTTGATAACTACTTTGTACTAAGGAAAGTCTATCATAGCGTGATCCTATTTGGATAGCACTAGTGTGTATTTTCAAAGGCAATCCTAATTCTATTATAGATACTTCGAATGGTAAATGTATAACCATATATAGCTTAGTTAATAGAGTTGTCTTTCACCGATAATGGTTGTGCACGATGGAATCCTCACGCTTATCTTAGTACTCTTCCCCCCCCCCTCTCAGGGAACATGTCACTAATGATGTTGCATGTGCATCACCATCCAATGTGTATAGTTTATTTAATGTGGAATATGGTAAAGCATTCTAATGAGTGATTGTGAATTTAATTAAAAAAAAATTTGTTGGGTTTCCTAGCGTAAAATTATGGGCGTGACACAAATTAGAACATGTTGAGTCCAATAAGAAAAGTCCTCATGCACCGATTTCGGAGAGATAACCAGAACTGGACGAGCTTGACTCCATGGCAAACAACCATTCACTTTTTTAAGTTTGGAGCTCTCACCCACAAATGAGGTATCCTTCACTGACACATGCATGTCCACAGAAAAACTCGGGGATGACTTCACACCCACAATCACCAAGCTCTTGGAATCCCCAACCATTTTTCCACACCCGACACCCACCATAGCTGAACAACAAAAACCCCACCCCACACAACCAAACTCCACACCAGCCTTCTCACCCCCCACGCCAAACCCCAAACCCCAATCCCCACCATCGATCCTACTCGCCAGACCCCACACCCTTCGTCCCCCATCATAAACAAAAAATGCCAAAGAAAATTTGCCTGCACCAAACGCCGAAGAAAATATGCCCGCACCACCTTTCCACCACACACCCCTAAAGTACCCTTGGAACAAATGCCTGTTGGAATGCAGAGACAGAGGCAATCTAAATATTGAATGAAAATAGGGAAATAAACACAACATTCAACATAGAGCAAAAGTTATTAAAATAGAACTGATTTATATTAATGCCAATTTTATAAAATAGAGCTGCCAATGCTCTTGTACAATCATGCCTTCGTCCATGTCAAAGATAGAGTAACTTTCCTTATTATATATCTTCAAAACAAAGTTCTTCACTTAGCAACAAGGAAGCTTCTAGAATACGCGCCAAAATAGAATTGTCTAGATACATCGTAGAGGGAAATAGAAGGAAGAAGAAGATAGAAAATAAATGCGGTAGATGGAGTAGGTAGTCTGATGTGCAGGGAAGATTACTGCAATCTAGGTGGAGCACCACATCAGCCAACACTCCCCCTTAATCTTCATTGCCATAAATGTCTACTATTCCAATTCCTTTGCTCTTCATTTGCCATTGACTGCTGTCTTTTTTTATCTCTTGCTGATGTCCATAACAAAGTCTACTGACCTCTTCAAATCCTTTTCCTTGCTTGATATCTTCATGCCTAACTATGCCTTTGTCTTTTTCCAACCGTTGTGGTAATCTCACAAACATTTGTTTTTCAAAACTTCAATGTTGAACTTCCTACAAACTTGCCATTTATAGATGTCTTGCCAAAAGTATTTGTTGTGCCTTCAAACTTGCCATGATTTCCATTATCTTTCACATGTGAACTTTTATACTTGAACAAATTCTTGATCATACCTGTAAGTTTTCTCCAACTCGATCCATAAGTCCATCCAAAATCCATTTTCATACAACCTTGCCATGGAATCGTTCTTCGATTCATTATTCCAACATTTCTTTTCACAATGATTTCTCATACCACAAATAAAACAAGGGTGAAGATCCCAATAATTCTCTTTCTTATGCCCTTCTCTATGACAATACAAACATTTCATTCTTTTACTTGATTTGCATGAACTTGTAACACTAGCAACATCGGTTATATTTTGCTTACTATATCCAAGGCTACATTCCTGGGTCTCATAACTGGCTGAATGGGCTCTCTTATTCCTTGCCCATATTTTCCCAAACCTTTTCCTTTAAAACCCATTTTCTTCATAATTTTCAAACCAACATTATCATCAAAACAACCAACAACATTTTCAAATTCATTAATATATTCATCTTGACACTTTTTATCTGGAATATCTTTAGCAAAATCAATCAATTGATCAAAGGAATAACATACATCATCTTCTTTCTTGCATTCTTCATCAGTTTTTGCAAAATTATACATACCCAATGATTGATCAGAAAAAAACAAATCTTCAGTGCCACATGATACATCACATACAAATGGCTTTAACTTCAAACATTCATTCTCTTGTTTTAGTTTTGATATTTCCTTCTTCTGGAAACTGTTTTCTTCTTCTAATCTCTTTAATTTTTCTTCCAAGTCTTCATTATTTTTCGTAACTTCATCAAACAACTTTACTCTTTGTTCAAATTCCTTGTTTCTTTTCTCATCGAATGATTTCAACTTTTTTTCTAGCTCTTCATTTTTAGCTTTAACTTTGCCTAATTCTTTCTCAAGATCATAATTTTCTTCTGACAATTTCCACTTCTCTTTCTGCATCTCTTTTATTTTTTTAAAATAACATCTATTATCCCTTTTAACATTGTCCAATTCATCTTTAAGTATTATTAATTCTTCTTCTAAAACATCTTTTGTAGTTGTCAAATTTTCCTTCTCTTTTTTAACCCTTTTGCCTACTTTCCCCATCTGTAATAGAAAATTTCAGCTTACCTTACTTGATTTATGCTACAACAATTTATCTTACTCTTCTGTCTTGTGGGTTCAACTTCACACTTTTTGACTGGTAGCTGGCTTCCTTTTCAATAACCGTGATCTCATATATTTATTGGCAACCTCCACTGCAACTTCCTCTGTGATAATTGGGGCTAGCAACTTCAATATGTAATGACGCCTTTGCTAAACAAACAACAATCTCGAGCGATCCTCCAACAGACACCTTTGTATCTGCAAAACAAAACAAATCAGAATAATCAATGCCTTCCTGGTTGACTAGGCTTCCTTTCGCTGCAACTTCCTAGCTTTGACTGACTCCTCCTTGCTTTGGCAGGTTCAGCAACCAATTACAACTCCTTCTAAACTGCGATCCATATTTTCAACAGTCTGCGGACTTCCTTTGCAATAATGTGTAGGGGCAGCTCATTTATTCTCTTACGGTGACTTCTTTAGCAAACCAATTAACTGCAATACCTCTCTGCGATCACCTGTTCTCATGCGAACTTGCCTTAACCGATTCCTCCAATCTTCAATAGTCTCTTCTCTATGACAGCTGCAAATGATGCAATCTTCATCCTCTCTTAACCTGCTTTTCTTCTGCTAATGCTCAGCGTTCTCTTCATCTAACTCTCCCAAGATCTTCAACTGCTCTGATACCAATTGTTGGAATGTAGAGACAGAGGCAATCTAAATATTGAATGAAAACAGGGAAATAAACACAGCATTCAGCATAAAGCAAAAGTTATTATAACATAACTGATTTATATTAATGCCAATTTTATAAAACAGAGCTGCCAATGCTCTTGTACAATCATGCCTTCGTCCATCTCAAAGACAAAGTAACTTTCCTTATTATATATCTTCAAAACAGAGTTCTTCACTTAGCAACAGGGAAGCTTCTAGAATACGCGCCAAAATAGAATTGTCTAGATACATCGTAGAGGGAAATAGAAGGAAGAATAAGATAGAAAATATATGTGGTAGATGGAGTGGAGTAGGTAGTCTGATGTGGCAGGGAAGATTACTGCAATCTAGGTGGAGCACCACATCAGCCAACAACGCTCGCGGCCAGAGAAAAGAAAAAAAGGAGGGTCCCGCAGCCTAGAACAGTCCACAGGCACCCTGCACAAACGAAGGCTTGAAAACAGACATCACACGCCCTCGCCTTAGGACTGGCTTAAACCTTCAACAAAATTTTCTAATTCAAATCCATTGCGCCCGCCCCACCCACTTTTTTTTAATTCAAGAGATATTCGATGTGAATTACAATTTTCAAGGTTTCTCTATTATTTCAGTTTCATTCCCCAATCATGGCATCATCCTCGTCATCTCGCCCATTGAATTTGGATGAGGATGCTTTTGGTGAGATGTTATATCAAGGAGAAAAGATAGGATCCTCTGCATCCCCCAAATTTTATGATGTTTTCATTAACCACCGGGGACCTGATGTCAAAGACACCCTAGCTCTTGAGCTTTATAATTGTCTTGAAAAGGTGGAAATCCGAGCATTTCTTGATTGCAAAGAAATGGAATTAGGTGATTTGTTTCCCTCCACGATTCAGAATGCCATTCACTCTGCAGCAGTACATGTTCCCATTTTCTCCAGAAGATATGCCGAGTCAGTATGGTGTTTAGGGGAGCTTGCTCTGATGTTAAAAACTAAGAGGAAGATTATTCCAATATTCTATGATGTTCCACCTTCCCACCTTAGATACGTAGAAACGGGTGTGTATGCCGATTCATTCAAATACTACAAAGAGAAGCGCTGGCATCTCGACAAACTTGACGCCTGGAAAGAAGCCCTCTACTGTGTTTCATTCATCTCTGGCTACGTATTCAGCCATAATAACGAGTAAGAACTTTGTATCACAAATTTTCTTTAAAATATTTTCTCCTATAAAATTTTATGATTTTAGATTAGCCTAATCGGTTGAAATTGTTGTTTCCATTTCAAATTTCAAGTAATCTTGAGACACTGTGTACAAAAATAGTGTCCGCTGTCCAAAGAGAGGTAGAAAGGACAAGAACTTTAGAAATTGCAAAATTTCCTACTGGAATTGAAGAATGGGTTGCAGACTTTGAAAGGACATGCTGGCAGAAGGAGGAGGAGAAACATAAAGTGATTGGCATCTATGGTATGGGTGGGTCTGGTAAGACCACCCTCGTCAAAGCTTTGTTCAACCAGTGGCGTTCAAAATTCAGTGCATCATGTTTTTTGTTTGACGTGCGAGAAACTAAATTGACGTCTTTGCAAACAAAGCTTCTAAAGGATCTGCTGCAGGAAAAACGTATATTTGACAGTATACCTGAAGGATCTAGCTATCTCAGATCTCGTCTGGCAAGCAACCTTTTTGTGAGATTCTTAATTGTTATGGATGATATAGATGACGTGGACCAGTTGAATGCCCTACTGGTCAGGGATCTTTTGCTCAATAATTCTCGTAGTTTGGTTGTTGTGACAACCCGTGACGAGAGAGTTCTGATAAGGGCCAAAATTAATTCTCGTTATAAGATGAAAGAAATGAATGTCCATCATAGCAAAGAGCTCTTCTGTTGGCACGCCTTCCACCAACCATATCCAACCAGGGGATATGAAGATTTGGTTGAAAGCTTCGTGAAAGAGTGTGGAGGTTTGCCCCTCTCTCTGCAGGTGTTGGGTGGACATGTTTTCGGTAGTGGGGGTAAGCATTATTGGAAACTAGAATTGGATAAAGTGAGAAAAACTTTGAAACAAGGTATAAAGCAGACGCTTCAAATAAGCTTGGAATCCCTTGACGATGAGCAAAAACAGGTATTTATGGACATTGCGTGCTTTTTCGTTAACAAATCTAAGCATATGGCCTTAAGGATACTGGAAGCATCAGGATGGAGCGCCGAGCACACACTTCAGATCTTAATGGATAAATGTCTTGTTGAAGTTCAAGAGGGAAGGACTTACTGGAATGGATTCGACTCCGAAAGCATTCCTCTTTTCAAAATGCATGACCACATTCGGGATCTCGGAAGAGAACTTGCAGATGATGAATTAAGCAGTCCTCATCGAGTGTGGCGTTCCCAGCATCTTCGTCATCAGGTTTGTGGTCCATTTATGATTAGAAAAATGTGTGTATATATAGCTTGCTTCATGTTTTTCTAGCTGCAGCATGACAAAATCTAGGTTTCATCCTTAACTACAGGAAGAAAGGGGATTCCAGAACATTCTTGCTGGGATGCATGGCAGTAGTTTCAGGTGCCTCAATTCCATTTTTGATCAACACACCGGTTTTGAATTCAGATATTTTATAGGTAATTTAAATGATTATGAGGGTCCATCAGCTTCTTTGCTGTGGCTTGAACTTGACTCAAGTTTGGTGCAAAAGCTGGATGAAAATATCGAAGCAGAATTCAAATCAAAGGTGTCTTCGTCACACACTTTTCCTTCATGGATTCCTCTTCAAAGTTTGCAGTGTTTAAAAATTTCCCATGGATGTTTCCGAAGATTGTGGCAGAGTGATCAACAGGTAATTCATTCTTCTATATTTGAGGATTAAGTCTGGGTACCGATGTAAAATGAGTTTTGAAAGTAGTTATTTTATGAACATTAGTTATAATTGAAAAATAAGTGTTCTAGACAAATGAATTTCAAATTTCAGGTTCCTTTGCAGTTGAAAGACCTTATTCTTGACGGAGCAAACTTGGAAGAGTTTCCAAATTCATTGGGAATGTTAAGTCATTTGGAAAGTCTAATCCTTGTAGGAAGAGAAGATTGGAATGGAACAGAATGGAATAGTTCCATGAGAATTCAGGGGAGTTTCTTCTCAGAATCACTTGGAAAGCTGGCTAATCTTAGAAGTTTGGTATTAAGGAATTTGACATTAAGCGGGGAATTAAATCTTAAGAATAGCATGGTTATCCTTGAAAAAATAGATATCAGGGATCTAAAACATATATCTAAGGTTTCAATTAGTGGACGGTATCTTGTCAGCCTTAAGTTTCTCCATCTTGAATGCATGGAAAGTTTAATTGAAGTGGACTTAGGTCTGAATGCAAATTTAAACACAGAGGAACGTTCTCAGATAAAGGAGTTGCAGAGTTCTGCATTTCCATACTGCTTAGAGAAAATTACCATTGATGGATGTCGCAAGTTGCAGAAGATTAGTGGAATTGAACAGTTGCAAGGATTGAAATATCTACATCTTTCAGCTGGTACTGTAGCTATATGGGACTGCATTAAAATTTGGCAGGTATTATAATTTTTTTTGTTGTTTTGAAAGGAGAGCAATTTTATATATCGTTAACCGTAATTTGTCTTTCTATTTAATTGTGTTTAACTTGGATGTTCTGGAAAGAAGACTGATATTTTTATTATAATATATTTATTAAATTTTTTTACAACTTGTTTTGAGTTTAAATATTTGTGAATATTAACAATAATAATTATTGCATATTTATTAGATTATTTTCGCTTGTCAATGCAGAAAGTACCATCAGAAGTTACTAGTTTAATTTGGGAAACAAATGTTGATATGGAGAGCATTCTACAAAAACTCAATGTGTTATCTTATTTTATTGGGCTATATGGCAGAGTTACTGAAATTCCTTGCAACCCCCAGGCAGAATTAGTGGCTCCTATGATAGTACAGCCTAGTGCAATTACTGAAACTTGTAGCAATCCCCAAGCAGAATTATTGGTTCCTACGACAGAACAAACTAGTGCTATCGTCATATGTATGTTAATTGAAAGCTTTTATGAAGGGAAAGATTGTCGAAAAAGTTTGAAGATTCCTCCTATGGACTCGATGGTGGCCTATATTGGAAAAGGAAAGTATATAGCTGCTGTTGTAGTTACCGACGAAGAAAAAATAAACAAGATGCAATCTGGGATGTCCAATTGGATTCCAATGGTATCAGATGGTATAGTAAGAAAGGGTTTTATAGTAACCATTAAGGAAAGAGGCAAATGGAAAACCCTAACATTACTTCAACATCTTTGTTCTCAGGTGTGCTCGTGAATCTGGAATCCACTTTAATTATTATTATAATATTAAAACAACGGCTTGTTCATAGCTTTACTCTTCTTGACTGTAGCATCAAGAAACTGACGTTAATCCCTCGATGCAGGAAGAGATTTGTCCTTGGGATTTTCCAGAGCAGAACATCAATTTTAAGTTTCGATATTTTTCAGATGATGGTGTTTCGGGCGCCGGCTTTTGGATAATAGATACCTCATTTTCTGATTGGAGTTCCCAATTGGAACTAATTACTAAAACAAGTCAAATAAATTTTTCCTCGAATCCATCAGCTTTATTGCTGTGGCTTGAGGTTGAATTTACATTTCCACAAATGCTGGATGATCTTGAAAATGTTGTACGAAAAGTCATGACTAGTGAGTCTTCAGCATTAAGGGTTCATCCTAGGATTCAACTCCAAAGTTTGAAGTATATAAAAATTTCCGGCGGGCGCTTCCGAAGATTGTGGTCGAGTAATGAACGGGTAATTTGCTCCTCTATTTGAAAATTGGAATGCTGTTTTATGACCCGTAATTAAAATTGCCAAATAGCTGTTTGACACAAATTGAATTCAATTTTCAGATCGCCTTTCAGCTGAAAGAGCTTGTGCTGGACGGAATAAACTTGGAAGAGTTTCCAATTTCAATGGATATGTTGAGTCATTTGCAAAATGTAGTCATTGCAGGAACAGAATTTGTTAATTGTATCAAGATTAACGGGAGGTCCTTCTCTGAGTCACTTTGGAAACTCACTATGCTTAGAAGCTTGGTATTGAGGAATTTGACATTAAGTGGGGAATTGAGTTTGAAGGATAGCATGGTGTCAACTTCTCTGGGGACTCCAATGTTCAGCCTTGAAAAGATAGAAATAGTAAATGTAAACTTTTTACTTAAGGTTTCAATTAGTGGGCGATACCTTCAATGCCTTAAATCTCTCCATCTTGAAAATTTGGGATGTTTAATTGAAGTGGATTTAGGACTGGCAGACAAACATAGTTATATAAAGGATTCAAAATCAAACACAGAAGGATGTTCTGAGATAGAAGAGTTGCTAAGTTGTGGACATCAATGCTGCTTAGAGACAATCACCGTTTATAATTGTTGGAGGTGGCCTCGATTCAAAGGTATTGAAAATTTGAAAGAATTGAAATATCTTCATCTTTCAGCTAGAAGTCACTTCAAGGTATTACACTACTGTTGTACAATTACGTTTGCGTTTTGTTACCAGAGCAATTTCATATTTTATAAACTGTAACTCATGTATTTTTTGGTGATTTTGTTCATTACTAAACATTTATTGGTCTAATTAATTCTTTTCTCAAATCAGGGTCTACCGTCACACGTTACCTGTATAATTTGGGGATCAAATTTCCGGATATCAAAGTTTCGGAAATCAGATTCTGAAATGAAGGAAATGTTCGAAGCATCCGTCCAGTCATCCCGAGGAAGAGTTACTAAAATTCCTAGCGATCCCGATGGAGAGTTAGTGATTCCCGTGACAGAAGAAACGAGTGCAATTGTCATATTTATGTCTATTAAAGATCGTCCTCCAAAGGCTTGGAAAGAGTTTATAGGGGTTTGTCTTATGGAAGGGTGGGAAGGATGGAAAGATGTTGCTGTTTTAGTGAGGGAGAACGGAAAAATGAAGATGATGCCGCATTGGATTCGGTCGGTGTTGCGCAGTGGAGTAAATGTGGGTTGTGTAGCAACCTTCGGGAAAAGAGAGGAAACCAGTGAACTTATACACTTTTGTGATAAGGTTATATCTGATTTGCGGTTTTGCTAGTGGGATTTTTTTTTGACATTTTAGTCAATATCATATTTGAGTTCCAAGAATTGTGGCAAGTACATTTTAAAAAATATATATATTTGTGTTATAAGAACTGTGATAAGTATATGTAAAATTAATATAAAGAAGTTTAATGGTAATATTTTGAATTTTGAAAGTTAAAATAGATCTTTTAGAGAAGAGATAAATGGATTTTTATATTTTTTTTGATAATATAAAATATTAAAATTAGAATAAACTTGATAAGAAAATAAAGGGTACTATTAGATTGTCTTTGTAAATCTTTTTTTTTTATTATTTTAGGAAAGAATACAATATACAATATGAAAAAGAATGGGTAATATTTAGTAAACAAAAAGCTTCATAAGTAAGTCTATAATTAGATCTTTTATCTTCAATTTCCACACCTCACATTTAGTACTGTTGAATTTCTCAATATCCATACAAGAAGTAGAAGATATAGCTCTCAATCTCTTCCTCTAATGTGCAAAAATATATAATGCAAAAACTCCCACTATAGCCAACAAACATTAGAAACTTAATAGAAAGGAGTCCCTCTCTATGTAGAACCATTAGCTCTAATATTGAGTATTGGGACACAAGGTGAAATAACTACAATAAATCTTATGCAAGTGTGCACAAATTTGAAATATTAAAAAATATTATCATAAGATAACTAAGTGATTACATTAAACAACAAGAAGAAATAAATCAACAAACCATATCAACATAGGATTTATTTGGAGAAACCTTATCTAGAAAAAAATTCACATGAGAAATACGAAAAATATGTATTAATCTTTAAGATTTAGATATATCTAACACACTAACACTATGTTCAATCTAATAGAACTTTAGTAGCACCTTGTACCTATAAATCAATCTCACTTTAAACCACTATCTCATACACTAAATATATAGGTGAAGAGAGGACAAAACCATAAAATATTTACCAAAATAATGGATACAAAACCATGGTATCATGCAAAAAATCAATGTCCACCTTAGAGATCTTTTGAGAATAAAAACTAAATAAATAATTTCACATGGGCACAATTAATTGGCTTTCAAAATGGTAAACATAACCAAAAAGACATCTTAACTTCCATAACCCTTGATGATTTATATCCCCAATCTATATAGCACTCTAATTTCAAATGGTCAACTCATGCAGGTCCCATCTATCATACAAGATTCCCCATTCCTCAATCTTAGCACCTAGAGTTGGGAAAGTGGAATAAGTGAATTCAATGTCAATCATAATTGCCACCTATGTTAAGATTCTTCGAGAATTTTAATTACAAATTATTTTTCCACACACCTTAGGCATCCAATGATACTTTCCAAGAGTATTGGAGATACATAAAATATGCATAGGATTGCAAGGTAAATGGAACCTTAATATTGACAAAAAATAATGAGTGAAACTATTAAAATATTATTTCTAAACTATCAATTGATAAATATTGATACAAAGTGAAAAGAAGAAAACTAGAAAAGAAAAATATAATTATATGTAAAATGATATATTAATAAAAATAATAGTAATATTAATAATAAAAATATATTATAAATCAATAGAATTAAAGAAATTATAAATGTTATTTGTAGACATACTTATTGTCAAATTATTAATATAAACATTAACTTTATTTTAAAATAAGATTATCAAATATTGATATATAGACAAGAAATAAATGAAGCATTGTAATATAATTATCAATAACATTATGGATATAAATGGATTTAAAAGAAAGGAATTCCCACTTCTAATAATGTTATATTGTATTTAATAAACTATTTCACACATGATGAGAGGTTTTGGTGTGTACATCTACCACTTCCTTCTATTGTGCCACCTTTGACATGCTCTATGGGTAATTTTTCCTTATTACCTTATATTCAAGCAATTGAATTTTTTATTAAAGGTGTGATGTGCAACAAAGAAAGTATACAACCATAGTGAGGTCTAATAGATTTCCTCTATCATTATTGTCTCAATAGTTACTTTGCTACTAGTGGTGGGCTTCATGCTATTGAGAAAATCCATATCCCTATGGGAAATGGAAGTAAAAAGGTTAGTCTAGAGTCTACCCCTGGCTTTACCACTAAAATCTCTCTTCTACTACAAATTCTAAGTTGTAATGGGCTCTTAATAAGAACCTCAAGACTTTCTTGTCCCTTGAACTCAATCTTGGTCTCGGTGGTAAGGGTGAAATTATCATAAGATAAAAGAAAGTAAGAGTAATGCAGCTAATGAAAGGCCTTAAACCCATGAACCTACAAATAACCTACAAATAAAGTGTTAATGATATAGCAGCTTCAGGTTTGTCCTTCCAGCCACAAGTGAAGACAATAAACAAATATAGCCATTGGCTATTTATTTATATGTGACAATTAATGGGCGCATCTCTTGGAAACAATATAATTCTTATCTTGGGCTGACTTTCCTTGTAAATTAGATTTATTATATGTAAATATATTATTTGTATCTTGGCCGACCTTGTACATGAAGAGGTACGACCTCTCTCACACTTGTATATATACAAGGTCACCTTCCTCCATTATCAATTAGGGAAAGTTTGATTTATTACTCCATCCAAGTGCAAATTTCTTCAAGAGCAGGTTGCGAATTTACTCAAGGGCAGAATTAGATTTCAAGGAAGCACAAATTATTATCTGTCATTGCATCTAGTGTAGGTGCTGAATATTGGCCTTGTGATTGGCCTCATTGTAAAGAGAATTGTTGCCACCATTTATATAAGAGAGATCTTTGTTGCTGGGTTTTTCTCCCTCAAGAGGAGGGTTTTCCTAGGGTATCTGCTGTGTTATTATCTGATTTTGAATTGATTTTCTATGCACTAAATCTGATCACTAAATTTAACATGGTATTAGAGCGAGTTCTAGAAATCCGATCAGATTTATTTAAGCAGATTCTTTTGAAGTTCATTTTGAAAGGCGTCTTCATCTATCATTTTGTTATGATCTATGATGATTGGCAGAGGACATATCTGTTGCCGAATGTCCACAGATATCAAAGCCATTGGCAGAAGCATTTGTGACGAACATATCATATATCTATGCATTTATTTATAATATTGCGTGTTCACAAGGAAACGACAAACACAGATTCTTGTAGCGGAATTGTATACATCACCGATTAATATAGATCACATGTTAGTCTTCTCTGTGTTGCATTGTCTAACTTTCCATCTATATAACAAAGGACAAATACGTTGAGATCTTCCAACTGAGAAATGGGAACATTCGATTACCGTGATCGATTCTTTCGAGTCATCTGGAAAATCTTTGAAGACAATGAGGGTGAGGGCTACTACAATCAAGGTGGCCTTTAATGGCGACGGTGAAGAGGTGGAGGATGGTCCACGCAGTGGTGGTGTAGGAAGCAGAGTAGGGGCGAAGAAAAGGGTGTAAGCGTGAGGGCATGGCTGCTCGACTCGTCCAGGAAGGCATAGGTCATTGAGGCGGCAAAACATGCTATCATGCGCTACACGGGGCTTCCTGCTCGTGACTTGCGTATTTTGGATCCTTTGCTTTCTTATCCATCTACTATACTTGGCCGAGAGTGAGCTATTGTCATCAATCTGGAGCATATCAAGGCAATTATTACTGCGAAGGAGGTTCTTTTGCTTAATTCCAGAGATCCTGCTATGGCTCCTTTCGTTGCTGATCTCCAATGCTGCTTATCTGATGCGTCTAATACCTCTGTGCAGCCAGAAGGTGGAAACAGTGACATGGATGTGGATCTTTCAAAAATATGACATGACGACCTTGTTATCAAGGGCTGCTAATAATGAGGAACTTCCTCATCCTATGGATGAAAACTCCTTTCCAAAGAGACGTGATACGAAAATTAATTATTTGAAAGGAAACCAGAGAAGAGTTGGAATTGAAATATGGTCAGGCTTGAGTGCAATTTTATATGAAAGCCGATGTTCATATCTGAACCTTAGGTGCAAATCTCAGGAAAAGTGCAGACCTGAAGAGGAGACTATCATTAAAAGAGAACAAGACAATTTATTATTAGACATATTTGTGCGCATATATTGGAGAAGTCCCATACTAAGAATCTGGTGACCGCTGGAAGATTTATCGAGACTTTGAATTCACTGTCTGAGTGTTTGAAGTCTAAGGTAATGCATTGGGAAGAAGTCAAAACTTTCTTAGAGCCTTTGATATAGTCTCAGCCATAAATTTCTTGAAAAGCTGAATAAGGATGTTTAAGAGTCCTGCTGCTGAGCTTTGCCAAGACCATCGATGGAGTATAGTTTGGGTTTCGGGCATTCTAATATCTTGATTTTGAGCCTGTGCCCTCTAGAATGTTACTATTGTTGCCTTCGTGAAATTCCATCTTGGTAGGATGTGTCGAGGCTCAATCTCTTTGAAGTTTTTTTATCATCCTTGGCACTAAAGAACTCACAGTCAAATGTGATCAAGTTATATTTGAAAAGGCCAATAGCTTGAGAAGTGTGAAGGTATATATGCCTGAGACTTATCTTCTGGAGATGTCGTGGCCTATCAATTGGTGGAATTCAAAAGGAGTCTTAATCTGTAAATTCCTTCCTTGAAGGCAGATCGAGATAAGTATTCCTTTTTTGTTTATACTTTTGAAATTTAGGGTAAATTTTAGTCTGCTAAGTTGTGCAGATCTGAAATATTTTTTTTGTGATTTGTTAAAGGTTGTGGCTTCTTTTGAGTAGGTGATCTCTAACATAAGATCCCTTGAAGTTACCATTAGTTCATTTCAAGCTGTTCCATGTCAGTTGTGTAGGTCTTTGAGTGTGACTTTGAGATGAAGAAGAGAACTGCATTTTTCGTTGTGATAGGATGATCACATCGATACCATTCTCTTGTGCATGGAACTATGATAGAATCTTAACTCTTGGAGAGGGTTGGTTCTACATGCTAACTACATAATGCATTCAAGAAAATTGCAGTTGTGAAGATTGTCCTTAGTTGTGCTCAGTTTAGCATTCTCGAGAGGAGCAAAAGATGAAAGAAAGAGTTTTATTAGAATTCAATAAAGATAAGTTTCTTTACCCTTTCATTCTGATCTTTTGATATATTTCTATTATAGGTTGATTTATTTATTCATGATTTAATATTGTTCATAAAATTATTATGTATTCATGCTATAACTTGGAATAGTAAACCTTGTATGATTCTAGCCTTGATGTTTCTTTGCATAGTTGTGAATTGTTGTAATCTATCTCTAATGCTTTCAGGACAGTTCTAGGAGCAATAAGGTGGTGAGAGATTGCTTAGTGATGAAAAGTTTGAGGCATCTTGTGAGGAAGTTATGCCAACTGAAGAAATGTTCAAGCAGCGATGAGACTGAGTTGGTGGCTAGAGGGAGTTCACTTCCAGAAGTCTTCTTTGCAATCTCTGAAGCAAGGATCAAGAGGGAGTTTTGTGACTCACTAAGAAGAAGTGAAGGTTGCAGTATTGCAAGGCCAAGTGTTAAATCCTTGAAAGACCGCTTCAGCTACAAAGATTAGAATTGCACAAGGCAGGCATCTGGATTTGATATTCGTAACTCTGCAAACCTATTCAGAATAGAGTGATCTGCAATGAGATCGAGGAGGTCCACCCTAAACTCTCTACTGTACCAAAGGTGTGCACTAGAAAATATTTATTTAAGGCAAGTGTTGCAGGAAATCTTAGACGATGAGGTCAGAAGATTGATGCAAGTACTTAAAGATGTAAATGGGAGCATTGAGAAGTACAAGGCAAGATTTGTGGCTCGTGGTTTTTCACAGAAAGAGGGAGTTGATTATGAAGAATCATTTGCTCTTGTTGCTCACTATTTCGAGGTACATGGGAGGAGTCACATGTTTGCAAACCGAAGAAGGCATTGAATGGTCATAAGCAGGCTCCTCATGCATGGTACAAAAGGATTGATTGTTACCTGTCAAGTTTGGGTTTCTTGGAGAATGATGCTGATTCAAATCTCTACTTCAAGGTAATCAATGGTGATGCATTAATTTTGGTTTTACATGTTGATGATCTGATCCTTACTAGAGAAGATCACCTGATTCTTGAATGTAAGAAGGAATTGACTTTTGAATTTGAGATGAAGGACCTTGGGCTCATGCATTACTTCCTTGGCTTAGAAGTCTGGCAAAAACTAGATGGAATGATTCTAAGTCAAGGGAAGTACACCATTGATATACTTAAGAGATTTGGCATGATGGATTGCAAATCCATGTCTACACCTATGGAGACCAACCTACATAAATTGAAGGAGGTTGTAGCTAGTTCAGATTTGGTGGATCCTACATTGTATAGACAGCTGATTAGATCCTTGATGTATCTAGTCTTGATATTTGCTATGCAGTGAGTGCACTTAGCCAGTTTATGTGTGATCCGAGACAGATACATCTTGTTGCAACTAAACATATCCTGAGATACTTGCATGGCATAGTTGGATATGGGTTGAGGTATACTTTAGATGCAGACTTGGAGTTACATGGTTTCATTGATTCTGATTGGGCAGGTTGTGTCACAGATCAGAAGAGAACCTCTAGTTGTTGCTTCAGTTTTGGTTCTGCTATGATTTCTTGGTGCAATAGGAAGCAGTCATCTGTAGCATTGAGTACAACAGAGGCCAAGTACATTGCAACTTGTATGGCAACTTGAGAAGCAGTTTGGCTTCGTAAGCTCCTTGTAGGATTGTTTGGACAATCAATGGAGCCTACTATCATTCATTGTGATAATCAGAGTTGCATGAAGCTTTTTGTCAATCCTGTGTTTCATGACAAAACCAAGCATGTTGAGATCAAGTACCACTATATCAAAGATATGGTACTAAGGAAGGTTGTACAGTTGAGGCACATTAGCACTGATGATAGACAACAGATATTCTCACCAAGCCTCTCGCTAAGATAAAGTTTGTGCACTTCCGAGATAAGCTTGGTATGGTGGAGAATCCAGCCTTGACTAAGTAAGAGTCTCGGTATCAGTGAGCCTTGTTAATGCATTTTCTTCTGAGACAGAAGTATTTGGGCTACAAGCCCTTGTTAATGCATTTTCTTCTGAGATGGAAGAATTTGAGGTGCAAGCCCTTGTTAATGCATTTTCTTCTGAGATGGAAGAATTTGAGGTGCAAGCCCTTGTTAATGCATTTTCTTCTGAGATAAAAGAATTTGAGGTGCAAGCCCTTGTTAATGCATTTTCCTCTAAGACGGAGGAATTTGAGGTGAAAGCCCTTGTTTCCACCCTCTGAGCTGAGTCATGGTGGATGTCATGTGTGAGACTCCATGACATATGTTGTACTTGTGTTTCACCCTCTGAGAGAGTCATGGTGAAAGTCACGTTGAGGTGACAACATCACGCAAGTGATGAACACTTGTACTTACCATATTATGGTTGATCGTGTTGAGGCGATATCTAATATCACATTGAGGTGATATTATTCTTTTCACATCTGGTTGTAGCCAATGTAATGGACATCATGTTGAGATGATTTGTCTTGAGCAGCTAGAAGTTCTCTCCCTAGCTGAGAGGGAGTGTTAATGATATAGCAGCTTCAGGTTCGTCCTTCCAGCCACAAGTGAAGACAATAAACAAATATAGCCATTGGCTATTTATTTATATGTGAAAATTAATGGGTGCATCTCTTGGCAACAATATAATTCTTATCTTGGGCCGACTTTCCTTGTAAATTAGATTTATTATATGTAAATATATTATTTGTATATTGGATGACCTTGTACATGAAGAGGTGCGACCTCTCTGACACTTGTATATATACAAGGTCACCTTCCTCCATTATAAATTAGGGAAAGTTTGATTTATTACTCCATTCAAGTGAAAATTTCTTCAAGAGCAGGTTGCGAATTTACTCAAGGGCAGAATTAGATTTCAAGGAAGCACAGATTATTATCTATCATTGCATCTAGTGTAGGTGTTGAATATTGGCCTTGTGATTGGCCTCATTGTAAAGAGAATTGTTGCCACCATTTATATAAGAGAGAGCTTTGTTGCTGGGTTTTTCTCCCTCAAGAGGAGGGTTTTCCCAAGGTATCTACTGTGTTATTATCTAATTTTGAATTGATTTTATGTGCACTAAATCTGATCACTAAATTTAACATAAAGTTGGTGAGAGCTTTATTATTTCTAGAAAGTCTGTCAAAATTGTTGTCTATCAACTACTTAGTACTCCCTATTGAAGAATACAATTTCATTGACTCAAGGGAAAGTAAATATGGGCTATGTGTGTGTTCTGAAATTGTGAATTGATCATGGTAGATGATGATGTTAGTTTGTGTAATAGAAAACCTTCACTAGACCCTATTGGGAAGGAAAAGAAAAGCATGGTGACCATAGTTGAAGTGAAAAGAAAATAATTCCATCCTTAAAAACACAAAAAATAGGATTGAAAGACCCCATCAAAAGAAAAACAATGAGGAAGGAAATGCATAGGATTTGAGGAAGGGAGATTAGTTGACTAGTACTGGTAAAGAAAAGGTTAGTGATGTTTAGAAAATAATTGGTATAAAACACTATATTTCTATTAAGAACTACTTCAACCATCAAATGGTCAATATTATGAAAAATAAGCTTGTGTCACTAAAAAGGAAGATTAGAGATTTGGAGGGATGAATTTCCAATGCCTGTAATATAAGAAATAATGCTTAGATATTACTACTTCTAGTATGAAAATTTTCTAGGAGGAGCTTGCCAAAACCAAAAGGAGCAAGGGAAGAAAATAATTTGTTAATGATTTGAATAGTGACATAGATTCTCTTAAGGATTCTTTGTGCTAGATTTTTGAAGAAAAAGAGGTGACCCTAAATATTCAGGGGCTAGGTCATTCTCCCTCCAAGTATTTTATGTTGGGTAATTGGTGTATCTAGCTTACGTGATAGGTTATTTGATGTGTCTTGTAATGTTTGTGTTATTTTATTTAAATTTTTGTTTATGTTTATAATATTATTTTTAGTGATCTTCATATTCGAAACCTATTTTGAATTTTTTAATTAAGCTTTTGTAAAGGGTAGTAACCTTCATTTTATAGTAGTTCATTTCCCTCCCCTCGGGTTTAGAGTCCCTTCTACTTTTAATATACAAAATATGTAGTATAGATATATAAATATGTTTATTAACAAAATTGTTAGAAAATATATCATAGATTACTATCTATTTTAGTATAAATATTAATATCAATATCATATATTGATATAAATATAAATAAATAATTTTAGTTACAATATTATTAATATAACATAACTAGTGTCAATATATGATCAATATAAACTTAAGTCACATTGATTTTAAGTTGATCAAAGATTAGTAAAGATGGGTTTATAAAATAAAGGAATAATTAAAAATAATATATTAATTAATTAAATTAGTTAAGGAATATAGAAAAATTAGACACTCTACCTCAATCTAAATGAATATAATGAAGAACCTGAAACCTCAAAAATTATGGTTATAGTAATGTTTTGGATTTAGGAGTTACAACCACCAATTTTCTACAAGTTTCACTCAAGGAAACCCTATAGATCTCAATCCAAGGATGGAATGAGGGAAAGAGATCTAAAATAAGGTGTCCTAAGGTGTGATTAAAGACTAAAGAGGGGTTCACCACCAAGCTAGGGCTTGGAAAGACAAGGAATGTAGATGGTATGCAAGACTTAAACAAATGACCTAGAAATGAACTCAAACCATAACAATAAACTAAGAAAGTATAGAGGTGCACCGAGAAACCTAAATGTGCTTGGAACAAGATCTAAAATCTTGAAAATCCAGTTTTCAAAGCATACTAGGACTCATATGCTAGGCTAGGCGATTTAGTCCTAGTTTAGGTGTAGTGCCCACAATATTATTCTCTATTAGACTAAGGATTGTTTTGTTAGGACATACATTATGAGACTTTCATGATAGATTTATTGATTTGATGATACTGGATGACACTTAATGATACTTTGATATTCTTGCTATTTTTTGAGTTTATGCATATGTTATGAAAAATTTATGGACTTAATGGTTTATGTGGATTAATTTAATTGTGAGCATTACATCTTTATTCAATCATGATTACTATGCATTTATCTGGTGATTGTTTGATGTTGTCTACTATGTAATTGGTTGTTATACATTGATGTGGTCACTTGTTTGTCATGTCTTGGTCAGAAGAATAGTGTTGCATTACTCATTCGTGAGTACCCTACTATGTTGTGACTTCCTCTCATAGTGTGTCTGACTGTTGTAATATATATGTTGTTCTATTTTTTTTATGTAGGTTGAAGGTACCAGGCATCAACTCCAACTAAATTTCTAGGTCTGAGTGTGCCTTAAACCCAATGGAAAATTGTTGAAAATAAATATAATGAAAGGTATCCTACCCTTGCCATCATCCTCAATGAGGATGAGTATCCAATTGGCCACCCCGTCAATCTTTTTTGTGTTTGTGGTTAGTGTTCTTGTTTTGACCTTGTTTATGTTGGGTGATTATTGTTGATACTTAGTGGTTAAATTAAAATTGTTAATTTTGTTATTTGATTAATTATTGAGTTAAATAAAATATTAAATGAAACATGTGGAGAAATAAATATATGAGTTGCCTTGGTTAATTAACTTAATTAAATTAAATAATTATTAAGGTAAAAAAATATTATTTATAATTAAATATAAATATATTCATTATCAATATTGAGTTTAAATAAATTAAATGGTGGGAAAATAATATAATATAAAAATAAAATATTAAATTGTAAGGAGATAATGGTTAAACTATTTGAAAACAAGTAAAAAGATAGAAACAAAATTGCTTGAAGCACATGCATGACTTCAAACTTCTTGTCATTTGGAAACTTGCTATTTTGTGAGATTTTTAACTGATTTTGTGTTCAAAAATCTTACAATTTCTTTTTGGGAAAATTATAATAATTATCAGTTTTGGAGAGATTAGGGGGAATGCTTATCATGGATTTTTGTTTTCAAATAGAGAACTATGTTTTTAAGAAATTATCTATTGAGTAATTGTATTCGATTGATTGTTTTCAAAAAAATTGGGATTGGGGTAAATTATAGAGGATTTAGTTAAGGATTTGTCAGAATGGATTATTACAGATGTAGAGGTTTGATTCTAGAACTGAACTCCATTTCAGCTGTGTAGGATTCTAGGTTGGCTTCTTCATCGTTCTTTGTTTCCTTTATCTATTCAATGCAATAGGAGTTCATTCTCTCTCTATTGTTGCAAATGATTTATTTTTTCATTTGACTGCATGTTGTTCAATGTTGAATTTGTACTCCATTATAGATTTTGATACCTTATTCTAATTGTTGTTTGTATTTTCTTGGAAGTTTCTTTAAGCCTTATAGATAAAATTTATTTTGTGTATATTCGCATCTATGGCCCTCTCTATAATTTCATGCATGTTGAATTTCCTTAGTCTCTGCTGCTATACTCCTTTTATTGGAAACCCTTATTTTCATTCACCCTACAATGATAGCCAATGGTGTTTAATATGTGGAGATCACTATAGTAGTTTCTTATGTAGTATTCAATGAATACTTATGTTTTGCTTTCAATTTATGTACTTGTAGTTGCTACCCTGGCTATTGCTCAACCCATTATGTGTTGATTTAGTGACCAATGGACCATTATCATGCTTCGGTATGTTGAACGTGCTACTTATGATGTGTCTTCCTCCCTATTTTATATTGTTTTATTCCATTCTCTAACTGACAGACATTAAATAGTGAATTGGAGTTGTAGATTTCTTGTGCGGTATCAAGCAAGACATTCATAGAGTTTCACTCTATTTGTGCTAGGATTTTTCACAAATTGGTTGCATTAATATTTGGGTTGGATAGGTCACATGACTAATTATACTCTTATCATCCAATATATGCATTCACTATTACAAGAAATCTTGAAACTTTAATCTCTGATATTTTTCCTTCTTTATCCTATTAGCAATTTAGATTATATCTTGATTGAAATCAACATTGTCTTTTGTTGTGTATTGCGTTTTAGATTATATGTACTTTCTTTAGGTTTGAATAAATTTATTTTCTTCCTAAGTAACTAATTTTTACTTTGAATTAACTTAGTCATGAGATATGGGTAGATTTTGGTGGTCCTTATTTGATTTACAAATATCTTAATAATAAGGAATTCACCACGTATAGTTGATAGTTCCTAAACATGCAACCATTCAAATATAATGTATTCAATGCATGTAGATGCTTGAATACACTTGTGAGTAGCATTCATGGTAGCACTTGCACTTGGTAGTTGATGGTTACACTATAGATGGACATTTTCCCTTATGTGAATTGCTAGAATTGTATCTCTAAGGGCATTCGATTCATGTAATTTAATGATTTTGGATCTAGCTTGTCCATTAGTTGTAAGTATTAGGAGATTATGTTGATGTCTGAAAATTGATGAGACGAAAGACTTGGGAAAGGCATTTGTTTGTGGATGAATATGTATATGCAATAGTTGGTGAGTTTTATGGTCTGAGTAATAACTTCTATTGAATGTATAGGTTATATATATATATATAAATTCAATGTGTTGCTTTGACATTTGAATTATATAAGATTTGATGTTATATTTTTGTTTGGAATTTAATATATGTAATTAGGAATTGCATTTGAATGTTTATGCATAAGAATATAAATGTATATATATAACTATATATATTTATATATGTATCTATGAATATATATGTTACCACACTATTTTGAAAACATCATTTTGTTATATGTATGTATGTATGTATGTATGTAAACCATGGGTTAGAGAAGAGCATATTTATTTTAGTAATTTAATAGAGAATGTCATTAAGTAAATTGGGAAAGTGAAATGGAAGATTAAATAAGAAAATATTGATTTAAATATGTTTAAATAGTTGGAAGACTTGATTAATGGAATAGAATTAGATTATTTTCTTTGACTATGAACATTGGTTTCTTAAATTATAATTACTTAATAGTCAAATTGTAAACCCACCATGTACTTTTATGATAGCATTATGGGACTTGTTGCTTATTTTGAATAATGTGTTTATTTAGTGAAATTAAGGTGATTTTGGGTTATTGTTTTAAAAGGGAGTTATTTATGCAAAGTGGTTAATGGTAGACTTCTAGAGGCTCGAGAAAACATTTTATTGGTTGAATTTTATATTTGTTCTTCTGAGTTGATTGATGATATGCATAGGATGTGTTCATGAGGGTCTTTAGCCTTGCACTGATTTTACTTCCTTGTGATTGGAATTTATGTGCAAGATGGTTCATGTCTTGCTCTATGTGTGTGCTCATGTGGTTTTTTAAATTGTACAAGATTGCTTTACCTTATGTGATGTTGTGGGTCTTGAGTGGCTCTCAATGGTGACCAACATCTAGTGAGAGACTTCCAGGGTAACCCATTGGAGAGTTCTTAACTCAGAGATAACCTAATTAATGAATTAAGGGGGGTTGGGTACTTTTCACACTAAATAAGATAATTGGATGCCTCACCCATTCCTATAGAACTTGTATAGACTAAGGATGGGTTGAGAAGGCCTTGTTCTACATGTGTCACCCTATGGGGCTAACATCTAGTAAGAGACTATTAGGGTAACCATAGATGGGGGTCGACATCTAGTGAGAGACTATGAAGGTAACCCATGTTAGGACCATGCGATGACACTCCTCCCTATTGCAACCTAGCATTCCCTAGTCATGTGTTCCCCTTATTGTGCATGCCTTTGGATGTGGTGTCACTATTATGTGATGTTATGTTCAACGTATGTTGGAGTCTTGTTAGCCCTTGGTGTTGTGTTACTATCTTCTTGAATGGTTGATGTAGTGGGACCTTAATGTTATATCCTAGCATGGGGGGTGGACCATAGGGTTCCACATGGCCAAGTGGATTGTTCTTTTTCCTCCATTGGGTTTCCCTTGCTATTGTTCATGAGCATGGATGGTGTACCTTATGTAGCAGATTCTGGATCTTATACTAGATAGTGAGGTAGTTGCACATGATATGTATTGTATATGTATATCATTTGCATTGAATGTAATGTAACCTTGATGTATTCTTCCCATTGGGTTAAGGGAAGCAATAATGCAAGCACATAACAATGAAATGATGTACTCCCATGAATTGGAGAATGTATATGTACTAATTGGTTCTTATTGTATAATATTTAATGATTGTGTATTTTGATGTTATGTATGGAATGCATGTTGTTCGTTCATTTAATGAAAAGTATTTAGGATGCACTCTTGTAGTTAGTTAATTCATGATGTATGTATAGATCTTGTTATTATAATGTTAGTAATGTAGTCATGGAACCTTAGAGGACATAACTTATATTATATGTTATATTAGTTAAAAAAATTATACCATTATTGTAGTTGGTTGTATTGTCCTCTGAGGTTCTTTTGTGGGGCATTACATTAGGGTTTTTGGGTAGAAACTAGAATCTGGTAGTGACAAGCCTAAATCTTATAAAACCTAGAACAAGATCTATACCAAGACTCATATGCCACAAGTGGAGTATCAGTCCCATTCTACTTTTTTGGAAAGTTAAGATTTGAATCTATTCTCCTATCTCTTCTCTTCCTTCTAAACTTGATTTTCAAATTTAAACTTGTTATAAGACCTACAAAATAGAATATTGTGTTGATTTTATTATTGGGGGTTTGCCTTGGTCAAACCCCTAGTTTCTTAATTAAACCTTGATAGAAATGATAGATCTTGAAAGTGAATGTGAGTGGAATCCCTAACCTTAAGTGCATCTAAGATTAGGAGATCTAAAATCCAATGAAACCCTATTCTAATGCACTATTCTAATGTGCTAGAATAATATGCATGAATCAAACATAGAGATGATGACTCACTTTAAGAGATCTCTAATCACACTAATAAGTCATAATAATACATGTACCTTCCTTTAGGTAGAAATTAGAGTGATAATAGAGGATGGAATAACATAGGAAATAATTCAATAAGCTTGGTTCAATGGATAGTTGCATCTCCCCAACCTAGAATCAATCATGATTCGCCATAGATAACCATCATCAATCCTTGAAAATGCTAGATCTTGATTGAAAGTGAGCATGAAGACCTGCAAAAACACTAAAATGCTACTCCAAGACTTCAACTTTACTTACTACTTGCTCTTGAATGCTTTTGTGAAAGTATGCTTGAATGCTTAGACCTTGAATTTCTTTTCTAGATGAAATTAATGATTTGAAACCTTTTTTATATAGGAACTTCATCTAATTTATCCTTTACTAGATCTCAAATGTTGACATCAATCAAAAATTTGAATTAAAAAGCTTAATTTCTTGCTCAAACCCTAAAAAGGGGCCACACAAGACTCATATGCCACTTGTGGTATATAGATCCCACCTAAGGGGACTCATATTCCCAAGGTGGTGTATGAGTCCCAACCTATCCTTTCAAGGTGAGTAAATGTCAGGTTGTTAGAAAATTGAATTTCTTTGTTGATTTTGTCACGATTTCAACTAAAATAATCCTTAAGATCTGAAACAAAGGTTCTTAGGGGCCTATTATTGATGATTTAAAGGTTCATAAATGTAGGAGTACTAAAATAGGTCCAAATTAAGTGTATAATTATACCATCTTCAAGAAGAATGTACAATTTCCTACACTAAATTTAGTCGTCACTTTAGCACCCATATGACTCTATGTGCATATGCAAGATAAAGGAATTCAAATAGTAAACTTTATTTCATAAAAGGATACTCATATGGATTCACTTGTGAGCATAGGAGACCGAATCCCCCGCTATACCTATCTACAAAACCATAATGTTAGGAACTGTATCCTACAAAACCAATTCATCAATCACTCAAAATCCTCTTATCTAATTTCTTTACAAAATAAAATTCAAGGGTAGATGTATGCCCCTTGATTTTTCTTGCTTTATGGAGGTGGAATTGAGGTTGCAGTCTAATCGCATTGAATTACATAAGTCATATCATAGGGTATTTCCAAGTACCATACCACATAGTGATATACATCTAATGAGAATAGAAGTGGAATCATGAATCCAATGCAATAAACAACGTAAAAAATGGAGCTCTCTAGCCCCCAATATGTGAGTTTGAATGAAAAAGTAATTTTAACCCTAATATGCAAATGACCTAATTTAAATATATATAAGATTAAAAAGTGAATTATTTTGTAATCATTTTCTTTTACCTTCTTGTAGTTTGGTTTCAATGGAGAGTGAGTGATAATTTTGAGCGTTCAAGCATATGTGCCTCTAAGACTCAATAGCCTACATGAGGAGGTAGCGCAAGGCGACCTTCAACATCCAGTGAGTGGATTCTTCTCTATATTAGCTATATTTTGTATGCATTTAATTTAAGTTTTATGTATTTCTATATAGATTTAGGACCCTAGAAGAAAAATTTGAAAAGCATCCCTTTTTTCACAGTTTGTCCCCTTTTTTTGCAAAGTGTCCCATTTTTTCGTGAAGAGTCCCACTTTTTTGAAAAGTGTCTCATTTCTTCACAAAGTATCCTAGAAAGGGAATAAAGTGTCTAGGACCCTTATAAAAGTACCCCATAGCAACTTTAGTAGACTTTTTGACTATTGATATATAGATTTAAGGTTTTAGAATGCTTATAGGTGATATTTTTTCTTTTTTTGTTAGATGCATCAACAATCACGATGTCTTGACAGTTGACTATTCTATCACTTACAAGACCTTGTCACAACACTATCAAAGGAGGATATAGACAAAACTTATAGGAAACTAGATTATACTAGGCATATCTCATGCCACTGATGAGATACCATGTTGTCATGTTAATGGCATTAGCAAAGAGATGAGATGCAAAAACCTACACATTTCAACTCCCTACTAGCGAGATGATGATCACTCTAGAGGATGTGATGTCATCCTTCAAGTTCCCATTTGAGGTGAGAGAGTCTATTTTATATATGATGATACATATAGGTAGATGAGAGCAAGTATAGGGTACTACATTGGAGGACTAGTTCGAGATGAGATTGAGGGGCCATGTATTGAGCTATAGTAGCTACTCTATGCATGATTGCAACTTTTGAGATGGGTCTTTATTTTTGATGTAGCACTAGTACTAGTCCTAGATGGATGGGGAGCATGTACCTAGATGTATTCCCAATTCACATGATATGGGATTTGGAGAATCATAAGACTATCTATGCATGGAGTCACAACACACTTAGACATCTATACTATGATCTAGGATGATTCACTTATCACAAGGTTGAGAGCATGGTGCATTGTGCACTTCTATAGTTTTGGTTCTTGGAGAATATCACATGCACTAGGCCAACAATATTTTTGTCTATATTTTACATTAGGTTCACCAAAATGAAACCTCAAATAGTGGTTATAGTAATGTTTTGGATTTAGGAGATACAACCACTGATTTTCTACAAGTTTCACTCAAGGAAACCCTAGAGAACTTAATCAAAGGAAGGGATGAGGGAAAGAGATCTACAATAAGGTGTCCTAAGGTGTGATTAAATACTAAATATGGGTTCACTACCAAGCTACAGCTTGGAAAAAAAAGCAATGTATTAAATGGTATGCAAGACTTAAACAAATGACCTAGAAATGAGCTCAAACTAGAATAGTAAATTGAGAAAGTATGGAGGTGCACTTGGAAACCTAAATGTGCTCAAAACAATATTTGAAATCTTGAAAATATATTTTTCAAAGAGTACTAGGATTCATATGTTATGCTAGGTGATTTATTCCTAGTTTAGGGTTTCTAGGTAGAAACTAGAATTTTCCAGTGACAAGTCTAAATCCTTCAAAACCTAGAAAAGAAGCTATAACAAGACTCAGATGCCACAATTGGAGTACCAGTCCCATTTTTCTTTTTTAGAAAGTTAAGATATGAATCTATTCTCCTATATCTACTCTTCAAAACTTGAATTTTGAATTTGAACCTATTATAAGACTTGCAAAATAAAATATTTTGTTGATTTAATTATGGGGGGGTTTCCTTGGTCAAATCCCTAGTTTGGTAATTAAACCTTGATAGAAAGAATAGATCTTGAAATTAAATGTTATTTCAAGCCCTAATATTAAGTGCGTCTAAGATTAGGAGATCTAAAATTCCATGAAACCCTATTGTAATGCACTAGAATAAGATACATGAATGAAACATAAAGATGATGACTCACTTTAAGAGATCTATAATTACCCTAATAAGTAATAATAATGCATGTACCTTCCTTTGGGAAAAAATTAGAGTTATAACATAGGATGGAATAACATAGGAAATAAGTCATTAGGCTTGGTTTAATGGCTAGTTACATCTCCCTAACCTAGAATCCATCATGATTCACTATAGACAACCATCAACAATCCTTGACAATGCTAGATATTAATTGAAAGTGAGCTTGAAGACCTGCAAAAATAATATAATGCTTCTCCAAGACTTCAAATTTTCTTACTACTTACTATTGAATGCTCACAAATGCTTTTGTGAAAGTATGCTTGAATGCTTAGACCTTGAATTTCTTTTCTAGATGAAAATAATTATTTGAAACCTTGTTTATATAGGAACTTCATTGAATTTACTATTTACTAGATCTCAAATGTTGACATCAACCAAAAATTTGAATTAAAAACCTTAATTTCTTTCTCAAACCCTAAAAAGGGGCCACACGAGACTCATATGCCACTTGGTTGGTACCTACGGGTACTCATATGCCCAAGGTGGCATATGAGTTCCAACCTAGCCTTTTAGGCTAAGTAAATGTTGGGTTGTTAGAAAATTGAATGTCTTTGTTAATTTTGTCAGGATTTCAACTGAAATAAGCGGGTATGTGCAAGATCATGATGGGCCAAAAAGTGGCAATATTATGGGTATTTGTAGGGTATATGGCTGATGACTTTTTTTATATCCAAAATTGATGAAACAAAAAGGGTTTTTAGAGGAGATTCTCAACTTTCCACCAATATAAATTATGCTTTAATTTGAATTTAATAAATAATTATTATTTATTTTCTATTAGAATTATGACTAAAGTCCTAATTGATAGGCTGATTAAAAACATCTATAACTTTCAAATGGTATCATATTTTTTGAATCCAAAACATGCGTCACATTCTATGCTTCACATACTATAGGATTAAAAAAATAAAACTTAAATTTCATGAAGTTTTGACCAAGTTAAGGTGGTCAGACATACAATTTTTTATATTTTTTAAAAGTTGTAATAAAAAAATCATAATTAATTATTTACTTGGAAAAAAATTACCAAAAAATATGCATCACATTTGGACATGAGTCCTCTACTTATATATAAAATCTTATAAAAAAATATTATCATTTTATTATGATTAGGGTGGTCAGACAGACACCTACTTCTTATTTTTTCCCTGAAATTTAAGTGCTATTGCATTGAAATTTCAAATTTTCACCAAAAAGATTTTATTTATTTTTAAATAAACCTAGTAGTTTAGAAACTGCATTCAATTTTCTACAGATTTTGTTGTTACATATTTTTGAAATAATATAGATAACTTATTCAAAAAAATTCATCAAGTTGCCTAACACTGATTTTTCTGAATTTTTTTTTCCACTTAAGGGCTTGTGTTTTTCCATGATGATTCTGCACATACCCAAGCCTTGAGATCTAAAATAAAGGGCCTTAGGGGCCTATTATTAATTATTTAAAGTTTTATAAATTGAGTACCAAAATAGGTACAAATTAAGTGTAAAATTATACCATCTCCAAGAAGAGCGTACAATTTCCTACACTATATTTAGCCCCCACTTTAACACCCATATGACTCTACGTGCATATGCAAGCTAAAGGAATTCAAACAATAAAATTAATTTCATAAAAGGGTACTCATATAGATTCATTTGCGAGCATGGGAGAATGAAGCCCCCACTATAGCTATCTACAAAACCACAATGTTAGGAACTATGCCTTCCAAAACCAATTCATTAGTTGTTCAAAATCCTTTTATCTAATTTCTTTACAAAATAAAATTCAAGTGTAGATGTATGCCCCCCTTGATTCTACTTGCTTTATGGAGGTGGAATCAAGGTAGTAGTCTAATCACATTGAATTACATAATTCATATCATAGGGTATTTCCAAGTACCATATCACATAGTGATAGACATTTAATGAGAATAGGAGTGGAATCACGAATCAAATGCAAAAAAAGACATAAAAATTGGAGCTCTCTATCCCCCAAGATGTGAGTTTGAATGAAAAATAACTTTTAACCCTAATATGAAAATGACCTAATTTAAACATATATAAGAGTAAAAAGTTAAGTAGTTTGTAATCATTTTTTTTAGGGTGATCCCATAATAGTGGTTTACAATTTTTGGCCAAAATTACACTATAATTATTATTTTTAACTAAATCTTCACATTCACGCACCTATAGTGGCTAAACCACGAGGAATTTGTAGATGATACAAACTAGAGTCTTGTCACATATTTCCTATAGATTCTAAAACTATTTTTTTTCAAATTTTTTGGAATCATATTGTACTTCATTTTCCATCTCCCAGGAAAACTGGCCTTTTTAGAAAACAACATTTTTAAAAAGTGATGCACACTGTACAACACATAACTTTTTTCCATGAAAGATAAAATTATAATTATTTCAAATTTAGATTTGTAACTTTGATATCTAGTGCTTCTACTTGGTTAGATAGTTTTTTATTTAATATATTTTTTTTAATCAATTTTCGAAGTCAAACAAATTACAATTCAGACATAGGGCAACTGTATAATGTGTAACTTTTTTTGTATATATCAATTTTTATTTTTTTTGTTGGATCACGGGCTTCAATATCTAGTGCACTCATATTTTTTCAATTTTTTTTTGATAATCTGCTATTTCTCCACATGTGTATAACAAAGACCTCCATTTTTGATGAAAAACCTATGTTTAATAAAACTAAAAAAACAAATACATAATAAAACCAAAACATATTAAAATTATATTTGTTGGATATCTCATTTCAAGGACTACCTAATTCTAGTTGAGTTTGTGAAGTCTCGTCCATTTTCATCCTCAACCCAAACTTTGAAGCATAAAAATTTAGGCCTTTTTGTGTTTTAGGGGGAGAATGAGGAATAAGGGGGTTTGTACGAACCCTTAAGGGTTCGAGCGAACCCCTAAGGGTTTAAGAAAACCCCTAGGGGTTCATTTGAACCCCCTTAAATATGTATTTTCTTTTATTATTTTGGGTGGGAAATGTTGGCCTAGTAATTAATGGGTTCGTTTGAACCCCTTTTTGGTTTGGTCAAACTTGTAGGTTCATTTGGACCCCTAAAACCAATTTTTTTTCTATGGGATCATTTTTTCTCAATTTTCCTTACTCCATCAAATTGTAAACCACTATTGTTGCTTCACCCTTTACCTTCTTGTAGTTTGGCTTTGATGGAGAGTGAGTGACAATTCTAAGCGTTCAAGCATATGTGCTACTAAGACTCGGTAGCCTACATGAGGAGGTAGTGTGAGGTAACCTTTAGCATCTGATGGGTGGATTCTTCTCTACCTTAGATTTTTTTTTATGCATTTAATTTCTATTTTACAAATTTTTAGATAGAGTTAGGACCTTGGAAGAAAAATTCGCAAAGCATACCTTTTTTCACAAAGTGTCAACTTTTTTTGCAAAGTGTCCCATTTTTTCATGAAGTGTCCCACTTTTTTGCAAAGTGTTTTGTTTCTTTGAAAATTGTCTCAAAAAGGGAATAAAGTGTCTAGGTGTCCAGGACCCTTAGAAAAGTACCATAGAGAAACTTTAGCACACTTTTTGACTATTGATGTATAGATTTAAGGTTTTAGAATGCTTATAGGTGATATTTTTTCTTTTTCAATTAGATTCCTTTGCAATCATGATAATGTCTCAACAATAAATTATTCTATCACTTATGAGACCTTATGTAGACACTACTAGAGGATAGATAGACCTTGTAGGAAACTAGAGTATATTGGGTGTATCTCATGCCACTGATGAGATACCATGATGTCATTTTACTAGCATTAGTAGAGAGATGGGATGTAGACACCTACACATTTCGGCTCCATACCAGTGAGATGAAAATCACTCTAGAGGATTACATCACACCCTTTGAGTTCCCATTTGAGGTGAGAGAGTCCATTTTATAGAGGATGGTACATATAGGCAGATGAGAGAAAATATAAGGTACTACCTTGGAGGGCCAGTTTGATATGAGATCGTGGGGCGACGTATTGAGCTATAGTGGCTACTCTACACATGATTGCTACTTTTGAGATGGATCATGGTTTTTGGCATAGCATTAGTACTAGTCCTATATGGTTGGGTAGCACTCCTAGATGGATGCCTAGTTCAAATGACATGGGATATGGAGCATCGCAAGACCATCTACACATGGGGTCACAACACACTTACACATTTGTACTATGATTTGAAATGATTCAATTATCACAAGGTCAAGAGCATGGTGCATTGTACACTTCTACATGTTTTGTGCCTAGAGCATATCACATGCACTAGACCAGTAGGATTTTAGTCTATATTTCACATTAGGTTCACCAAAATGAAACCTCAAATAGGGGTTGTAGTAATATTTTGGATTTAGTAGATACAACCACCAATTTTCTACAAGTTTCACTCAAGGAAACCCTAGAGATCTCAATCCAAGGATGGAATGAAGGAAAGAGATCTACAATAAGGTGTCCTAAGGTGTGATTAAATACTAAAGAGGGGTTCACCACCAAGCTAGGGCTTGGAAAGACAAAGAATGTAAATGGTATGCAAGACTTAAAAAAATGACCTAGAAATGAACTCTAACTAGAATAGTAAAATGAGAAAGTATAGAGGTGCACCTGGAAACCTAAATGTGCTTAGAGCAAGATCTTAAATACTAAAAAATCTATTTTTCAAAGCATACTGAGACTCATATGTTAGGCTAGGCGATTTAGTCCTAGTTTAGGGTTTCTAAGCAAAAACTAGAAATGGCAAGTATGAATCCTTCGAAACCTAAAAGAAGAGCTATACCAAAACTCATATGCGACAATTGGTGTATCAATACTATTCTACTTTTTCAAAAATTTAAAAATTGAATTCATTCTCCTATCTTTTCTCTTCTTTCTAAACCTAATTTTTGAATATGAACCCGTTACAATACTTGCAAAATAGAATATTGTGTTAATTTGCTTATGGGGGGTAATTAAACCTTGATAGAAATGATAGATCTTGAAAGTAAATGTGAGTGCAAGCCATAATATTAAGTGAATTAGTTAAGGAATATAAAAAAATTAGACACTCTACCTCAATATAAAGGAACATAATGAAGAACCATAAGAACAAAAAATGCAATCAAATAGATACTAGAAAAAGGAGACAAACAAAGAAAAATGAGCATATATAAAAGTGATAAAATGGGAATATAACAAGACCTTATGGGTTCTACAATATAGTTAATAAAATTAGAGAAAATATTTAATTAAACGCCATAGTGACAAGAAAATTATTGATAGAATAGAAATCAAAATGTTTATTTTCTTAATTGAAATAGTAATTAAATTATTGTATAATATTAATTATAAGATATGAATGAGAAGAATGAAGATGAAAGACAATAATAGAATAAACATTCTACAAATATTAAAGAAAGAAGAAGTATGATAGAGTACAAAAATAAAACATCATGACATAAAAATTTATTAAAAAAATCTAAGAAGGTCAAAAAACAAAAAAAACAAGTTACAAAGGATTGTAAAATCTAAGAAAAGGAAAGATGGAAAAGGGTAATGAAAGAAAAATGTGGAATAAAATATATGTAGCAAGAGAGATTATAAGGGGAAAACCAAAAATAACAACAAGAAAAGAAACAAAGGGAAACAACAAAAGATAAGTCCCTCAATCAAAATTTAAAATTTAAAAAGGTAGAGTGGGGATAAGAGGGTGTTGGTAAAGGTTTCTCAACCTTTCTCCTAATGTTAATGTTAAAAAAAGTACTATTTTTTATTTAAAACAGAAAGAATTAATCTTAAATAGATTTATATTTGGTTTTTGACCAAAATGAATATTATTTGTTGTTCAAAACCAACTACAAGGTAATTTTATAGATACATTCAATTACTTCAATTTAAAATTATATACCCAATAAGCCCAAAATATTAGTTATGCCCTCTAAAAGCTTGTATTATATGTTGGAAAATTAAACTTTATAGTAATAAAGTCACATTATTGACTTATATGAAGGTGGATGTGATTGATTGATTTATTTGATAAACTCGAGATACATTTATACAAGCAACACAACAAACCTGGAACTTGAGTAGTTGAATGAGCAGTTGATGGAAGAGTTTAACTAAAAGAGAAACTGTCCACTAACAATGTAATAGATTTATATTAACATTCTCCCCCTTATTACATTGTTCCTACAAATGTATCCCTAAACCCAAACAATTCACCTTTCCAAGGGACCCCTTCTCAAGGCTTACATGAAAAAACTTGTTGATTACAAAAAAAATAGAATACATGAACTTGAGAAGATTTTCCTTTTGATGAAACAAATCCTAAATCAGGTGGATCTCCATCAAGTTTCCTTGTGACCCTTGAAAAGGTGAATCTCTAAACTGAATTCCTGAGTTCTTCCTCCCATGAACCATTGAATCACAAATTCTTGAATTATTCAACAACAATCCATATTGAGCTTTTCAAAGACATGGCTCCATCAAGTTGTCCTATGACCCTCAAAAGGGTATAATTCTTGATCACAATCTTGTAAGCTTTCTATATAGCCATACATATTAAGCTCTACACCAAATCCCCTACTTGCCTGGGTATATGCAGGATCATCATGGAAAAGATAGGCCCTTAAGTGGCAAAAAATTTAGAAAAATCAGTGTTAGGAAACTTGATGTAAAATTTTGAATAAGTTATCTATATTATTTCAAAAATATGTAAGAATAAAATCTATAGAAAATTGAATTTAATTTCTAAACTACTAGTTTTATTTAAAAATAAATAAAATCTATTTGGTGAAAATTTGAAATTTCAATGTAGTAGTACTTAAATTTTAGGGAAAAAATAAGAAGTAGGTGTCTGTCTAACCACCCTAACCATAATAAAATGATAATATTTTTTTTATAATATTTTATATATGAGTAGAGGACTCATGTTCAAATGTGATGCATATTCTTTTGTAATTCTTTTCCAAGTAAATAATTAATTATGCATTTTTTATTACAACTTTAAAAAAATATAAAAACCCAATGTTTGACCAGCTTAACTTGTCAAAACTTCATGAAATTTATTTTTTATTTTTTTAATCCTATAGTATGTGAAGCATAGAATGTGACACATGTTTCGGATTCAAAAAATGTGATATCGTTTGAAAGTTATAGATGTTTTTTAATCAACCTATCGATCAGGACTTTAGTCATAATTCTAATAGAAAATAAATAATAATTATTTATTAAATTCAAATTAAAGCATAATTTATAGTGGTGGAAATCTGAGAATCTCCTCTAAAAACCCTTTTCACCTCATCAATTCTGGGTAAAAAAAAATGTCGTTAGCCACATACCCTACAAATACCCATAATATTGCCACTTTTTGGCCCATCATGATCCTACACATACCCGTTTGCAAAAACTAAACTTCAAAATATATGTATTCTTAAAATATTTTAGCAACAACAAAGAAAAGAAAAAAATTAAAGCCAAAAATGCTTCTCATGCAAAGCATCATCTCAAAATGAAAATCCAACTTGAGATGATGGAAATTCCTCCTATTGGAATGTGTTGAGATGATGTTGATTGCTTGTTGTCATTAATAGTTGTCATTGATGTCAACATATCTTGGTTGTTTGACCAAAGTTCTATTTTGGCACCTTGGCAATCTAGATTGACCTAGTTACATATGTTGTGTTGTAAAGATCTATCTTGGGTTGTGTGAACCTAGATCCAAAACCTGCAATAAACCAAGAAATCAATCAACAAATTAGATCAAATGCAAGGTTAGAATGTATATTCCTCAAAAAATTCATTTAGATTGAAAAAGAGGAAAATAAATGAGATGAAGAACATAATAAACTGAAAGCATATCAAATTCTATTCTAATGTAATGTAAACTCCTAATCTCTTGAGGGAATTGGTGCCAATTTGATGTGAAAATTAGCCCTTTCCCAATTGCTATGATGCAAGCTTGATGAATGTTGATGAATGATCCACTTTGATGAAGACTGGTGAGTGCTCCAATGGAAAAATCTGCATAACCTAGTTATGATTCAATGATAATGGATGGAAATGGGTAAATATTTAAGCATATTAAGTTTACTCAAATTGTGGATGACGAAATGAGGAGATTAACCTCTTATTTATATATTGACAAGTTGAAAACATGCCCAAAGTAGAGCAATGTGGGACTAATGATTAGCTAATAGAAAAGTGCCATTTGTCAACCTATGAGTGGATGGAGGATGTGCAAGTTTTGATGATTGTGCCAATAAATGCATATTTTTGAATTTTGAATTTGTTGAAATGACATGCAAGAGGGAAGGAAGAATTTATTGAAGGCCACTTGGCTCAAGGAAAAGGACATGTAAGATGGAGTAAATTCCTTGTTGGATGTACATGACAACTTAGATTTTTGAATTCAAACTTGAAGAATATTCCTTAAAGATGCCTTGTTGAGGAAAATAGAGATTTAATAAATCAATTAAATCTATTTTCATGTGCAAGTGGTAAAAGCTAGAGGATGGGACATGATAAGAGATTAAATTAATCCAAATTAATTAATTTAATGAAGGGATTAAATTATGTGACTTATTTGACTTAGATTTATGGATTTATTTAAATCAAATAATGAAAAGAATGTGATAAGAGACCAATTAAATAAAGATATTTGATTTATTTAATTGAAAGAGATGATGTTAGATCAAATTAAATAAGGTTTTAATTTATTTAATCTATAGATAGACTTTAAAGATTTAATTAAATAAAATTGACTATTTAATTAAATAGGGATAGTTAGATCATACAAGTTGATTTAAATATTGAGAGAGAGGATGATTTGATTAGATAACCGATTTATTATGAGAGAAAATAATGATGAATTTAATAAAATAATGGTATTTGATTAAGCAGTTAGACCAAAGGATGATTCTAGATGAAACAATGTTAGTGGTTAGGATCAAATGCACAATGTCAATCAGTATATTTTGCATGTCTACATTTTTCCCCTTTTTGTAGTAATGCACTCGTTGTGTTGGTTCAAAGAATAAATGATCTCGATCAAAGTAAAAAAATTCTTGTTTTCAAAATCTTGCCCCACTACTGCCTAGTGAGAGAAAACATGCCAATATATTTTCCCCTCAAGAGATTGGACAAAAATTTTAATTTTTGGGTGATCTCGCTAAAAAAGAGGACAAGGTGCTCGACAGGTCCAAAAAGGCTCCAAGATGCTAAAAATGTGTCTAAACACAATAAAACAATGTAAAATAGGCCTCAACTAGATAAAAATAGGTTCAAGGGTCCAAAACCCTAGCAGAATAGCCAATCAGGGTGAAAAAACCCTAATTTTCAAGGTTAAAATGGTCCCATGAGGTCACTTTCAAGTCATTTTCACACATAGCCATCTAGGAACCTTGAGATTTCCGCTCTAACCTCCTAATGATATGACACAATGACAACTCCCAATGCACATTTCTAAGTGAGTTCAGACATACCAATGACCACCCGACATAGGGGCACCAGTAAGTGGTCCTTACTTGAGATTTACTTTTCATTTATCATGTTCATTTATTGCTTTCAAAGTTAAATATTTTGCAGTGGTGCTATATAGTGCCACTCAAAAATCAAAATTGCATCCCTCAGTGTCATACTGCACCATGGTGATGGAGTTTGGAGTTTCCAAACTCTAACGCTGAGGTCATGGCCTGCAGGGTCATTTCCAAAGTGCAACATGATAGTGCCCTATCAACATGAATCTTTTCAAACTACACTACTTGGAAGGAAATTGCATTGTGGTGATGCACTTTTTGGTAATTTATGCCCTAGCCTCAAAGTTTAATAAAAATAAAACTATGATTCCTTCATGGACAGCAATGATGGAGTGGTTTCTTGGATGCTTAGAATGAAATTTTCTAAAAACTTTAACATGGTGACTTTCCTTGATGCAGGATGTGGCGAGAGAGTTGTATTCCTAAGAGCACAAATCTTAGGAGATCTTTGGATAGTTGTGGGACCTTAGTGATAGGGAGCAGGAGCGACTGTAGGTCATCAAGCTACAGTATATTTCATATGCAGTGCCCATACATACCCACCTTGGGATGATGTCTACGCTTGTCGAGAGATGGCACAACTAGACCTCGTCATTCCATCTTCCCACTGGTGAGGCCACCATCACCTTGGAGGACATGTGGTGCATCCTAATATTGTCAATTCATGGTCAACATGTCATTTTTCATATTGATGAGGGGCAAAATGCTTGCTACATAGTCCTTGACACAAATGAGCTGGTGATTTGTGAGGGATAGATAGAGTTGGAGCGGCACAGATCACTAACATCGTTGTTTCATCTAATTGTTACAGTGATCATTTATGGTCTCGTTTCCCCAGATAGATGAGGTCGATACTTTAGTCCTAGTTGGGAACTCTGCTAGGAGTGCATGGTGATGCGTGATAGGCCTACTCATTTTGCTTGGGGACCTATCCTTCTTGCATCACTATACAGAGATTTCCATGAGTACGTCTACCTCAATGGTGGAGCACTTGAGGTAGGGGTGACACTTCTTCACATATGGGAATGGGGGCATATGCAGGATCATCATAGAAAAAATAGGCCCTTAAGTGGCAAAAAATTTAGAAAAATCAGAGTTAGGAAACTTGATGTAAAAATTTGAATAAGTTACTTACATTATTTCAAAAATGTGTAAGAATAGAATCTATAGAAAATTGAATGTAGTTTCTAAACTATTAGGTTTATTCAAAAAATAGGCCCTTAAGTGGCAAAAAATTTAGAAAAATCAAAGTTAGGCAACTTGACATAAAAATTTGAATAAGTTACCTATATTATTTCAAAAATGTGTAAGAATAGAATCTGTGAAAAATTGAATATAGTTTCTAACTACTAGGTTTATTTTTTTTAAACTAAAATCTATTCAGTGAAAATTTGAAATTTCAATGCAATAGTACTTAAATTTCAAGGAAAAAATAAGAAGTAGGTGTCTTTCTGACCACCCTAACCATAATAAAATGATAATATTTTTTTAATAATATTTTAGATATAGGTAGAGGACTCATGTCCCAATGTGATACATATTTTTTATAATTTTTTCCAAGTAAATAATTAATTATGATTTTTTTATTACAACTTTTAAAAAATATAAAAACTTGTATGTCTGACCACCTTAACTTGGTCAAAACTTCATGAAATTCAATGTTTCTTTTTTTAATCCTATAGTATGTGAAGCATAGAATGTGATGCATGTTTCAGATTCAAAAAATGTGACACCATTTGAAAGCTATAAATGCTTTCAATCAACCTATCAATAAGGACTTTAGTTGTAATTCAAATAAAAATAAATAATAATTATTTATCAAATTCAAAATAAAGCATAATCTATATTGGTGGAAAGCTAAGAATCTCCTTTAAAAACACTTTTTGTTTCATCAATTTTGGGTAAAAAAAAAGTTGTTAGTCACATACCCTATATATACCCATCATATTGCCACTTTTTGGCCCATCATGATCCTACACATACCCATGGGAGCACATCGCTATTCTTCGTCCACGCATTGTTCCAGTATCAATGGGGCCTAATGATCCCCTCGTATGGTGCTACAGAGATGGTGTGTCCTTTACACACAGGCAAGCACATGATTCCTTACTAGAGGAGGGTCCTAGATGAGATGACAGTATTTACATGGCGGCCATACTTTGGTTGGCCTAGATGGGCTGTGGATGTAGAAAATATTTTCTTTGCCCTCAAGGACCATTTCATGTAGGGGAAAGAGCACGTGGTGATAGAGAGATACCTACCAGGGAATGTGCAACATCATTTTGGTGAGGCATAGGACCGGCTTGATGATGGCTACATGGCCATATTTTCTTGCATCACCTCAAAGATGTCATGGGGGTGATATATTCCTACTTCAGAGGCTATTGATAGCTTTAGACAGTTGGTGGCCCAGCCATGGGTTTATGATCAGGGGCTTGGAGATCCAAGTGTTACTGAGGCATACAGGGACTAGTTTTGGCCTCCCTTGTGTTTGACAGTTCCAAGAATAGTTGTGACTTCATGATGAGTGAGGGGTAGAGGGGGAGGATGAGGTTAGAGAGATGGTGCACAACAGGACTAGCTAGCCATACCCATCATTCAACCAATTCAACTGAGTCAAGGCGATGTACAAATGTAGGATTAGTTGTAGGTGCCTGTTAGGCAGTAGGACTAGGCAAGTGCACCACCATGGGCTAGGAGTGAGGATCAGCCTTAGGTATAGCCTCCATGAGCACAACCAACAGGGAAAATGGATCCTCGAGATACATTGATTACAACATAGTTGCAGGCTCAGGAGCAGAATTTGAAAATGGAGAGAGATCAGATGTAGACTGAGAGGGATTAGGCTAGGGCCAAGAGGGATCAGGTCATACTACAGAGACATACCATAGAGTTACAAGCGGCCATAGAGCTAGGCTGGAGACAACAATTGGAGAGTGTGGTAGCCTCCTCCTCTTAGGGTATAGTGTCCATTCGGTACTACAAGGAGGTTGTCTGAGAGACCAAGTATTATTATATACATTATCATTAGTGTGATGCAATAGACTACTTCGATAAAGGTGGGACAAGCTAATCTTGAAGATAGGCCAATTAGCACTAGGAGGGATCATGATATGAACACAGTATCGAGCTATGATGAAAATGCGGGTGGATGAGTGATGGATGGAGATCTGAATGTGATGGATGATGGAAAGATAAGGGATGGATGATGCAAAAAAAGCCATAGAGATCTTGGTGGATGGAAGGTTCTTATTTACACAAGGCGCTTGTTTGCTAGGTTTTCACCAAGGTACTTGTCCAAAGTGCCACCGAAGTGGTTTTCACTAGAGGACGATTTTTCTTATTATTTTTTTTTATCCTTTTTTCTTTTTATTTTTGAATTTTTTGCTTTTATGATTTTTTTGTTGTCACCAAGATGTCTGTTTGCTAGGTTTTTTCCAAAGTAACCATTTTTTAGGACATTTTCTATTTATTTATTTTTTTGATTCTATACCTTGAAAGATTTAGGTGTAAATTTTTTTTGAGATGAGAGCTATTCATGGGATCTTGCAAAGGTTCCCCTTCAGGTGTTGATAACTAATATGCCCCTGATTTGTAACTTGTTATGATGATGAATGGTCCCAATCAATTAGGTTCAAATTTTTCTTTGTTGCTTGGGTTTGGGACATTCTTCTAATTCTCCTTTAATACCAGTTCTTTGACTTGGAAATTCCTACTTTTTATTCTCTTATTATCGCTCCTTTTGAGTCTATTATGATAGACTTTCAAATAATTCAAAGCATCTATACGCCGCTCATCTAGTAGCTCTAGCTCATTTAATCTTGATACCCAATACTCTTCATTTGTGATGAGGTTTTGTAGTGATATCTTGAGGGATGGGAGCTCGATCTCAATGGGGAATATTGCTTCTGATCTGTAGACTAGGGAGAAAGAGGTGGCATTGGTGGGTGTACAGATGTTGGTTAGATAGGCCTAGAGGGAAAGATTAAGCTGCAAATGCTAGTCACAACTTGCATCATTGATTGTTTTCTTGAGGATTTTTAAAATGGTTTTGTTTGTAGCTTATGTTTGGCCATTTCCTTGTGGATAGTACAGGGTGGAGAAGTGATGTTGGATTTTGAATTTTTTGCATAAGTTGCGAGCATCTTGATTTTTAAATGGTGTCCCATTATCTAAGATAATGGCTTACAGAACACCATAGCGACAAATGAGATAGTTTAGGATGAACTTTGATATATACTTCCCAGTTATATACATCATGGGTATGGCTTCCACCCACTTAGTAAAGTACTTTGTGGTGGTTATGATGAACATGTGGCTGTTAGGTGAAGTGGGAATGAGTTTTCTATTGAGATCGAGTCCCCACTACCAAAAGGGCCATGGTGTGATGATGGGATGAAGCTCCTAAGTTGGAGCATGGATGAGGTCCCCATGCTGCTAATATTGTAGACACCTTTTGACATAGTCATGTGCTTCTTTTTCCATTGTGGGCCAATAGTACCCCATCCTTAGTAATTTCTTGGCTATAGTCATTCCACTTGAGTGTGAACTACAAATACTGTTATGTACTTTAGTTAGAGCTATTAATGTATCCTCAGCATTTAAGCAGTGTAGTAGAGTTCCTTCTATGCTCCTAGGGTATAGGGTATCTCCTAGGATGACGAATCTAGATTCCTTTTTCACAAAGGTTCATTTTAGGTTTGATGGTAAGTCGACTTGTATGACTCCTATTTGAAGGTATGTATAAATTTTGTGGTACCAATGATCACCAAGACCAACAATTTGGCACACGAATTCTAATTCTAGTACCTCGAATGCGGGTACAAGAAGCTAATCTATTAGGAATTCACATTTTGGAATGTTGTGGGGGATATCCAGTAAGGACCCAATTGTTGCCATGGCATATGTTGCTCTATTGTTGGCTCTAGGAATTTTCTCAAATGTGATTTCAATGAAGGATTATTTGAGAGTCTCCACCAATTTCTTATATGGAGTGATCTTGTCATCCTTGGTCTAATATTCATCGTTCACTTGATTTATTATCAATTGAGAGTCTCCATATACTCTAAGAGCCATAATGTTCCATTGTACTACTATTTTGAGACCTATGGTTAAGGCCTCATATTCTACAATGTTATTGGTGTAGGGAAATGCCAGTTTGTAGGAACTTGGTATGCAATCCCCTTGTGGGGTAATAAAGGAGATGCCATCTCCTAATCCATGTTGTGTGTATGAGCCATCAAAGTACATTTTCTAGTGGTCAGCAACATTGAGATTGAAAATAGATTCATCTAGAAACTCTAAGATGAGGGGATTTTTTGAATAGATTGGTGCTTTTGTAAGATGATCTGTGATGACTTAGCCTTTGATTGCTTTTTTCTCAACATATTCAATGTCATATTCTAATAATATCATCACCCATTTGGCCATTCTTCCTATGAGTATTTCTTTTGATAATAAGTACTTAAGGGGGTTGATTTTGGTGATGAGTTTTATTTTGTGTACCAACATGTAATGTCTAAATTTCTGTGATGCAAACACTACTGCTAAACATGATTTTTTGATGAATGAATAGTTTAGCTCATGCCCAACCATTGTTCTACTGATGTAATAGATAGCCCTTTCTATTCCAGTTTTGTCATGTTGAGCTAAAATAGCTCCAAGGGCTACTGATGTTGCTGAAACATAGAGAATTAATGGCTTTCTTGGGATTGGTGCCATTAGGATTGGTGTTGTAAGTAAATATTCTTTTATTTTATTGAATGCCTCTTCACACTTGTTGTCCCATTTTTACACTAATCCCTTGTGAAGTAGGTGAGAGTATGGGTTCTATTTGTCCACCAACCATACTATGAATCTTCAAATGGATTGAAGCCTACCTTGGAGACCTCTTAATTGCTTTAATTTTTTTGGTGCCTCTATCTCAAAGATTTCTTTTACCTTTGTTGGATCTACCTCGATGCCTCTCATTAAAACTATGTATCCTAGAAGTTTCCCTAATTGTACACCGAAGACACACTTCTTTGGGTTTAATATGACCTTGTACTCTTCTAGCCTATCAAAAAGGGTACTTAAGGTTGCTATGTTATCTTTTCTCTTTTTGGACTTGGCTAGAATGTCATCAACATAATCTTTGATAGTTTTGTGAATCATATCATGGAAGATTAATTTCATGGCCCCTTGGTATGTTGCTCCTACATTCTTTAAGCTGAATGGCATTATATTCCAGTAGTAGGTCCCCCATGGACAAGTGAAAGTTGTCTTATATTGGTTGTCTTTAGCTATCATGATCTGATTGTACCCTAAGAATTCATCCATTAGTGATATCATTTCATGTCTACCTGTCATATCTACTATCATGTCATTTTTTGGAAGTGGGAAATCATCTTTCAAACATGCCTTATTCAAGTCTCTGAAGTCCATGTATATTTTGATGCCCCCATCGGGTTTTGAGATAGGTACCAAGTTTGATACCCATTCTAGATAATCTATCGGTTAGATGAATCTTGCATCTAGTAGCTTTTCTAATTCCATTTAGAATATTAAGGTAATCTAAGGGTGCATTTTTTGGAGCTTTTGTTTAACAGGCTTTGCTTTTGGATATATTGCTAAGTAGTGAACCATGATTTATGGATCAAGTCCTGGCATGTCAAAATAACTCCATGCGAATTTTATCTGTCTTTCTCTTAGGAAGGTTGCTAGGAGCTCTTTTTCTTTTGATAGTAATGATTCCACATAGAATTTAATGTGTGAGGCTTCCTTTGTTCCTAGATTGATCGGATTGCACCTTTCTGCCAAGACTGCTAATTTTTCTTGAAGTTCTCTAGAAGGAAGATTGAATCCCCCATCCTTGGGTGCCTCAAAGAGGTTTTCACCATTGGATGCATCCTTTCTTTTTACTTTTTTCTGGTCGGAGAGTGCCACAGTGTGGTTTTCACTCAAGGACTTAGATATTATTCTTAATTTTTCAATTTTGAGACTAAGGGATTCAATTGTTTCCCCATAATAGGCATGTGTATCTAGCTCAATTATGAAACCTACTTTGTGATCCCTACACAAAATGTTATGCCAAAGTCCCATGAATTCTAAGAGTTCCTCATCATTTTTTAATGTATTGAGAATTGGTGCTCCCCATTGGTCATAGTCGATGAGTTGGGGGATACTCAGCGGATTTCCTAAGTTTGGTGCTTTGATTCAAAGGATAGAGTGTTGATCATGAGTAGATTGGTGTCCTCAAAAATCCTAGGTAGATTGGATGTGGTATCTTCATCATCACTACTACTACATACATCATTTATGTCAAATGTGAAGTTATCTATGATGCAACCTATAGAAACTGGTAAGCACACTTCAACTGTGGTTGGATGAGGAGGATTATTAACCCTTCTAATTGGAGGAATTCAACCATGTATGGTTATACTCAGAGGGGTACATCCAAGACCAATCATTTTTATTATTTGCATCTCCGGAATGATAGGTATTATAAGCCCATTGTCATTTTTCCCAAGTCTTTGATTTTTGTCATAGCCCATTGCGAGCATCATTTGTAGACCCTTGCTTCTGTCATCCATTGGTAAATCAACTAATGGTCTCTCATCTTGATATAGAATATGAGATGGATATGCCTTAATAACCTCTTGGCCAAGATCTCCCCAACTTATGAAGTTTGGATAGTCTTTAGGAGATGTTTGAGATGTGGAGGCTTCATTTTCTTGTGGATGTCCCCATGATCTAGGAGATTGTGGTAACTCTCCTACCACAAAAGCATTTTTAGGGAGCTTGTAGTTTCCACAACCATTATAATAGATGATGACCTTAATGTTAGAGATGGTGGGAATGGTGGGAGTGATGAGTGCCTTTGTCACAGAAGTGGATGCAAGAGTGGTGGGATCAATGTATGGTGTAGATAGGCCCTCATCATTTTTCAATATTTGGGGGATTTTATAGTACTTTGCTTCAAGATTTTTGCAATAGGAGAAGGGTTCAGGATCTTCATGGATGGTAACTTTTTTTTCCCTCATGTGTGAATTTCACACATTCATGGAAAGTTGATGCTACTAACTTCATTACATGAATCCATGGACATCCCAAGAGGATGTTATATGGTAAGTTGAGGTTCAAGACCTAACAAGTGGTTTCCATGATAGTTGGCCCTACTTGAATAGGGATTTTGATCATGCCTTGGGACACTCTTTCTTGATCATCATATGCTCTTATTGTGATACCCTTTCCTTTGTCAATAAAATCCTCTGAGATTTTTAATTGTTTGATGAGCTCGAGAGAACATATATTCAAGCCTGCACCTCCATCCACCAAGACTCGTTTGACTTTCCTTTTGTGCACTAGGAATTCTAAGTGAAGTGCACAATTGTGAGATGGTTGGGATAGGAAATCCTGGTCAGAGAATGTGAGGAGATTTGGTGTAATGATATTTCTGACCATAGCTTGGAATTGTTCCACATCAAGATTTGCAGGGGCAGTGGATGAAGCCAACACTTCTAGGATTCTCTTATGAGCAGATGAGATTTTTAGTAACTCCATGATGGAGATTTTCATTGGAATTATTTTGAGCCAATCTAGGACATTGTAGCCATTGGGGACAAATCTAAATGCAAGGACTCTATTTTGCTAGGATGATCTTGTGATGGTAACTTTGTCGCCTCTTGTGGTGACTCCACAATTGGCATGGGTACCTTTGATGGTGATGACTATGCAATATTCATCTAGGGAGGCGATGACAGTTTCATACACATGATTCATTTTTGTGTGGGTTCCTTTCCGCTTATTAGTGTTATTATTATTCCCTTTATTGCCATGGTTAGGCATCAGATTCATGTATATCTTAAGGTCTTGATTTCCCTTTGGTTGTTCAATGTTTATAATTCTTTGATCAATGAGATATTGAATTATTATTTTTAGCCTCATACAACTATTCATGGTATGCCCTTTGATTTTATGGAAGTCACATAATTGATTCTAATTATACCAAGGAGGTTTCACATCCGGTTCTTGGTAATTCTCATAGGTGGGTGCTTTGATGATATTTTTGTTTATCAGCTTCTTCATGATGACTTCAAGTGGTTCCCCCAGAGTAGTGTACTTTCACTTTGGGTAATTCTTGTTCTGTTGAGGTGGTCCCCTTTGATCATTGAGATTGTTAATTATCTGATTGTTTTTTGGTTGTTGTGTTGTTTGATGATTGTTTTGGTGTTGGATTTGGATTTGTGGTGTGGGTGTATTTTGGTGCAGGGCACTGATGAAAACTTTGGCATCGACAACACCATCATTGGTAACATTTTTATTCCTTGTCCATGTGTGAGATTTTTTGTTATAATTTGTGGGTGGATGGTTATGTTGTTTGAGGTATGAAGTTTATCTCACTGGTTGTGTCATAAGGGCTAATTCGATGCTAAACACCTTGAAGATCAATTGATCATATGTGGTAATCCCTTGGACCTTGAGATGGAATGCAAAGAGGTCATCAAAGTTGGATATGATGTGCATAATTTTTATTCCTTAGGCATGGTCCACTTGCTCCAATTGGCCTTGGATCGCAATCATTGTAGGAATGAAGCGAATGATTCATTCATTCCTTGCTTCAGAGTTGAGAGTTCTTGTAGAATAACATCCATGGAAATGTTACATGCATAATTTTTAATGAATGCATCTATAATTTCTTGGAATGTTCTAATTCCTATAGGTAGGCAAGAAAACCATTCCATTGTGTGGCCAGCAAAACTTCTAGGAAATAGCCGCATCAAATAGGTATTGTCATATGCGAATTCCATGCAGTGAACCTAAAATTCCCTAATCTAATCTTCAGAGTTTCCCATCCCATGATACTTTTCAACTTGGGGATCTCAAATCCCTTTGAGAATGGTTTCATCACAAGGCTCCTGTCAAATGGATAGGGACACAATTTCTTTGGTGTCTTTGTGGTTTTCCCTAATTGAAGATCGAGCACTTGTTGCAAGAGCAACCTAATTTATGCCATTACGTCATTTTGTGGATCAAGGGGGGGATGAAGGTGTTCTGGGGTGTTTCAATTGTGGGTTGGATGGGTGGGTTGTTTGATGGTATTTGTACATTTTGTTGAGAAAAATACGCATGCACTTGTTGTTGTATAAACAATGCTTGTTGTTGTTCTTGTTTTTGCTACGCTAGGATTTCCTCTTCTTTTGTTGTGCTAGGATTTCTTGTTGTTGAGCTTACTATTGTGCTTCTTGTTGTTCCAATAATGCTTGTTTTGGGGCTGCTAATTGGGTTGCTTCTTGCTACTCTTGATATTGTTTTATTGCTTTCTGATATGCTTGTAGTTGTGCTACTTATTTTTGTGCAAGAATTTTCGCTTGTGCTTGTACTTGTTGTGCTTGATATTGGGTGTGCGATTGTGCTTGTGCTACTTGTGCAACCTGTGCTTGTGCTTGAGCTTGTGCTTGCATTGCTTGTTGTTGCAATACATTTTGGGTTTGGGTAGCCTTTTGTGCTTGTAATGTGGCTTGGGCTGCTTGAGCTGCTTGTGTAGCTTGAGTAGCTTTCTGTTGTTGTTGCAATAAATCTTGGGCCTATTGTGTTTGTTGTGTAATTTGGGTGGCTTGAGCATTTTGTGCTGCTTGCATAGCTTGTTGGACAACTAATTGTGCAGATTTTTTCTTTTTCACTTGTAGGAATGGCTTCTGATAAGTAGCTTGGTGAGTGGCTTGCAATGCCATTCTGTATTGATTTGATAAATTGGAGTTTGGCAGGGTAGTGGTGGATTCAAAATTGTGTTTGTGGTGGTGGTGAGCAATGATGTTGTGTTAGTGGTTTGAGTGGTGAATGGTGTGGTTGGTCCTTGAGAGACCATCCTTTGAGATGTTAGGGGTAGTTGATAATGTCGTGATTGCTTGTGTAGCTGTCATTTGTTGTTGTGATATTGATGACAAGTTCTGTGTGATGTTTTGATTGATATTCAGGATGTTGGTTTGATTGATATTTGCTAAAGGTGGGAGCTCCAAGCCAACTAGAGGTGTGGATAATGGTGGAAGGGGTGAAAATATGAGGGGTGTGAGTTCTTAAGAAAATGATGTGGTATAGAAAATCCCCCCTAGTCCTAACATGTCACCTTCCTCTTGCAAATATGTGAGAGAATTTTGAGGTGTTGCGTGGAAGGATGATGATGGATCATTAGGATTATGGAAAGTGAGAGAGTAATAATTATGTAATGGATTTTGGGGTATGTTTTGTTCCAAAATGTCATTTTCATCCAAGTCTTGATTATTAACAAGGGGGTGTGTTTGAATAGCATTAAGAAATGCATTTCCCTTATTAACATTGGGTTGGGTAGGAGCAAAGGATGTTGTGATTTGCGGAATGTTTTGAGTGATGCTTTGGGATGGGGGTGTAGATGAGATGGGGATGATGGATGATATTGTGGGTAAAGATGTCTCCACTATAGTACTCATGTCAAAATCATAAGGTAACTTGGCCCCTTGTTTTGCTAGTTCAAGCATGTATAGCGAAGGGTTAAGCCTTATCATGATGTTGATGATCTTATGGTTTTATAGATTTTGGAGAATTTTGGTTATTTCCTCATGTGACATCCCAAAGGTAAGACCTTCTCCTTTAATTTCCTCTTGTGGATTTTTTGATGATGAGATAGTCAAAGGATTGCTTGATTCAACTGGATTCGTTTTGATGTTTTTTTGGCTTAGGTCACTTGAAGGGGGTGTTTCTTTGTTGGCTTCCATGTTCTTCTTGTATTGAGATCTAGTTTGAACCATAAAACAAGGATCAATTTTCAATAATATGGGAGATGAATCTCTTATTATTTGGATTGATCTTATTTTATGCACAAAAGAAAAAAATTAGGATATCTTTGAGGATCAAACAGTGATGTGATGATGATGCAAGAGATGGATGGTGTGGATGTTTAATCTTTTGATAAATCTCGAGGGGGATGCTAGACTTTTGGGACTTTTGGATATGTTTTTGGATTTTGATTTGTTGAGTTTGGGATTGTCCTTGACTTGATTGATTTTGGTTTGCTTTGATTGAACAAATAGACCCTAAGATGTTGGATATTATCTAATGGGTATATTTGCTCAAAGGATGATAATTTGAATATGTGTAGGGAGAAGGACACATCTAACCACACCTATTCAAACAAGATGATAAATTAACTAAGCATATGAAGAAGGATACATCTGCATATACCTAGCTAAATAAGATGGTTTGATAACTTTGACTAAGTATATGCAAAAGGATGCATCTACACATACCTAGCCAAAGATATTTTGATAAAGATTTCAAGGATTTTTTCTCAAGGATTTTGATGAGTTTTTTTTTTTTTTGCCTAAAAGCCTAGCATGAAGGATAATTTCAAGATTTCTCAAAAGATAACGGTGAGGTGATTTTTGGTTTGATGTTTTGAAGGATTGACGAAAGAGATTTTTGATCCTAAGATGTACCTAAAATGCCACTTTTTTTTCCTAGACCTTGGTATTGAAGAACATGCAATGCTTCTAAAGACCTCTATAATTGAGAAGTGGTTCAAATTGAGCATACACTTCAGGATTGTTCAAAGGAATGAGCCTATAGAACCTTGTGAACTTTTTTTCTTATCTTGATGTATTTCTTTTGATTGTACTTTCTTTTGTATCTCTTGACAATCTTTTGAGTGTGACTCCTAAATTTTGCACATTGTCTCAAGGAATTTCATTTTGGGATTTTGACCTTCTTGGAAATCATGAGGTTTGAACACATGTGAGATTCAATTTTGTTCTCTTTGCTTAGTGATTTTATTTTATCTCAAAAAATTCTTTTAATTAGTTTTTTCAAACTAGATGTCCAATTTCTTAATTTCTTTGAATCCCACAAAGTATGTTATGTGGAATTTTGATGAATTCAAGGCAAGGGTTACCTATTGTTTAACTTTAGTAGACAAATTGAGATGTAACCCACGTGTTTAGAAACCTCTAAGGATAAAATCCCAAGGGAAAGCAATAACTCATGAATTGGGTCAGTTGCATTTGTCTCCTAAAGTGTTTGAAGTTTTGAGGATGATGTTTAAGTGTTTGTTTCCAAGATTTTTTCAAACAAACAAAACATTTCTTAACCAAGAATAAGTACAACCCTATGGATATGGAAGACAATATTTGTTGAGTCCCCACTTGGACAATTCCAAATACGTGTATCTTTAGCCCCACTGGATCCCCTCCACGACACTCACTTATATGGAGCAACCAAGCATCAACACACATGAAACTCCCATGGCATGCTTCCCATTTCTACTAAAGACCGTAAAAGTGTGAGGCGGCTTCAGAACGACCGTTCTTGCACCAAAAAATAGATCAAGGATTTTGGCAATTCTAAAACATGGGTTTTAATTAGGACTTTCCATTCGTGGAGATTGACCCATATAGTGAGAGTCCATTTTTAGATCCATCTCGTCGAAGCCAACCGTGTGATATTGGCGTTTACTCTAATATCCATATTTATATCCCTGTTGGAAATATTCTTGGCTTTAGAGTGTTACCAGTTGAGTCATTCCCTTGGGTGAGTACTTTTTCCCCAAGGTAGGCCCTCTAAGATAAACAAAAGTGAATAAACTTATTCATAGTTCGATCAACTCTTGTTTAGAACTAAAGGGAGAACACATGCAATAAGTTCATTTGCACTTGCACAAGATTTTGTTCAATTTTAAACCAAAAATGAAGTGTGGAGGTGATTCTTTATCTCAACCTAAAATCACAAAAAAAGGCCTTTTGATTCTTAAGATCGCTATAAAGCATGAGAGAAGTGCATACATCCTTTTTCAATGAAGTTAGTTTAAGCAAGCCATCACAAAGAAAAAGTTGCACTTATTCATTTTAGAGCCACAAAACAATTGTGAGTTCTTTTTAAAGCACCAAAGGACAAATGAGAGTTGTTTTGTTCAATTGTTAACCAAAAAAACAAACTCTAGTAAGTTGTAGTCCTAATGTTCGTTTTAAGCCTTTGCAAAAATTGAAAAGGTTCTTTTTAAAGCCCAAACAAAATTAGTTTCCTAAGCAATAAGAGAGAGAACAGTTTCTTAAGAGTGTTAAACAAACACTAATTAATTAATTCATTGATTTTGTGAAGTACCATCATCATGCTTCTCTTTTGTTTTCTTAATTAATTCAGCCTACAAGAAAGAAAATCAGTCAGATTCTGTAAAACATAGAGGGTAAAAAGTAGAAAATAGAGGATAAAATTATCATTTGACAAAAGGCATGTGCTAAAATGAAATTCTATTTTTTCACTCCCTACCAGCGGTGCAACCCATGATTGTGTCACAGTTTGATTTCTCCAACGGTGATGTATAGTGTTGTTTACCAATCAACAGTGCTTTGTACTTGAACCAGTGAGCTCCAATGCGTCACCCTTTTTGCCAGCATTTCTATTTAAAATTCAAATTCAAAAATTTTAGGCAAGATGGTTAAAGCGTCACAGTTTAGAATTTCCAGTAGTGCTATATGGTGACATTGGAGAATTAGCAATGCTATATGGCAATGCTAAGCTTCCAACATTTGAATTTTCCCATGCAGAAAAAAAATAAAAATAAAAATAAAAAAATAAAAAAATGAATTTTTTACAAAAATGAGAACGAGATGAGGCCCTCCTTATAGTGCCAAATCTGAACCTAGATCCAAAACCTTCAATAAACCAAGAAAGAAATCAACAAATTAGATCAAATGCAAGGTTAGAATGTAGATTCTTTAAGAAATTCATTTAGATTTCTAAAGAGGAAAATAAATGAGATGAAGAACGTAATAAACTCAAAGAATATCAAATTCTATTTGAATGCAATGTAAAATCCCAATCTCTTAAGTGAATTGGTGCCAATTTGATGTGAAAATTGGCCCTTTCCCAATTCCTATGATGCAAGCTTGATGAATGTTGATGAATGATCCACTTTTATGAAGACTAGTGAGTACTCCAATGGAAAAATATGCATAACCTAGTTATGATTCAATGATAATGGATGGAAATGGCTAAATATTTGAGCATAGTAAGTTTACTCAAATTGTGGAAGATGAAATGAGTAGATTAACCTCTTATTTATAGATTGAAAAGTTGAAAACATGCCCAAAATAGAGCAATGTGGGACTAACAATTAGCCAATAGCAAAGTGTCATTTGTCAACATATGAGAGGATGGAGGATGTGCAAGTTTCGATGATTGTGCCAATAAATGCATATTTTTGAATTTTGAATTTGTTGAAATGACATGCAAGAGGGAAGGAAGAATGCATTTAAGGCCACTTGGCTCAAGGAAAAGGAGATGTAAGATGGAGTAAATTCCTTGTTGGATGTACATGTCAACTTAGATTTTTGAATTCAAACTTGAAGAATATTCCTTAAAGATGCCTTGTTGAGGAAAATAGAGATTTAATAAATCAATTAAATCTATTTTCATGTGCAAGTGGTAAAAGCTAGAGGATGGGACATGATAAGAGATTAAATTAATCCAAGTTAATTAATTTAATGAAGGGATTAAATGATGTGACTTATTTGACTTAGATTTATGGATTTATTTAAATCAAATAATGAGAAGAATGTGATAAGAGACCAATTAAATAAAAAAAATTGATTTATTTAATTGAAAGAGATGATGTTAGATCAAATTAAATAAGGTTTTAATTTATTTAATTGAATAGACAAACTTTAGAGATTTAATTAAATAAAATTGACTATTTAATTAAATGGGGATAGTTAGATCAGATAGGTTGATTTAAATATTGAGAGAGAGAGGATGATTTGATTAGATAACCAATTTATTATGAGAGAAAATAATGATGAATTTAATCAGATAAGGGTATTTAATTAAATGGTTAGACCGAAGGATGCTTCCGGATGAAATGATGTTAGTGGTTAGGATTAGATGCACAATGTCAATCATATATTTCACGTGTCTACAGGTTGTATCTTTCTTGGTCCCATTCCTCTTGTAACACAATAAGATACATTCTTTTGGGTCTAGAATGATCTGATAGTTGGTTAATGTGATCTGACACATGGTTTATATTGTAATGTGTGTATCTTTCTCTTCGGTTCTGAATATCATGTAGCATGTTGATTTGAGTGAGGAGGCTATGTTTGGTCCATGTTTGATTCCTCTCTACCACCAAAATGTTTTTGTGGTGACCTATTTCAAATTTTCCTTCGCCAACTTAGGAATTATGAAATTTAGTTTGGCAAACTTGAGAGATTATGAATACATGGAATGGTATAAGTCATGGAATGGTATAAGTATAAGATGCTTTCGTTCAATGAAAGCAAGTGTGAAGAATGTGAATTTGAATATCCAAACATTGGTAAGTGTGCAAAAGGGTACAACTAGAGGTAATAGGTACTGAGATTCTATCTAGTGTTGTTGGTGATAGTTCTTTCAGTGGTGGATTCTCTTTCATCATTCTTTTATTGGAAATGAGCCATTTTTTGTAGGAAGTGAGCCTTTTTGTATCTTTGGCTATAATAGTTAGGTAGTGAGCTCAACCAACAATGAGCCACCTTGCAGTGAGCAACTTGGTAGTGAGCCTTTGTAAAAATCACCTTAATTCGAATCACATTAACCAATGATTTATAATTAAGAATTATTATTCTCTGTGGTTTTTTCTTTCTTGGGTTTCCACATAAATTTTGGTGTTCATTATGCATGGTGTTGTTTTGTGCTTTCATATTCATTAATATTTGTTTGATTTAAGTTTTGGATTAGTTAAAGTGAAGAAAATTATTTGATGATAATTTATTCACCCCCTTCTTATTTATCTAAACTATTTAACAATTAGTATCAAAGCTTTGGTTCTTCAAAGAAGAGCTTAACCGCTTGGGGTAGATCTGATGGTGCAAAAACTTACAATCCCTATGTTTGATGGATTTCACTACAATTTTTGGAAAGTGTAGATGAGAGGTTACTTGATCTCTCTTGGTTACAAGACTTGGAAATTTTTTGAGATAAAATGTGTTGAGCCAACAAGTGGTCCTTCTTTTACAGATGAAATTTCTACCTATGAAGAGAATCAAAAAGAAAGTTATGCAATCTATAGCGCTTTATCTAAGATTGATCTAACAAAAGTTATTTCATTGGGCACTGCTTATGAAGTTTGGGAAACATTGAAAGAAATATATGAAGGAAATGATAGAACCAAATTATCAAAGAAGTTGACAACTAAGCATAGATATGAGAACTTGAGAATGGAAGAAGGTCAGGATATAGCAAGTTACTTTCAAAGGGTTGACAATGCAGTAAGTGAAGTCAAAAATAAAGGAGGAACTCTGACAAATGAATATGTAATGAAGAAGATTATGATGGCCCTAACAAATAGCTACAATGACAAGATCCCGACCATTGAGGAAGTCTATGATCCAAATAAATTCACTAGAGAGTAGCTATTTGGCACCTTGACTACATTTGAAATGAGGAAATTGAAGAAAGGTACCAACAAGTACAAAGGTATGTTACCTCTTAAATGATTTAGATGTGGAAAGATTGGTATCTAGAAACTAAGCATTTGAAGAAAGGAACAAGGAAAAAGGTTTAAAAGATCAATAAAATGGCCTATTATGTTAGTAAGAATGTTGGAATTTCAAATGATGAATCAAATCATAGGATTGTTTGTTTTTGGTGGAAAAGGATGAACCTAGATATGATATATCTAATATTTTTACTGAAGTTGCATTATTTGTTAAAATAAATAAATATGAATTGTTGATTGATGGTGGATGCTCAAATAATATGACCAATGACAAAAATAAGTTTGTGAAGCTTGAGAAATATGATGGAGGCTCTATTAGATTTGGTGATGATAAGACAACACAAATTTTTGGAATTGGATCTATACCTTTGATGGAAAACATAACACTGAAAATGTTTACTATGCGAAGGGATTATATAATAATATTCTGAGTGTTGGACAAGTGTGCAAAAATGGCTATAATTTGGTGTTTTAGGATGATGGTTGTGAGATCTAGAGGAGATCCAAAACTAGTATTGTAGTTGGAAAAAGAACAAGTGGGAATATGTATCAGCTGGAAGAAGCTACAAAAAGATGCTTAGTATCTCAATCCAATAATAGTTGACTTTGACACCGGAGGATGTGTCACATCAACTTTGACAATTTGGTAAAGATAATTTCATCAAGAGTAGTTAGCGATTTTCCAAGACTAACCAAACCAGACAATACTATCTACAAAGGATATCAAGAAGGAAAGTAGACCAAAGAAAAATTCTAAAGAAAAGAATTATCAATCAGATTGTTGGACCTTGTACACACTGACCTATGTAGTCCAACTAGAACAAGAAACTTATAGGGTGAGAAGTATTTCATGCTTTTAATAGATGATTATTCCAAATTTACTTGGGTTGCATTTTTCAGAGAAAAAATAGAGGCGTTGGAAAATTTCAAAAATTTCAAGATAAAAGTTGAGAATGAAATTGATAGAAAAATAAAGTGTCTAAGATTTGATAGAGGAGGAGAATTTACTTATGATGAATTCAATAAATACTATGAAAAGTATGGCATTAAAAGATAGATAACTACCCCTAGAATGTACCTCAATAGAATGGTGTAGTGGAAAGAATAAACCTAACATCTCAAGAAGTAGCTAGAACAATGATCATGAAATCAAGTTTATCACAAGTCTATTGGAGAGAAGCAATACACACAATAGTAGACACGCTTAACATGGTATTGTTTTAGAGGAAGTACATAAAGACATCATATGAGCTATGGCATGGAAGAGCTCCCACAAGAAAATACTTCAAAAATTTGGAAGCAAATGCTACATTAGGAAAGATGACAATCTTGGAAAGTTTGATAGTAGAGATGATGAAGGTATATTCTTGGGTTACTCTACAGGAAGTAAAGCATACCAGTGTTACAATAAGAGACTGAGCAAGATGGTTGAAAGTGTGAATATGAAAGTTGATGAAGATGTTCAAAGAATTCCTGATAGGCATATTGAATATGAATCAGATAAATTGGATGAAAAAGGAGAGAAGGATAAGAAAGAAGAAGAAGAAGAAGAGACAAAGGATGCTCTAAAAACTAAAACAAAGAATCCAAGGTATGTACAAAAAATCCACTCAGAAAAATAGATTATTAGAGATAAGAATAAGGGAATCATCACAAGACCTAATGACATGGCCCCTGTTCTTGAGGAGTGGGTTGCTGAGGATATGAGGTACTTCTTTGGTGTGAATTAATTCTTGTTTTGTTGGGCTCCTTGTGGCTTCTTTCTTCATACTTTGTAATTTTGTTCTCATTCAATAAATTTTTTACCCTCTTTTTATTAAAAAATGGGAATCATCACTTGAAGGAAAGCAACTCAAGAGTAAGTATTACTATATATACTCTCATAAACTAAGCTAAAGAATGTGGAAGAAGAATGCAATTATCAGAATTGGGTGAAGGCAATGAAAGAAGAACTTGATTAAATAGAGAAAAATTAGACTTGGGAACTTGTGCCTAAACTGACAAAAAAAAAATCTAATTGAAAATAAGTGGGCATTCTGGAACATGTTGGATGAAAACAAAAAGGTAATGAGAAACAAGGAAAGATTGGTTTGTAAAGGTTACACTTAGATTGAAGGAATTGAATTTGAAGAAACATATGCCCCAATTGCATGGATGGAAGCAATCCATATTTTCTTAGCTTTTGTAGCTTTCAAGGATTTCAAAATTTATCAAATGGATGTAAAATCTATATTATTGAATGGGGAACAAAAGGAAGAAGTTTACATTGAGAAACCAAAGCAATTCAAGTCTTGAAGTGACCCAGATGTTGTTTGTAGCTTGAAGAAAGCACCTAGAGCCTGGTATGGCAGATTAGACAAGTACTTGATTGGACAAGGATTTTAAAAGGGATCTACTGACAATAATTTATACTATAGAACTCACTCAAATCAGATGTTGATTATTGTGGTTTATGTTGATGACATAATTTTAGAAGCAATGATGATATGTACATAAAAAATGTAGATGAAATGTAGAAGGAATTCAAAATGTCTATGATAGGTGAGCTAAATTTCTTCATTGGATTACAAGTAAATAAAAAAAAAAAAGGAATTTTCACTTCTCAATCCAAGTATACAAAATAACTATTGAAGAAGTTTGGATATGAGAATTCTAAACCAATTCATACACCTATTGTTACCAAATGAAAGCTAACAAAAGAAGATGAATCACCTAAATTTAATGCAAGCATGTATAGATCAATGATAGGAGGGTTGTTATATTTGATTGCCACTAGATCATACATTGTGTATGCAATTTGTTTAGCATATAGATTTCAAAAAGAACCAAGGGAATTACACATTGTAGTAAAAAGGATCTTAAGATATTTGAAGGGTACACAAGATTTTGTGTTGTGGTATCCAAAGGACTCATATTTTTCTTTGACAACCTATACTAATGTTCATTGGGTTGGATGTGTTGATAACAAGTGAAGTATAAGTGGTGGATATTATTTCCTTGGCTCCTAGTTAGATGATTGATCAAGTAAGAAACAATATTATGTATCGTTATGTACTATTGAAGTTGAATACATTGCAACATCCTCATGTTGCACTCAGATAATATGGATGAAACAAACATTGAAGGATTTTGGCATTTCATTTGATGAACTAATCTAAATTATGTGTGACAATAGTAGTTCTATAAAAATTTCCAAGAATCTAATACAACACTCCAAAATGAAGCAAATATCCATAAGATACCATTTCTTGAGAGAGAAGGTGTTGGATAGTGAAGTGAAACTTGAATATGTACCTACAAAAGAGAATATTGTACATATTTTCACAAAACCGTTGAGCAAAGATAATTTTGAGTATCTCCAATAGAATTTAGGGGTTTTCCCCCCTCCTATTCCACAATAACATGCACCAAGGTGTGCATTGGTCCAAGATATTATATTCTCATTTTTATTTGGATCAATGCTTGGCGACTTCCTCATAGGGGGAGCAGAGTAATTTTTTCAAGTGGATTTCTACGCTTTGTCTTTGATGTCAAAGGGAGAGAAGAAAAGAAGATAAGATGATCCTTGATGCTACCATTAAGTTTATTGGTTTATTATTGATGAATGTTGACATCAATGAAAAATGGGGAGATTGTTGGAATGTGTTGAGATGATGTTGATTGCTTGTTGTCATTAATGGTTGTCATTGATGTCAACATATCTTGGTTGTTTGATTGAATATTTGTTTTGGTGCCTTGGTGAATTGGATTGGCCTAGTTTTGGATGTTGTGATATAAATATATATCTTGGATTTTATCTTTCTTCATCCCATTCCTCTTGTAACACAATAAGATACATTCTTTTGGGTTCAGACTAATCTAGTTGTTGGTTAACGTGCTATGACACATGGCTTGCATTGTAATGTGTATATCTTTCTTTTTGGTTCTGGATCTATCATTTAGTATGTTGATTTAAGAAAGGAGGCTATGTTTGGTCCATGTTTCATTCCTCTCCACTATGGGAATGTTTTTGTGCTGACCTATTTCAAATTGTGCTTGGATGACTTAGGAATTATGAAATTATGTTTGGCCAACTTGAGAGATTATGAAGACTTGGAATGGTATAAGTATAACATTTTTTTGTTTGATGCAAGTAAGTGTGATGAATGTGAATCTAAATATCTAGACATTATAAATTTTTTGAAAGTGTATGACTGAAGGAAACATATAGTGAGATTCTATCCGACATTGTTGATGATAGTTCTTTTAGTGGTGGATTCCTTTTCATCATTCTTATATTGGTAGACCTATTTTCTATAGGTAGTGAGCCTTTTTGTATCTTTGGTTGTAATATCCAAAAAGTTAGCCCAACCAATAGTGAACCACCCTATAGTGAGCAACTTGGCAGTGAGCCTTTGTAAAAATCACCTTAACTAGCTCTTTATAATTGAGAATTATTATTCTCTATGGTTTTTCCTTTCTTGGGTTTCTAAGTAAATTTTGTTCACTGTGCATGGTGTTGTTTTGTTCTTTCATGTTCATTAATATTTGCTTGATTTAAGTTTTCTCTAGATTAATTAAAGTGAATAAAATTGTTTGATGATAACTAATTCAACCCCCCTCTCAGTTATCTAGATTGTTTAACACCTCCATCCTCTAGAGCCACCAACCTCCAATAAGTGAAGGCTTATAGTACTAATGCAATACTAACACCACCAAAAGAGTCATTAATAATATCTTCATTAGAATCATCATTCTCAATGTAAGCAATGTTTCCTTCATTGGTTTTATCTTTGATATTTCCTTTAAGATGATCTCCAACTCAAGTTTAATAAGACCAAACTATGTGACCTCTTATCTTACAATAAAAATAAATAAATTTCCTCACTACTTGTACTTGATATTTTATTATGGATTTCAAAATATAATGCATTCTCAAGTTGAGAAACATCTTTTGAATCATCTATGTTTTTCCTCTTTTCTTCTCCTAAAAGAGTTGAAATCATATCTTCTAAATTTTGAAGGTTATTTGGATGAGTGTAAAAATAAGATTATTGTATTTTGAAGACAAGTTGTTTAACATGATAGCTTTAGCATCTTGATTACCTACTAGAGCCTTAACTTCTGCTAAATTCCTAATGAGATACTTCAAACAAATTATATGCCTTGACATTGTGATTCCATTTTCAGTTTTGAACCTAAACAATTGAAGTTTTAGAGAAAATTTTGTATTAAATGCCTTTTCTCCAAACAACTTATTGAGATTATCCAAAATTTTTGTTGATGATTTATCCAAATCTATGTGATGTAATTTAGAATAAAAAAGAGAAAGACCAATAATGTAATTTGAGTTATCATGTTTATTAATCCACTCCAATAACTTGGTTTCCTTTGTAGGTGCTTTTTCATTTCCAGTCACTATTCCCCATAAATTCTTATTAATTAATTGCATTTAAATTTTTATTTTCTAAGTATGAAAATTAAAACTAGAATACTTATCTAGCTTATCTGCTACAATCTCCATAATGATATATACCCTTTAAACCAAAGTCAAAATCACTTATATCACCAATTAACTCATAATATTAAGAACAATAGAAAATTTCCACTCACTTTGATTGAACATGGGACAAAAAATTCTACATAGAAATATTTCCTCAAGTTCCATTATTTCACCAATGTCATTATAAAGAAACACCTTCTTATGGGTATGTGTAGGATCATAATGGCCAAAAATTGGTGATATGATGGGTATGTGGCTGATGACTTTTTTTTTTACCCAAAATTGATGAAATGAAAAGGGTTTTTAAAGGATATTCTCAACCTTCCACCAATATAAATTATGCTTTACTTTGAATTTAATAAATAATTATTATTCATTTTCTATTTGAATTACAACTAAAGTCCCGATTGATAGGTTGATTGAAAACATCTATAGCTTCAAATGGTATCACATTTTTTGAATCTAAAAACATGTACATTCTATGCTTAGCATACTATATAGGATTTTCAAAAAATGAATTTCATGAAGTTTTGACCAAGTTAAGGTGGTCAGACATACTTGTTTTATATTTTTTAAAAAATTTGTAATAAAAATTCATAATTAATTATTTACTTGAAAAAAATTATAAAAAATATGCATCACATCTGACATGAGTCCTCTACTTATATCTAAAATATTATAAAAAATATTATCATTTTATTGTGGTTAGGGTGGTCATGCATTACTACTTTTTATTTTTTTCCTAAAAATTTAAGTACTAATCGCATTGAACTTCTCAAATTTTCACCAAATAATTTTTTAAAAAAAACATAGTAGTTTAGAAACTACATTCAATTTTCTATAGATTCTATTCTTACATATTTTTGAAATGATATAGATAACTTATTCAATTTTTTACATCAAGTTTCCTAACTCTAATTTTTCTAAATTTTTCACCACTTAAGGGCATCTTTTTTCCATAATGATCCTGCACATACCCTTATATTGATCTACTCATAGATCATTATCATTTCTTTCTCTCCAAAACATTACACTAGGCATAGATTATTGCCTCTTCTACATGAAGCTCTCTAATCACACCTAGCATAGGTTAATGCCTCTTCTCCACACCTATGTGTATTTCTCCATTTCTCTATTCATCACACACAAGAATAGAACCATTGTTGCAAATGGTGGCTTCTCCAAGTATTTGTGGTTTGACAAGCTTCCATGCTTTCATGCTAGTTATTTCTTGTGCCATTTCAGTGCATAACATTAACAAGAAGATTCAAATTTCCCTTTGTAATGGCTTTGATACCAATAAATGAAGTCGAATGTAATTGATTGATTTATTTGATAAACCTAACATACATTTATACAAGCAACACAATGAACGAACTTGAGTAGTTGATGAAACAATTTAACTAAAATAGAAACTATTCACTAATAATGTAATAGAGTTATGCTAACATTATATTAGTTAGAAGTTAGTTGGAAGTTATTCAAAAATGGTGATTTGAGAATTTATTTATTGGGAAAACTTTATAAAAATCCATATTGTAATATTTTGATCACCTATTCAATATTATGATCTTTTATTTTTTCAACATTTTTATATCATGACTTTTGGTGATGTATCATTTGACGCTTTCAACTCTAGAGACTACATGGTATAGGTTGCAATGGGATTTAATTATAGATTCATTATTAGAAAGTGTTAGCTAGCAATCATACACTAACTAATGATTAATTAATCTTTAATTGATTATTAAGCTAATTCATTTCATGCACTTAAGCTAAACTTAGGAGTGCTTTTTTCTATTAACTAGAGTGAGCTTTTATTAGATCATTCTATCTCATCACACAAGATGACTACACTTGTAATGATCTAATCACTTTATCATTTAGGGCTTCTCTTATAAATCACTGACACTCATCGTATTATCTACTCTTGATCACAAGATCTCCATTGAAAATTATTGAGGTTCATTCTATAAGTTTCTCTTATTGATGATATACTAGATTATTGTTAGCATCTCTCTTCTATGTAAGGTGTTTCTTTTCATTGTTTGATCTTGCATCTCAAGTTTATTTCATAATTCTAACATCGTATTAGATCTCTTCACATTATAATTTTCAATTGTGTTGGTGAATATTTTTCTAACAACATTCAAGCAACAAAATATTTTGTCACAATTTTGAGCACTATCCAATGTGTTGCTTTCTTTACCAAATTTTTTGTTGGTACATTTTTATTATTACTTGTATATCTCTTGCATGGAACATGTTTCCATTCATTGTTTGATCATATGTATCTCATGTTTATTCACAATTCTAAAAAAGTATCAGAGTGTGGATTCAACAAACCCCTCTCAATTTTTGAGGGTTTCATTCAACTAGGGTTACAAAATTCATATCTAGAAACTTTATTACTTCTATGGTAATCCTTGGAGTTGGGAAAAAATTTGGTGCATTTTGGTGTGAAAACGATCTCACCATTACATCTAGGAGGCCAAATTGATAAATTTTTAGTATAAATTTATCTTTCTTATCGAAGGCCTTTGAGGAAAATAATTGGTATAGGGGTTGTATGGCCCCTATATGAACACACATACAATGATCTTTAATTAGAATACATTTTAAAAAAATATATTTTTTTAAAGAAATAATTTATATATATATATATATAAAGGTAGAATTTTTACATCTTGAGCAAGGTATATGTGTAGGGTACCTACACGACCCCATTTTTTCTCACATGTGTTGCCTAGTTGAGCCACTCATGGCCTTTGTTCTATCGCCTAGCACCTCTTCAAAATTAATGACATCCAAATCTCTACTAGCAAGCAGTGATCCCTTCATTTCTAACCCTGTCAAATTTTTTTAGTCGTCATTTATGCTTTATCGATGTGTGTTAAATTTTTCAATAGTTTCCTCCCATTTTTTGATGAATTTTACTTGGGAAACAACATCTTTTAGAATATTTTGAAACAATATTTTTCAACAAGTTTTCATGGGGGCTAAATTTTCTTTTAAATGAACAAAATGTTCCCTAAAATATTTTGCTAAAGTTAGTGTCAATGTAGTGACATTTCTACTTATAGGGCCCCCTCCAAGACCCATTTGGCCCTAAAAGATCTATTTATTTCATTTTGGCATACATTGAGCATATGGTATCGAAATTTGGAAAAAAATTGGTTTTTTACACTTTCCAATGGTGTGGGTCCCATCACCACTTTTTGTTGTTGGTAAATTATCACCTTTCAAATTTAGATTTGTTTATTTCACTCCTGAGCTCACAAATTTTGACCTATTTCTTTTTTTTTTAACAATTATAGCAGTGTTTGAATAGTGTTTTAGAGCTCTTCACAAAATTGATGCAAATCTTCTAAATTTTTTCTTTAGGTACATTTTATTCATTTTTTTATGTTTTTTGTATTTTAGTGAATTGCTTAGAAATTTTAGCTCCTAGAAACATTTTTTTACATGCGATGACTTTTTTTAGGCTGTTCTATATGTATTTCTAGTATTTTTTCCTATTTGAACATTTTGAACATATGTTGTATGCAATTCTCTCTTTTGTAGATGAGTTGAGATAAGTGCCATTCTAGTGTATCTTTTTAGGATTTTGTACATTTTGTTGTGCCTTTTTTTGTTTCTTACATTATGATATAAAGTGTCATGGTGGGTTTGCGGGAGTGCATTTTTTCCATCACACCTTTATCAAGTGGAGGTTTCTTCCACAATAGCATCAAATTCCCATGATTCTTGCCTCACACATGTGTCCCTAGTTTTCACACAATTTTATTTGTAGGTACTCTTTTGTGAATATTAAGATATTCTTTGTTCTCCTCCATGCACTTCTTGGTGTCACACAGTTTCAGTGGACCTATCTTGGCTCTCCCCTTCTACATTATGGGGAATTTCTATTCTTGGTGCTAATGATTCCTTGGATTCATTTTAGAGTGATCTATGTATCTAGTTCATGTTCATATGTACTAGGTGGATGTAACAACTAGTTACTCATGCATTTTTTTATGAGATGGAGAATTCACCATATAAACACTTTTGCATTCCTATTTGATGAGGTGATCTTCTATTTTGACTTGATCATTGTTCTTCAAACTATTTGTACCTATGCCATTTGTATATTTGACTTCTAGATGTTTTCCTTTCTTTTCCATCTAATTCAAGTAGTATCATTAGGGGAACTCATGCAAATTGTCTTCATGATCCTGATTATCATCTATTTTAGAGGATATTCTTTATTTTAGCACTATAGAAGTCATCATTTGACACTTTTCTACATCTTCTATGTGCTTCAACGATGTTCTTCAAGTTCTTATTCTTTTTGGGATATTGTTTTGGAGGCTTTTCAATTATTTTTTCACCTTTCTATCTTTTGGAGGGGAGTTTTCCCCATGTTCTTTTCTCCTTTTTTCTTTACTTGTGAGAGATTAGATTGTTTGTATACAGGTACCTAATCAAGCCTTGTTTGTTACAACCCATCATGTATTCTTTTAATTTTATGCATTCACTTTTTAGGTTTTTTAGCTATTCCCTAAGTTAATCTTAAGGAGGGATGTTAGAGTAATCATGCATTAGTTATTAATTAATTGAATTTTTAATTTATTATTAGGTGAATTCATTTCATGCACTTAAGCAAAAGTTAGGAGTGTTCTTTCTATTAACTTGAGTGAGCTTAAATTATTAGATCATTACATCTTACCACATAGGATTATGACACTTGTAATGATTTAATCCATTTATAATGTATGGTTTATGCTACAAAGCATTCACCCTCATTGTATTATCTACTCTAGATCATAAGATCTCCATTAAATATTATTGAGGTTCATTGATGTATGGTTTTCTTGTTGATGATATAAAAAATTATTGTTTGCATGATCTCTCTTGTGTGGAAGGTCTTTTTGTTTATTGTTTGGTCCCACATCTCATTTTTATTCATAATTCTAACAAAAACTAGATCTTCATTTTTGAGGGGGTTTTACTTATGTGATGATTTGTGTTTTGGAATTTTTCTACTCTTCACTCTGAACCTTTCGCCATCATCTAAGTTTTTATTATGTTTTCTAATGTAGCTACAAATAGATTTGGATGTGAATCCATGATAAAAGTAAGTTATTCAAATTGGTGTTTAGACATGATACTATTGGCATTGATAAATGAGGTGTGAATCAAAGCGTTATTATTGTATTATATGGCAATCAAATCACCCCCTTTGTATTGAATGAGCACTACTAGTCATTGTTCCTATGTTCCACTAGTCCTTATATTTGAAGGGTTGCACTGGCTCCACAAAAAAAATAACCTATATATAGGACCACATTTTCCAAGGAACAATGGATGCAATAGGTTGAGCCTTGGGTATGTGCAACATCATGATGTGCCAAAAAATGGTGATATGATGGGTATGTGTAGGGTATGTGGCTGACAACTTTTTTTGACCTAAAATTGATGAAATGAAAAGGGATTTTAAAGGAGATTCTCAACTTTCCACCAATATAAATTATGTTTTACTTTGAATTTAATAAATAATTACTATTCACTTTCTATTTGAAGTACAACTAAAGTCTTGATTGATATGTTGATTGAAAAATATCTATATCTTTCAAATGGTAAAAAGCATTTTAAATCCAAAACATGTGTCACATTCTATGCTTCACATACTAAAATATTTTAAAAAATAATAATTTCATGAAGTTTTACCAAGTTAAAGTGGTCAAACATACAAGTTTTTGGGTATGTGTAGGATCATCATGGAAGTGCAAATAAGCCCCCTATGGGTCAAAAATTCTAAAAAATCGAAGTTATGCAATCCTGATCGCAGTAAAATTTGAATAAGTTATCTATATTATTTCAAAAATATGGAAGAATAGAATTTGTAGCAAATTGAATGTATTTCTAAACTATCGGGTTTTTTTTTTTAAAATCTATTTGGTGAAAATCAAATTTTCAATGTAGTAGTACTTAACACCCCTGTGGAAAAATAAGAAGTAGGTGTTTGTCCCACCAATTCTAACCACAATAAAATGATAATACCTTTTTTAAGATTTTAGATATAAGTAGAGGACTCCATGTCCCATGTGATGGCCATTTTTTTAAATTTTTTCCAAGTAAATAATTAATTATAATTTTTTATTACAACTTTTACAAAATATAATTTAAACTTGTATGTCTAACCACCTTAACTTGGTCAAAACTCCATGAAATTCCTTTTTTTTTTAATCCTATAGTATAAGAAGCATAAAATATGACACATATTTCAGATTCAAAAAATATGTGATACCATTTGAAAGCTATAGATTTTTTTCAATCATCCTATCAATCAAAACTTTAGTCGTAATTCAAATAGAAAATAAATAATAATTATTTATTAAATTTCAAGTAAAGCATAATTTATATTGGTTGAAAGTTGAGAATCTCCTTTAAAAACCCTTTTCGTTTCATCAATTTTGGGTAAAAAGTCGCCAACCACATACCCTACACATAATACCCATCATATCGCCACTTTTTGGCCCATCATGATCCTACACACATACCCTTAATATTTTTTAAAAGTTGTAATAAAAAATTCATAACCACTATTTACCTGAAAAATTACAAAAAATGCATCACATCGTGGCATGAGTCCTCTACTTATATCTAAAAATTTTATAAAAAATATTATCATTTTATTGTGGTTAGAATGGTCGACAAACACCTACTTTCTTATTTTTTCCGAATTTAAGTACTAATGCATTGAAATTTCAAATTTTGACCAAATATATTTATTTATTTTTAAAATAAACCCAGTAGTTTAGAAACTAAATTCAATTTTCTACAAATTCTATTCCTACATATTTTTGAAATAATAGAGATAACTTATTAAAATGTTAATGTCAAGTTGCCTAACTCTGATTTTTCTGAATTTTTCGTCACTTACAGACCTATTTTTTTCATGATGATCCTGTATATACCCACTTATCCTTTCAAGAGAATAATTTTTATTATATATTCAAAAGGGCTATGCAAATTGAACCAGTTAAGGTTTTCTTCTTGTATGTGGATTCCAAGCACTCTTTGAAGGGTGTTTAAGTGTAGAAAAATGTATCTCTTTACATTTTTACACTTGTTTGGGCCCTCCTTGTTAAAATTAGGTTTATTTATGCCTTAATTGGTCCTATATGGCATCCACAAGCCTAATTAAATGTATTTTTCTAAGGATAATCCTGACATTTAAGAAATGACAAGCCATAATCTATTGTTTTTGGCTATGTGTTCCAAATCTAGGGATTTGGGACTCATACATCCCTTTGGGCATATGGATCCCACCTAGGTCTCGAAGTCTAGTTTTAAATGTTACATTGAACAAGACACTTATTGAAATTTGTGTCCCAAGTTTAAGCCACTAGGACTCATATTCCCAACCTATCATATGAGTCTCACTTTAACCTAGACCTATTTGGAATCAAATTCTTTGTGGGATTTTACTATCCTAGATCTAATGTCAACTTTTAGTGTTGTAATTTTAAGAAATTTGGCATAAACAAGTATAAATACAAGGATATTTCACATAATTTCTCCTAAAAATTTTGAGTCAAGCATCCTAAGATTTCATAAGAGAATTATATAGTGTTTGAGCATTCAAGAAGGAATTCAAGGGAAGATTTGTAGAAGATTATTACAACAATCAAGATCTATTTCATCATATTAAATATATAGTGCATCATTCATGTTGTTGAGCTAATGTGTTGATATAGAATTCAAGATCTAATCAAGTGTTCAAGCCATTATCATATTCAAGTTTCATGATCAATATCTACACTCATTCAAGCCACTTCATGCTAGTTCTTAGATTTGAAATCCAAGGTTTGAACAAGCTTTGGTGAGTTGTTACATGCATTTTTGATTCATCATTCCTTCATGCTTTTCTATTTTATTTTAAGTTTTACTTACCAAAACATGGTTTGACCAAGGTGTGGACATGGAAAAAGTATCCCTTTTGGCTTGCTTGATTTGGGAATGTTTGATGAAACTTTGGACTTTATGAGGCCTTGATTTGATGTTGTGAGGTGTTTTACACATCCACATTAGGTCTTGGGCCCTTGTAAATTGAATAAAACGTATTTATTAATTTCTTGTAAAGGTGTTGTAAGTGTTGTAACACATATTCACACTTTTCTAAGACCAAAATATCATAATTTACTTAAATAACCTTACCAAGACCTATTTCAAAGTGTTGTAAATTTTTGTAACAAATTTTCACACTTTCCTAGGCTTGTCATCAATATTTACACCTTTCTTATGCTTTAAGTGGCCCCTTTATGCACTTACAAGCCTTAATAAGTGTCTTGTTGAAGAAGAACTTGATAAACAACATTTAATACATCTTAATCTCTAAAATCTAGTCAAAATTTCCCAGGTGGACTAAGTCGCCACCTTGGGTGACTTACTCCCATGTAGCACAAAAATTAAAATTAATTTAAATTTCTTTTAGGTTTATATTCCTTAAGACCTAAGGTTAGCCTGTGATGAGGTATTTTTGGGAATTAAGGTATAATTTCATATGAATATAGGATTTTCCCTCTCATTTTACCTATCTATCATCCTAATTCATAACTCATCACCATTCATTCATCATTAGTTATGTTCTCAAGTCAAGCAAGCTAGGGTTTTATCATTGCAAGTCATCAAGATAGCTTCCATGGACATTCAAGGGAAAATTATTTAAATATTGCTATATAAAATCAAGATAAATCATGGAAAGGTATTAAATCAATTGTTGCATGCTTCATTACATTCTTTCTTCATTTGGTTTAATTACCTAAAAATGGGTTTGACCAAGGCAAACCCCCATGCCCTAACATCCAACATTTATTTCTCTGTCATTGTGTGTTTACAAATTTAGACACTTTGAGGGTTTTAAGATCATTAAATATTAGGTTGAAGAATCATTGAAGACATCTCCTTGTTTGCAAAGCTAAAATATCAACAAAAAATCACTTTTTGGCACAAAAATCAAAGTTTCAAAGGTAGACACCTGTCAAGATCTGAAATATAGACTCACGGCTTCCATTTTCACTTTCATTTTTTTAGAGTTTTAAAAGTGGAATAAGTATCCACTAGTGGAGGCTTAGTCCCATTGAACTTTTTTAAAAATATTTTTGTAGATTTAGATACCCATTTGGCCGAAATAGGTTTTTGAGTAGTTTTCCTAAAACTGGGACTAAGTCACCCAGCCTGGCATAAATGTCTTACTTGACTTTTGCAAGAGTTTCATCAAGATTCTAGACCTTCATGCCATCCTTTTTCAGCCTCCAAGTGCACCTCTTTAGTTTTTTTAGTTATTTCATCATTTACTTGCATTTTTAGGCCATTTTCCACATGTTTGCATGCAACACTATGTTTTTAAATGACTTGTATTTCTTAGGTTTTGCATCATTAGATCATTTAATTTTCAAATTATTGTATTAGTACATATAAATTAAACATAATACATCTCATTTACATTAACTTTGAGTGTAGAAAATTGCATTTTGGACCATCCACCTCTTTCTCCTTTTAGGTGAAAAACCCTAGAAGGAGCTAAAGCATGTGTAGCAAATCCAAAATCATTGTCCAAACAAGGAAAACCCCTATTGCATAACAAAACAAAATTTTCCCCTCTTAATGTGTGTTTGCATATCTAGGTTAATTGGAGCTTGAAGATCCTTTGAAGGAAAGTTGTGAAAGTTGTTAAGGTTGTCAAGAAGTTGTCTTCATAGAAACTCACCTATAGGTCAGAATTCAAACTTTCAGACTTGAAGAATCAGACAAGATGAAAGCTATAGAAGATCACTAGAGGCTACAAAAATATCATTCAAACCCTAGAAATGTGACTAAATCACCCATCTAGGTGTATGAGTCCTAGTACAACCTTTTTTTGAATTTTTTATAGATCCTAAATAGTCACCAAAAGATTCCAAATTCTGCCCAGATTCTTGTAGTAGGAATAAATCACCTAGCTTGGTGTATCAATCCTAGGGCACCTTAAAATAATAATTTCTAAGGTTTTTAGACCTTTTTTTGGCCTCTCCATTCTTTCAGGTACATTTTTTTCTCATGTTATTTGTTAATCTGATTTAATGCTTTCAATTTTCTAGGTTTTTGTGCATGAGTTTGCATTTCTCCTTTGAAGCTTCATTTAATGACGAGCCCCTATTTAATCACACAAGGAAACCCCTAGTCCTTGCCTCAATCGAGTCACTTGGTTGAGGGATCTTTGTTTCCTAATTAACTAAAGTGTGAAATAGGTCCCAAGTTCCATCTCCCAAAATGTGGACACCTATTTCCCTTGTGTTCATTTTGGTGAACCTAACCTTTGTACCCTTGAATTTATGATTTGGAGAAAATTTTAGTCATAGATCTATGTTGCATTAAATTTGCATTAGATTTGTATTAGTTGAATTACATTTAGGACTTCTAAACATTGCATTAGTGAAAATTGCATATAGGATGCATTTTTACATTTTTAATCAATCAATTTCATTAGATATTCATCATTGCAAATAGTCAAGTCAACATACAACCTAGAAACATTAAAATAAACTCAAAATTTGTTGAATCTGGTTTTGAAAACCCTAATCTGGGACTCATTCAGGCATATGGGTGATTTAGTCCCTGTATAGGTTATTTTTCCAAATTTCTAGGTATTATGTGCTCTCTAATTTTCATTATTTGAACCTTCCAAAAACCCTAATTGGGACTCATTTTCCCATCTGGGTGATTTAGTCTTGAATCAGTTATGAGTCTATATTTCATGCAACATTAAAAACTTTATTTTTGTTCTTTTTTTTGCTACTATTAGATCCTAGTTTTAGTTTGCTAATTTTATTTTTAATTGATTTCATTAGATCTAGCTTACTTTGGTTCATTTCAAGTGCATGTTTCAATTGTGGATAGAATTATATTATTGCACTTTTGTTTCATTTCTAGCATTAGTTCATATTTTCATAAGATTAGATTACATTTGGTATTCATTAGACAACAAAAAAAACATCAAACAAAATGAAACAAAAACTATATGGTGAATCTTGGAGCCTTTAGTTACCATGAATTTGAAATGTTATATAAAGCCCTTAAGGACTTCATCTCACCTATATCATCCATTAAAACTTTGATGCAAGAGGATGAACACCTAGACAATCATGATAATCCTAATTTTTCTTCTCCTACTACTCTCTTATTTGTGACAAATATATTTTGATGTTAGAAGACCCAATCATTGAGAATCATGATAATATTTTGTGTCCCTCTTCTAGTGATACATGTTTCTCAATAAACACTATGGTTGATTACATAGATGAAGATGCTAAGTTCATTTTAGATCTCCCCTCATTAGAAGGTTATTTAGGTAACTTAGTTGAGGTTATGACTACAAAAATTGGGCCTCCTTTAATATGTGAACCTCCTAAGTCACCTCCCATCATAGAAAAACCTAAACCATTACCTCCAAAAGTCATCTCAAACATTATCAGGAAAATATGTAGTACTAATGTTTCACAACAACTGAATTACAATACCATTTCTCACTATACAACAACAAACCATACCTACCTCATTACCATTGCCTCAACCTATATTTCCTATTGCTCCTAGTTTTCCTTTGCATAGTGGAAAAGATAATGATCTTGATAAGAAAATTCATTGCACAAACATCTACCTTTTTTCTTTAGTGAAAGTATCACTTGCACAACATAGGATGCTCCAAGAAATTTTGAAAAAGAATAATATGCAATTTTCTATAAAATTGAATGATGTAACAACCTCCTCTAATTTTATGCAAGTGATGAATTTAGAAATGAAATTCCCTAAAAATGAATTACCCTTGCTTGAGACACAACATAAGAATGAAGCTTTCATGATAAAGGTGATTATTAATGAAACTATAGTTAGCCACACCCTTATAGACAACAAAGCATGTCTTAATGTTTGTAGCATTGATCTCCTAGATAAAATTGGTGTGGAAAAGAAGCTTATTCAACTCAATGATGTTACTATTTGTGGCTTTGACATTGTTAATAGGAAACCATTAGGAATGATCGCATTTCCTATTGAGGTTGGACCTATAGTTTTTCCTTCTCCTATCCATATCATGCGATGAAATCTTTTATACAACCTTCTCCGAGGGAGACCATGGATTCACATTATGAAAGGAGTTCCATCCACCCTTCACCGTGCAATGAAATTTGAATACAAAAAAAAGATGTGCATGGTTGAAGTAGGTGAACAAAATTATATATGACAAGTTAAACATGATCATAACACTTACAACTCTCCTAATACTTTCATTCCATTCTTAAAAGTAGAACCTTATAAAGTTGATGTTAATCCTAATTGTCTTCCACCTACAAGAAATCTCTTTAGTAATGATTGGGGATTATTAGATTTTATGCCTCGTTTCAAAAAGGAATCCAAAATATCACCCTCAAAATCCAAAGAGTCATATACAAACAATTCATTTTTAGACACATGCTTTAGTGATGATTGGAATTCATTATATATTAAGCCCTCCTATATGGGAGAGTATGAAATCTCACAATCTACACCTAAACAACCTTTTGTTTCATATGCTCAACTTGGTTCTAAGTCAACACCATCATTCCATGGTGGTGATAGGGGCCCTCAAACCCCCATCCCTCATGAGAGGAAGATGCATAAATTTAAGAAACCTAAAAAGGATTTTCTTGTGAAGAAGTCAATCCTTCTCCGAAGCATAAAACTCCTTTATCAAAGTTGGAAGAATGTTGTGGTATTGGATACAAACCCCTTTCTAAGCATGGATAAAATTAAAACATGGAACAAAATAATAGAGAACAAGTGAAGTCTATACCATAAATTTTCAAGAAAGATCTAGGTTTACCACCTCTATCTACATATTCATCTAAGGCCTTATCATCTATTGTGTGTATGACAAATTGTGCTAAGAAAGAAATATCCCCTACCATTGACCAAGAAAGTATCTTTTCATGACTCCTCCAAGATAACTTGATACCTCTCCTTGAAAAAACATGAAATAAATGGTACACCAAGAGTTCATTTTATACATATCATATATTTCATGGTCATTCTACTAATGCATGTAAGGATTTGGATAATAAAATTCAATATCTTAAGGATTTTGGTGCTCTTCCTTGTGTTGAAGCACCTAGTTCCTCAAATTGATATTGATTTTCATTCTATCATATTTCTCATAAATCACCTTAACTAACCCTTGTCTGCAATAAGTGGGGGAAAGGGGGTTAGGTAGCCTTGTCCTCATATGGCACTTGCCATTGTCTATTTTGGCTAGTTGACTACCTTCCATGTATCTATAAGAGCAAGCTTGGGATGTGGATTACATGCCTTAAGTTGGCTCACATGTGATGTACTAAGTTATCTTTAGCATTTCATTTTGGGGAAACCCCTTATTCATGTTTTAGTTTCATAGGGATTTTTAAATAAGCTCTCATGCCTTTTGCATTGGATACTTTAAAGTAGATTTCCCATAAAAATGGTGTTAGCAATCACTTTAAAGTGGGGGAAATATATTGACATTATCTTTCAACATTTATCATGTTTTAATGTGTGATTTTATTTCTTCTTATAGTGTATCCTTTTCTTGCTGGTGTCCTTAGGTTTGATTTCCTCTGAGAACATGATATTTATCTTATTTTTCCTCTCTTGGAGACATTAGCCATGATGTTCCATAAGAAGAGACCTTACATGCACTAAGAAAAGTCCTTTTGAACAAATCTTTTTCTGCATGTTGTGGTGTCTTATTGAAGTTATAAGAGGGATATATTTTGTATGGTTAGTACATATGGGATCTGATGAGGTGGAAAATTAGGGCTTATCATGATTAAATGAATCAAGATGATAAACCGCTAGAAATTTTCACACTAAATAACTCCAATTCATGCAATTATGAGGGCCAAAAAATATAAATAACAATTTGAAATTGACCCTAAGTGTTATAGCAACTATGAGGGGAGTTTTTAGACCTCAAAGAGTTGTGTACCTTGCTGCAAGATGCCTATTTTTAGGGAAAAAAGAACTCATTCGCCTTTAGTGGTTAATGGGTCCCTATTAGGGTTTTTGAAACTAAGATCTAGGTTATTTTCCTTGATGTTTGCTGTATCAAATTCTTGTTTGTTAGCTCCTAAAAACCTATACTTAATTTTTTAGCCTCAATTCTTTTTTTTTCAATTTAAAGGTTAACTTTGCGACTTGACAACTTTTTATAACTATGAATACAAAATTCACCATGCTCACTTCGGTTTTTTTTTTTTAGCTATGTATCAGCCCATGCTTTCAAATGAATATCATCAGCCCCTTTTTGATAATCACCATGACCTTTTCCACATGTCTGCTCAACTCTCTTTGAGTGATTTCTCTCATTTGTTTTTCTATCGGCCCTTGCTATGCTCCCATGTGTCTTCACCGCAGGTTATTTTAATTGCTTCCTGTCACTTCCTCATCGGTCCCCACATACTTGCCACATAGATCCCATTTGTATAAATATTTTTCAAGCCCCACAAGCAAAATCTATAGTAAAAAAAAATTCTATGTGTCATCTCAATGCAAGCTTTCAATGAAGGAAAAATTGACCACGGGTACTGAAATGCTACCACATGTCTCTTCAGTGCATGCTTCTTCAATGCAAGGGATGAAGCAAACTATGGGATGTGATATGTTGCAACATGTTCTAACTACCTATATGAGGTAGTGACACTTGTTTGCATAGGAATTTACCAGGACCACTACCATCTTTCGCAAGGGATGCACCTGAATGGGGAGCAACCAAATGCTATGGGCCAAACCTTTTCTATTGAAACAGCTGAGGGTAATCATTGTTGTGACATCATTGCTTAGGATTCTTAATCTTTTCAGTTGTTGCTTGCCAATGGTGGTAGGCTTACTATATATACTACTCTTTGCTTCTAAAGATGGGTTCTAAGTTTTAATATTACATGCTACATGTTTTTCAAGTTCCAATAGTTTAAGAATTACAGGATTTTTGGAGAGACACCAAGCCTTTTAATTGTTTAGATTATTTCAAGAACTCATAGACTATGCCATTGTTCGGCCTCTCTATTTTCTTACGCTATTGATAAAATTTACACTGTACCATTATTGTTTGAATGGTTTATTTATCGTACTTTTATAATTTGAATGCAAGTTTATTAGTTTAGATCATGTCTTTTGACTCTTCTTTTCAGTAAATAGGTGTGAAAATTATTTCATGTCATTGAATGAGTTGTTCATGTTACAATCCCTAATTTCTATTATTCTAGGACATTGTAAATTGCTAAGCAGGCCCTTAGATCATATCCAAAAGAGAGGTTTATCGTTCCTTTAATCTAAATTCTAGCGCATCGCCTTAGTTAGATTCTTTATTATTATATCAACTTCCTTTTCCCATTCCAAAACCCAAATTATAGAAGAATCTAACTTCTTTAAAAATATGGAGGTCACTTAGTTTAGTGCAATAAGTCCCCCATAAACTGAGTTTCCCACAAAGGTTTGTTACCTTGCCAATTTTTGGCATCAATAGTAACTTGTCTCTAAAATTCTTCTCCACTTGATCTCCAACCTACAAATCTACAAACACACATTCAAGGAGAGAAAAATTTGTTGATTGTTAGTGAAAAGGAGTTTACCTAAGTCAAACCACTTGTACGTAATTAAACCAAATGATGTAATAATGTAATTGAAGCATGAACATTAAATGATGCAATGTTGATACCTTGGAAGATTTCTTGGAAGATAAATCTACAAACTAATATGCAGTGGCCATGAAGAATGTAGATCTTGATCTTGAATAGATGTGAACAATGCTTGTAAGTAGATCCTCAATGCTACATCAACTTTCTTAGCTCAACAACATGCATGAATGCACTAAACCCTTCACATGATGAAATGATCTTGAATTTATGCAATAAAACCTTGATAATCTCCCTTGAAATGCCTTTGAAATGCTCTTGTAAAATCTATAATTCTCTTGTGAATGTACTCTTTAGTGGTCATAAAAAATCTAGGATGAAACTATGTGAATTAACCCCTTATTTATACTAAATTAAGAGATTAGCTCTGAAATTCAAACAATTCAAGCCGACACCAAATTTGGAGATAAAAATTATTAGATTCCCGCTAGAATGGAATTAAAAAATGGGATCCTCGTTAAAGTAGGACCCATTCACCACCTAGTGAAAATGGGTCTTGACATTTTCTTCTTGGACCTTGCCTTTGGGGAATGAAAGATCACTAAAAATCCAAGTGAAATATGTTGATAAAGGGGGGTCCTATAGAGGGAGGTCCCATTCACCACCTACGGTGAATGGGTCCTAGAACCAATTTTGAGGACCTTGATTTTTCCCAATTAAATTTTATGTAATTTGAATTATGGGTGTCAGGATAGATCTTTGAGAGGTGTCATAAATAAGGCTTAAATTTGAAATAAAGGGGCTAATTAACTCCAATTAACCACAATTAGTTAAGGAGACCTTAGATAAATGTCAAAGTGTGTTACAACACTTTACAACATTTTAATAAAGTAAAAATTAAGTACATTTTATTAAGAGGGGACCCAAGATCAATGTGAATGTGTTACAACACATTACAACATTAAACCTAGGAAAAATTAGGTTAATTCAATAACAATTATTCCCAAATCAAGTAAGGAAAAAGGATCCTTTTTTTCGTTACTACATCTTTCCCCCACTTTAGTGAGAGGATGACCCCATGTCAAACTTACACTAAAGTCAACATTCAAGTCAATTTTAAGTATGCAAATATAACAAAGATACATGATCATACCCTATCAAAGGCCAAGAAGAGAAAACAAAAGGATCAAGCATAACTATTCCAACATGATGTAGAATGAGGATGTTTGTCTGTAACATATGTTGCTCACTCTCGGATAGTGGAACCTTAGTTTTTCCACTAGATGAGTTATCCCAATGAGGTGGAAAATGAGAGAATCATATTAGCCTCTCATACCATACTGAAGTTATCCTCCTAAAAACTTCGATAAGGCACCACAATGTAATTCTTCTTGTAAATGTTTTTGTAATGTCATCTATGTATGTTTTTGTTAAAAGGGATTTTGCTTTGTTCATGTAAGATCTTCTTCTTAGGGAGAATTGTACCTAATGTCTCCAAGAGATGACAAGTCAAGGGTGTTATATTGTCACTTGTGGGATGCCTCATTCACATCATGCCATGTCAGTAGATCATGCACTCTTGGAGGAAATCAAACCCAATAACAACACCAAGATGAGGACACATCACAAGAAAAAAGAAAAATTATGCCATGAAATTTTGTTGAAAGATATCATCAATGTATGCCCCCACTTTAAAGTGGTTTTTACACCATTACTATGAGTAATTTCTTTAAAGTGGCCAAATATTTTTCCTAATACATGACAACTTTCCTCAAAAAACCCTATGCCAAGTGATATGTTTCTGAAGTAAGTTGTGTCATTAATAGTAAGGAACGGTTGCCCCCAAAAATACATAAGGGATATATGGATTCAAGGTTAGTATGTTTTGGTTACAATGGTGTGATAGAGCATGCAACTATCATCATTCCATAAATAATCATAGAACTAGAAGAATGACACAAAGAGAGAGAGAACAATGAAAAATCATTTCACATCAACATAGAAGAGACATAAATTTCATGAATCCTTGTGTCATACCCAAAAGGAAAACACAATACAAATGAAAATATAAGAGAAAATATTTTGGGTTAACATGGAAGAGACCTGAATTTCTCAATGCCTTGCATCATCCCTAAAAGAAAAATACAAGACAAATGAAATTATCACAACATATAGAAGATTGAAAGGTACATATAGAAGAATGTACAAAAAGAGAGAGGTACATCAAATGAAAAAACATCCATGGGAATCACATTACACACATGCAATCACATAAAGAAAACATGAAAAAGAAAAAGACTAGTAAGTTACATGTGAGCCAACCTAAAGCAAGTTGTTTGCATTCAAATCTTAGTTGGTATAAATAGAAGGTGAAAAAATAGCCAAAGGGACAAGAGCAAGTGTCGAACTAGGGGAAATTCTATCAAATTTTTGTCCCCACTTAGTGCAAGGAAATAATGATCCAAGGTAGGTGATGAGAATGAGATCCTTGCATCAAGTAAAGTGATTGGCAATAAATGTATAATATGTAATAGTGAGAATTTTATGGTTCTACAACCATTACATGGAAATGAGTGGAAGGGAATGTTATGCAATCACTTGATAGCAATTATTTCCATCGAAGTGAAGATTTATTAGGATTAATTTGAATGTGTGACACACATCAATACTATGTCCAAGAGTTCTATGGTATTGATAATGTGGAACATTTTCACCTTGAGGATATAGTCTTATATTTTCTTTCATGGGTGGTAATGTTATGAGTTCTTGGTTAGAAGTATTTATAATTTTCTCTCAGTTTCAAGTGGAAAACAAGGGAATTTTGGTTTCTTTAACTTGTAAGGCCTTTTTTGCTTGCTAGATTCACAAATTTCCCCTTATTGGATATAGGGTAGGAGGACCCAAGATGGCCTTGTCTTGTTTATCATTGTCATTAGGAGGAATTGGTTTCTCTTTAGGAAGAAGGATAAGTATGTTTGAAGGAGGATCTAAGATAATCCTTCCATCATTATGAGGCATTGATGTTTCTTTTGGAAGAAGATTACTTATGTCAAGGGGAGGGTTCTGATATCCTAACCCTTTAGTATCTTTGGTTGGCATCTTCTCTAGGAGTTGATGGATTTTATGTTCACTTGTTGTATCACATCCTTGTTTGCTTAAGATCATGAATCCTTTTCCATATGTCTCATCAAGGTTAATTAATGTGTTAGTTACTTTGTTAACATAGAATGGTTGAATGTTTGCTTGACTTGAGGATCTAGGTTCACCTATGGTAGGGAACTTAGGCTTGACTTGTGACTAAATTTTAGGATGTAAAAGACCAAACATCTCAAGTTGTGTTGGTTGTTTCATATATGGGTAAAAGGATGCAATATTCTTAGGGTTGTTAAGAAAACCATTTATGAAGTTCATGTTTTTATCATCCTCTCCATTGATTTCAACATCACGAGGAGGACATGTCTTAGGATTTTTGAGAGCATGATTGAGTTCAATTTCATTAGGGTCATTTCCAAAAACACAACTTGAAACATCTACCAAAGAGAACAAGGACTTCCACACATTGCTTAAACAATTTTCCATTTTCATAATTTTAGATCTAAATATGGTAATTTGCTAATTACACAATGCAGTAAGCTAAAAATGAAATGTTTGAATACAACTTTGGATTTTAACAATGCATTGAAATGAAGAAATTCAAGCTAAATACAATGAATTTGATGAAACAAAATATCAAGAAAATAAAATAAGAAAGTAATAGTAGCAAAAAGAAGCCTAAAACTAAGACTTTAATTTCAAGGAAATGTAGATCAGTAGCTAATAGGTACTCATTCTCTAGTAAGGGTGAATGGGTCATGGTTAGGTTTTTTTGAGATGTTTCCATGGGTTTCAAGATGATTTTTAATGCTCTTTCAGATGCCAAAAGATATAGGTTTGGCCCAATCAAGGACTCATTCACTAGTAAGCGTGAATGTGTCCTAGTTATGTATTTTAAAACTATTTTTGAATTATTTACAAGATTTTAGTAATGTCTTTCAATTCTAGGTTTGAGACAGTAGGTTTTAGTTTTAGATTTTCCAAAAATGCAAAGTGAAAATGCAATGAAAAGATGAAAGCAAGGACCTATGTTGAAATTCCATTTTTTTTTGTTTTCAAATGAAAATAAATGAGATCTAAATGATATGCAAAATCACCAATTTTATTTTGTATTTTTTCAAATTTAGAGAGATGCAAAACAATGCAAATCCAAACCCTAAATGTGATGCAATTGTGAATGCAATAAAAGAAACCCTAAATGAGATCTTAATTCAATGCAAATGAGATGTAAATGAATGTAAGATCTAATCTAAGATGAAAAGACTTCAAAAATTAGAAAATTTCAATGTTCAATATATTGGGTCCACCATTAATGATGAGGTGGAAAATTAGTGCTTATCAAGATGAAATGAATCAAGATGATAAACCACTACAAATTTTCACACTAAATCACTACAATTCATGCAATTATGAGGGCCAAGAGATACACATAACAATCAAAAATTGACCCTAGCTATTATAGAAACTATGAGAGGTGTTTTTATTGCTCAAAGAGGTGTGTACCTTGCTGCAAGAAACCTATTTTTAGTGCACAAAGGGCTCATTCACCTTTACTGGAAAATGGGTCCCCGTTAGGGTTTCTAAAACTGATATCTTAGTTATTTTACTTGATGTCTACACTCTTAGATTCTTGATTGTTAGCTCCCAAAAACCTATACTTAATTTTATAGCCTCAATTCTTTTTTCTTACACATTGAAGGTCAACTTTATGACTTGAAAACTTTTGTAACTTTTCTCTAAACTTCTTCTCCACTTGATATTCAACTTCTAAATCTGCAAACACACATTCAAGGAGAGAATTTTTTTTTATTGTTAGTGAATAGGGGTTTTACTAAGTCAAACCCCTTGTAGGTAATTAAACCAAATGATGTAATAATGTAATTGGAGATGTCTTGGAAGATAAATATATAAACTAACATGTAGTGGCCATGAAGAATGTAGATATTGATTTTGAATAGATGTGAAAAATGCTTGCAAGTAGATCCTCAATGCTACATCAACTTTCTTACCTTAACAACGTGCATGAATGCACTATACCCTTGACATGATGAAATGATCTTGAATTGCTCCAATAAATCCTTGATAATATTCCTTGAAATTCCTTTGAAATGCTATTGTAAACTCTATAATGCTCTTGTGAATGAAATCTTGAGTGCTCATCCAAATCTAGGATGAAACTATGTGAATTAACCCCTTATACTAAATTAAGAGATTAACTCCAAAATTCAAACAATTCAAGTTGAAACCAGATCTAGGGATAAATATTATTAAATTCTCACCAAAATGAAATTCAAAAAGGGGGTCCTCATTAAGGGAGGACCCATTCACCACCTAGGGAAAATAGGACCTTGCCTTTGGGGAATGAAAGATCACTAAAAACCCATGTGAAATATGTTGATAAAGGGGGGTCCTATAGAGGGAAGACCCATTCACCATTTGAGGCGAATTGGTCCTAGCACCAATTTCTAGTACCTTGATTTTTCCCAATTAAATGTGATGTAATTTGAATTATGGGTATCGAGATAGATCTTTGAGAGGTGTCACAAATAAGGCTTAAATTTAATTAAAGAGGCTAATTAACTCCAATTAACCATATTTAATTAAGGAGACCCTAGATAAATGTGAAAGTGTGTTACAACACTTTACAACAATTAAATAAAGTTAAAATTAAGTAATTTTATTAAAAGGGGGTCCAAGATCAATGTGAATGTGTTACAACACATTACAACATTAAACCTAGACAAAATTAGGTTATATCAATGAGAATTATTCCCAAAGCAAGTAAGGAAAAAGGATACTTTTTCTGTTACTGTAGGATCCAACCATAGGCATGACTTTCCCATAACCTCTTACTTGTCTACATGTGAGCACATACTATCTGTGTGCATATGTTTCTGTGGGGTCTCAACTACTAGATACCAGATTCCACTAATGCTTGCGAGCATGCATTTTTTTTTGCGTAGTGGACATCATGTTCTACTTGTAAACATTTTTTTGGACAAATAGCTCAGGCATTATCCACATCATGTTGGACAAACAATCAATGCTTAATTCACCCCCTCTTCTTCCTTTTCTTCTTTATGTCTTTGATAGTGTATGCTTGCAACATGTTGCTTCATACATCATTTACATAAATGTTATTTTGTGCCTATGTTGGTTTACCATGAGATCATGATCCTGGGGTCATGATCATCCCTCTTGATCATTTCCATCCTTCTCACAAGCATTGGTACACTTGGACCCCTCTTGATACAATTTTTTCTACACAAGGTCATCCTCTCACTAAAGTGTGGGCTAAATGTAGTGTTTAAAAATGTATCCCTTTACATTTTCACACTTGTTTTGGCCCTCTTTGTTAAAATTAGGTTTATTTATGCCTTAATTGGTCCTATTTTGCATCCACAAGCCTAATTAAATGCATTTTTCTAAAGATAATCCTAACATTTAACAAATGACAAATCATAATCTATTGTTTTTGGTTATGTGTTCCTGATCTAGGGATCTAGGACTCATATGCCCATTTGGGCATATGGGTCCCACTTAGGTCTTGGAGCTTGGTTTTAAATGTTACATTGAACAAGATACTTCTTGAAATTAGTGTCCCAAGTTTAATCCACTAGGACTCATACAACTAACTTGGCGTATGAGTCCTATTTTAACTTGGAATTATTTTGAATCAAATTCTTGGTGGGATTTTACTATCCTAAATCTAATGTCATCTTGTAGTTTTGTAATTTTGATAAATTTGGCATAAACAAGTATAATTACAAGGTTGTCTCACATAATTTCTTCTAGCACTTTTGAGTCAAGCATCCTAGGATTTCACAAGAGAACTATATATTATTCAAGAGCATTCAAAAAGGAATTAAAGGGAAGATTTGTAGAAGATTATTGCAACAATCAAGATCCATTTCATCATGTCAAAGATATAGTGCATCATGCATGTTGTTGAGCTAATATGTTGATGTAGCATTCAATATTTAATCATGTGTTCAATCCATTATCCTATTTAAGTTTCATGATCAAGATCTACACTCATGAATTCCACTTCATGCTAGTTCTTAGATTTGTAATCCAAGGTTTCAACAAGGTTTGGTGAGTTGTTACATGCATTTTTTCATTCATCATTCCTTCACACATTTCTATTTCATTTCAATGTTTAATTATAAAAATGGAGTTTGAACAAGGAAAATCCCTATTCCCTAACAAAACAAAATTTTTCCCTCTTGATGTATGTTTACAAATCTAGGTGAATTGGAGCTTGAAGATCCTTTAACTTAGAAAAAGTTGAAAAAGTTGTCAAAGCTGTCAAGAAGTTGTAATCTTCACAAAAAACTCACCTATAGGTCAGAATTTAGACTTTCAGACTTTAAGAATCAAACAAGATGAAAGATACAAAAGATCACTAGAGGCTATAGAAATATCAGTCAAACCCTAGTAATAGGACTAAATCATCCATTTGGGCATATGAGTCTCAATATAACCCTTTTTACCAATTTTTTAGAAGATCCTGAGTAGTCACTACAAGATTTTGGATTCTATCCATATTCCTATAGAAGTACTAAATCACCCAGCTTGGCATATTAGTCCCAATGCACCTTAAAAAAATAATTTCCAAGGTTTTCAAACCTTGTTTTGACCTCTCCATTCTTCTAGGTACTTTTTTGTCTCATGCTACTCGTTAATTTGATTTAATACTTTTAGGTTTCTAGGGTTTTGTGCATAATAGTTTGCATTTCTCCTCTAAAGAATCATTTAATGGTGAACCCATGTTTAATCACATAAGGAAACCCATATTATTTCCCTTAATTGAGTCACTTGGTTGAGGGATCTTGGTTTCCTAATGAAATAAAGTGTGAAATAGGTCCCAAGTTCCCTCTCCCAAAAGGTGGACACCTATTTCCCTTGTGTTCAGGATTAAGCAGGAAAAACATTAGTGATGAATCTTTGCAAATTGGTGAATTAATCACTCCCAATAGGGTGGCCAAATCACTTGAATTTTACAAATTATTGTTCCAATTCATGTCCATTTGCCATCAGTTTTTTTATGAGGCATATTTAAGTAATAAATTCACCATAACAAACTATGTGTTTCAAAAGGACCGATTCATATTTCTCCTCGAATCCCAGAAGCATGTAATAAAAAACCTCCATATTCACCAATACTATTAAAACAACATTATGTATCAAGACCCATTTTTCCAATTTAAATTTACAAATAGTTGATTGTGAGGATATATTTTGCTAATTAAAATTTACAAATAGTTTCTTATGAAGACCCATTTCACCAATAACATTAAAAAATAATTACATTTTAGGACACATTTCTCCAATTATCATGACACCTCCATGCTAATTATAGGGAAATAATTGCCTTGAAAATTACAACATATTGTTGTATAATCATGCGGGACCAAATTTTGAATATACCATTTAAAAATCCTACAAAATTTTCCAAATATGGATTGATATAAATACAATCAAAACTATCATTTATTCTTACACATTTTTTTTATTTTTGAAATTGTAAGCTCTTGATTCGGAAGTTGGACTTGGAACCTTGAAGTTGATCATAGGCAAGTTACAAACTTAAAACACAAGAATTCCTACATTAACAAAACTTAAAGGTGAGTGATCATTTCTTCATAGTATTATAAGATTTCTTTATCTCTTTTCCATTCTTGCTTCAATCTTAAATATGATATTGAGTAGGGAATGGGATATATATTGACTATACTTAAACAAGAAGATTTTTTTTCTAGCTTTTATTTGAAGTGAGAGATCAATATGTTGAGTAGCAAGTACAAGAAGAGTAAGACTCCTCAAGGTGGTGAAGGGACTGAGAGGCCATCAAAACACCCAAAATGTAGAGTTACCATACAATATTAATGAAGAAGGAGCTAAAGATGGAGCTACATCATCAACTCTTCCATCAAATATTAATGAAGAATTAGCAATGCTTCTAATCCATCAAATAAAGATGAGCTACATCATCAACTCTTCCACCAAATATTAATGATGAAGGAATTCACAATACCTCACTGCCACTAGAAGGTCAAGGTGAAATTTTTATTGAGTTAAATGAGTCAAATGAGGATGGAAATAGCATAGAATATTTTCCAAGGGATACCCTAGTTAGCAAAAATGACATAATTAACTTGGATGATGTTGGTAGAAATAAAAGAAAAGGAAAATCAAAAGTGGGGTTTGAGTGGGAAATGACAAGGAATTTTTAGCTTGATTGGGTGTCAAAGTACTCATTCATTGTACCAATGGAGAAAGCAAACAAAGATGAAAATCAAACAAAATGCAAGTGTATGATTTGTAGTTGGAAATGTAAAAGAGACAAGAAGTTCTAGCTAAATATTGACACTATAGAAAATCATATTGGTTAAGTTTATGAAAAAAAATAATAGATGGAAAGGAAAAATTAGTAGTATGATCAAAATCAAAGGAAGAATTTCTTCATGTTAAGTATTTTCCAAAATATGGAGAAAATAAGAAAAGAATTTTGAAGCTTGGTGCATGTTGAGGTACAATTGAGGCTCAATTTGGAAAAGAAATGGAAGAAGCACAACTAGAAAAAATAGTTCAAATGAGTGTTGTGTTTCATATTTTTTCTAGAGGGTGTCCTATGATAGACTACCCAGAATATTTTAATTTAATATATTTTTTGGGTGTTCCTCACTTTCCTAGCTCACATTGGTCAATAAACATTGGCTGGGAATGGGAAAACCATCTTGCTATAGTGGAAAAGAAATATTTAAAGGATAAATTAAAAGAGTCAAACTTCATTACATCATCATTAGATGAAGTATCTATAGTAGATAATTCTTCTCATAGGTTTGTATGCATGTGTATATTGTGAAACAACATATATGCCAAACTCATCTTCTTTGTATTCATAAACTGGATAGTTCAACATCACAAAATCTATTTGAACTAGTCAAGAAATCTTTGAATGAAATTGCAAGTATGGATGACTTGAAAATTTCCCAAAAGTTGGTGTGTGTGTGTAGGAGTTGATGGAGCTACAGTAATTCAATGTAACATGAATGGTTTTTGCACAATGGTATAAACTACTTGTGCACCATACATGCTTGGAATTCACTGCATGACCCACAAAATGAATTTAGAATTTAGAATTGTTAGCAAGTTTCCTACAATATCAAAAGTCAAAAATCTAGTTCGCGAACTCTACACATACTTCTGCCAAAGTCCCAGACATTTTATAGAATTTCAATTTTTTTTTAAGGGAATAACAATAGGAAAAAAGCTTCTCAAGGATGTTGATACAAAATGGTTCTCCCTACATGGACTACTGTAATGATTTCTTTCAAAATATCAATCCTTGATTGGAGTAATGTACAAGCATTGCAACACAGTAGACAAGACTCTTGACCTCTTACATAGGCTGAGTGATATAGAGACACTCTTGAATTTAGCTAGTCTTCTCCTTATGCTAGATGAAATGAAAAATATTGTGAAGAAAGCTCAAGATAGAACTATGTATATTAACAATATGCTAAACTATGCAAAAATACATGCATAATTTCCCTTGATCATCTATATCTAGAACTAAATTCTAAAAGCCCAAATTTCTTCATGTGGTAGAAAATTAGAAATTTGCATTAGCCTAATAATTATTTACAATTTAATTCAAGTGGGTACTTATGTATTTGTGTAAATGGATTTGAGATACAAATGTACCATTGTACAATAGTCATGCACTCTAGTAGAGAAGTACCTCTTACAAAGGAAGCTTTTAATGACATTGTTAAATATGTCAGTGATAATTTGAAGGAAATTACAAAATTTCTTTCCTTAGAGATTTATGATAGATTCCTTCAACAAGAAATAATTGAAGCCATGGGTATTGTGTATCCTCAATTTTGGATAAACCAAGATAGCCCAACCTATTTTCATAATAAAGTAAAAATCTTGGTTGAAAACTTTTTGAAAAGTGTAAAATACAATGAGTAGAAAATAGAAGGAATTATAAATGGAGATAAGCTTAGAAAACAATTTAATAATTTTACAAGTATTATGGACTAGTTTGATTCCATGGAGAATCTCTTTGAACTAGGATCAATAGAAAAGGCTTGGAAAAACTTAGGTCAAAGTGAAATATTGCATGGTTCGATATCAAAATATTTCAAACTTACTAATTTATGTCAAACAATGATATTGGGGTTAGTGGAGGATGAGAGAGTTTTATGTTCATTAGTGTTTTTGAAATCAAAAATAAGAAAAAAACTAGACAATAATTTGGAAACTTGCTTGAGGGTGAAAGGAACTATGTATAATTTCAAAACTTTTTTCTTTTGAAAGGGAACTCACAATCTGAAGGTCCATATGTGAAAGAAGAGGGTTATGCAACACTCCAAAAATTGGTACTAGTGGCACTAGCAATGGGACAAATGACTATGACACAATGAATGTTGAATTTGAGATGTAAGGTGAAGAAAATGAAAGCCAGACTCAAAATCAAGATGACTCCTTTACTTTATCTCAAGTTGATTTTCAGTTTTAGGACTTTGACTCCATTTGGGAAATTGAAGTGAATTAGTAGCTTTTAGGTATTTATACTACACTTCATGAATAATTTTCCAAAGTATAGCTAATGATATTTTATATTGTATTCCATGAAATTTTGAATCATTGCACTTCATGATATTTTATTTATATTGCACTTCAAGAATCATATTCCAAAATGTAGTTGATGATATTTTATATTGTATTCCATGGTATTGAATTTTATATGTGATTTTGTATCATTTTTTAAAGAGAAATAGTTATCACACTACTCATAAATTCCTATTGCATTGTCATTCACTCAATCTTTGATAAATAATTGAAAGTAATATTAATGCATTCTTTGAACATAAGCTAACAATTCAACATCCATAACATAAAAACATGATGTGATATGACAACTTATAAATAATTGTTGATTATTTCGAGTCAAAAGTAAGTGAATACAATACTCAACAGCAAGATAGGTTGATATTATATTAAAAATTAAAGAAATACACTTAAGTATTTGAGTTATCTTTTGTTATTGTAGAGAAAAATTACAACATTTCTTATATGTGCTATCAAATAGCTTACAATAGGCATCCCAAAAGATGCTTAAATATGGTTTTCTTTCCAATCTAGGTGTTCTATTGATTTGGAATGTGTTAAGGCTTAGGGTTTTAGTCATTCTTATGTTCTAGGCTTTATGTGTGTTCTAAACCCTCACAAAAACCCTAGGCTTCTTTTCCTTTTACCTATATTCTAATTTGTAGTTGACCAAGTTTTACTGGTTCCCAGCCTCTTAAGTCATATCTTTTTCTTTTACACCCATTTACTCATTGCTCCCTTGAGCCTAGTGTTCTCAGTTACTACCAGTAGAATTCTTATAAATCTTGCCTTGTATTATGTGGTTCATAAAATTCTTTAATTCTTGTTATTTCCCTAAGTTTGGGTTTTAATATTTTCTCAATATCATTCATGTTATAAACCTAGGTAGGTGGCCCCTTTTAAGTCATGTAATAAGTGCACGTGCTTATTGAAATCCTATTTATACTTAGTGTGCCCCATTAGCTACTTTCTATTGGTTCCCCTCCATCACACAGGATAAAAATAATCAAATTAAGGAGTCGACATGATAGTGTGCATTCAATGCCTAGCCACCCTTTTGGCAGGACCTACCACTACTCAAAGGAACTAATGACTAAAGGTATTCAAATAAGTGGTTACTATGGTTTCTGACAAAGAATCTTAGTCATTCCTCACATCCCCTCTATCATAAGATGCACACACTTTAAACCTAGAGAGGAAGCAGGGAGGTTGACATGTAGATAGTTTCAATGCTTGTGGAGATGGTGAAGCCTATAGAGTGACATGGAGATCAATCCACATGGATTTTTTTGGTTTTTCAATGGTGACAATCATTTGTAGTCAAAATTTCAAACTTATATGACTAAATTTGAGCTTTCTATTGTGCCATCTCACTATGAGATCAATGGTTAAAATTCAAAGTTCAAGATTCAGGGTAAATGATCCATAACAATCGTTTTGGTTTGTGTGAGAAAACCATAATGGTGATATGACACATAGCTACCAAATTGGTATGTTGTAAAGCCATAAAACTTGCTTTAAATTGTAATTTCAAATTGCTAAATTATTTAAAGCATCTAAGGAGTTCTTGTTGGAATTTTCAAGCTTGTTTGACAACAAGAATTAGGGTTTTCAAGCATTTGCAAAAATAGTAAGTAAAATTGCTATCTTGTTTCTTAGTTGTTTAAAAAATCATTATAAGTGCTCGTTCTATCATTTTGTCATTATGGTTTTTGGTTTCATTGTGTTTCTTTTAAGGTTTGATGTTTAATTCTAATGATTAGCCTATTTTGTGCTATTATTGCCTTGCATCAATCCACACCCTAGTTGTAAACTTGCAATTTGATGAGTAGTAAACCCTAGTTTTCACAAACTCTGTTACTATGGAACCCAAATTCAAAGCATCCATTTCAGAAGAACAATCTTCTAATTCAAAGCCTCCTATGAGATCTCTATTACTTGACTTAACCAAACAATTGGTATCTTCAACCTCTAAGAAACCAAAGGGACAATGTATTTACTTTAGCCCTGGAACTAAATTTGGAATCTCTTATTATTATTTTACAATTAAAGATGTTACCCTACAATAGTTTGGATGGAGTCTTTTCCAGGGATGGTTTGGAAATAGTATTGCTAGTATCCATTTCTGCAACCCTTGAAGGTTGGACATGGGTAAACTGGTTGTACCCAACATGTTCATAGATGTTGATCTTCTCAAAGCAATTGCTACAAACTATGATCCTCTACTTGGGGTTGTTCGAGCTCATGATGGATAGAATTTGGTAAGGGTTAATAAGGAAGAAGCTACATATGTGTTCAAGTTGAACACTTGGAATAGTGACATGGTTAGGATTGATGAGCAGATGTTGAGGGAGGGATACAAAAGGGTAAAACACAACTTCAGGGTGTCAGTGTTGACCAATTTTATGATATTAGTAAGAGGTATGTGTAGGATCATGATGGGCCAAAAAGTGGCAATATGATGGGTATGTGGCTGATGACTTTTTTTATCCAAAATTGATGAAACGAAAAGCATTTTTAATGGAGATTCTCAACTTTCCACCAATATAGATTATGCTTTACTTTGAATTTAATAAGTAATTATTATTCTTTTTCTATTCAAATTATGACTAAAGTCCTAATTGATAGACTAATTGAACAATATATATAGGTTTCAAACAGTATCACATTTTTTTAATCCAAAACATGTGTCACATTCTATACTTCACATAATATAGGATGAAAAAAATAAAAATTGAATTTCATGAAGTTTTGACCAAGTTAAGGTGGTCAGACATACAAGTTTTTTATATTTTTAAAAGTTGTAATAAAAAATCATAATTAATTATTTACTAGGAAAAAAGTTACAAAAAATATGAATCACATCGGGACATGAGTCCTCTATTTATATCTAAAATCTTATAAAAAAATATTATCATTTTATTGCGATTAGGGTGATCAGATAGACACATGCTTCTTATTTTTCCCCTAATTTTTTTTTTATTTAAGGGGTAAACACTTTTGACCGGAGCTATGAACCGAATACAACCATTCAACAATAACACCCCAATGGGGTTTGAACCTTGGTGGCAAGAACAACAATGCCACCTATAAACCATCACACCATGCCAATACCAACATTTTCCCCCTAAAATTTAAGTACTACATTGAAATTTCAAATTTTCACCAAATAGATTTTTTTTAAACAAACCTAGTAGTTTAGAAACTATATTCAATTTGCTACAAATTCTATTCTTACATATTTTTAAAATAATATAGATAACTTATTTAAATTTTTATGTCAAGTTGCCTAACTCTGATTTTTCTAATTTTTTTGCCACTTAAGGGCCTATTTTTTCCATGATGGTACCACACACACCTAAGGAAGGAAAAATACAAAAAAAATATTAATTTGGGACCCTATGATGTTGATCCCCTCCCTATTAAGTATTTCCAACCATATTTTCAAAAGTCCTTTTACTCCCTCTACCAAATTTTAGGGTTTGATCCTAGCTCTAGCATGCCAATGGCCCATATGTACATGGTTGAGAGTATCCAACACCTTAAAATAAATACCTTGTATGATTTTTCCACCTATATAGGAGAGGAAATTCACAAAGGATTGGTGGCATTAAAGGGTGGGAAACTTGGTGTCAGATTTTGGCGATTTTCACTCTTTATGCATATGTTTCTTTTCAAAGGTGCATACTATTTTGGTTAAGAGATGGAACTTAAAAGGGTTGTAGATAATATTGAGATATTGATACATTCATGGACCCCTATATTGGATATGAATGAACAAAATACTAACTATGTGATTGCTACAAATATTTTTGCCACCAAATTGAGATAGGCTCTAATGGTGGATGTACCTAGGATCCCGAAGGAGTTAAATATTTCCCACAACTAGGGGGATGTGATTCCATATAAATATTGTACATATCTAAGGGTATTTGGATCACAATTGATACCCACACACTTCCTAGGGAAGTGCCTTTGAGGATTGGGTTTTTGGAGGTAATGTCGCAACTACGAAATGTAGATGATTTCTTGCTCAATGAGAAGTGAAAGGGAAATTTCTTCCCTAGACATACACTATGTTTGCATATTTTGTAATGATAACACATGGATGGAGGAATATTTTGGACCACTATCTTATCCATTATAATATAAATCTCTAGGAATACAAGACATATGATCTCGAGGGGTTCATAGCTTGGTTAATGATGAGAAATAGGGGAGGTCAATATGTTCATACCCACACTATGCCTGAGGACCTCATTAAAAAATATTTTAGGCCATGATGTCCAAGGTCTCAAAATGAGGAAGTGGGGTGTTTTAGTAAAATTGGAAAGAGAAATTAAGGTAGAAATCCTGATTTTAAAGCTTTGTCAAATAGTATTGACCCAATTTTGAAGATCGAAGTTGTGATTGAAAATTTTGACAAAGTAGTGGCAAAATTAAAGGAAACAAAAGTTGTACAAGATAAGGGGAAGGAACTTATGAAAGAGGAAGAGTTATTTGTGCAACTTTCCAAGAAGGTGCACATTTATTCAAGGAAAAAAAGTATAGTAAAGAAGCAACAAACAATTGTAACTCCTGCACAGTCTAAGGAGTCAAAAGTGCAATCTCCACAACAAAAACTACCTCCATTGTCATTGCAACATCCTTCTACCAATGAAATAATTGAATTGGATTCTCCAATTAGAGAATCATCCCCTCTAAGGGATCCATCAATAAAGAAGAAAAAGGTTGAAGCTTTTGGTCTACTTGACTATTCTACAGAGGTGTCAAATGATTAAATTGCTATAACTAATGAGGAAATAATGCAAGGGATATCATATCATCAAGGGGAAATAATATCACAGAATTTGAGCCTTAGGTTGAGAAAAGTTGACCCAAGTGGAATAAATAACTATAAGGATGTTAGATTGCAAGCCTGTGAAAGCTTTATGGAAGATGATAAATTTGTTAAGACACAAGATTTCAAGGAATATGTATGGAGTGAAATGAAGGATAAGTATACAAAATTGGTGCAAAAAATGAGAAGTGAGAACCTCGAGAAGCCCTAAGAGGTTGTTGAAGCTAAGGTTCAAGTATTCAAAAATTTATGTAGAAGAGGGTAGGACATTGGTGAGAAAGAGAGGAGTGATATTACTCCAAAAATGGGACTTGGCGTCAACAATTTCTTTTGAAATTGTGAGAAGACAAGATTCCCCCATTTATAATATAGAAGAAGTGTAATAATGGAAAAAGTACTCCCTAAAATGACCTTTATTTAGTTTTGTAATATGTCTAACATATTCAAATTAGGTCTTGGGCCCTTGTAAACTAAATGAGCTTATCGATGCCTTATTTAGAGTGTTGTAAATTGATCTAACACACTTTTATACCATTTTATTAATTAAATGGGCTTCTTTATGCCTTATTTTTCCTTATTTTACATCCATAAGCTTTAATTAATGCATCTTTTTGAGGATAATCCTAACATGAACTGAGATCCAATCATAATTCATGTGTTTTTAGGTTGTGTGGCCCATATTTAGTGATCTAGGAATTACACGCCCCCTTGGGCATATGAGTCTCATCTAGGTTTTAGAGCCCCAATCTAGTTTTCTCATCATTCTAAGCAGTTTTGAAAATGTTTCCCATAGTTATGCCTAATGGGACTCATATGCCACTTCTAGCATATGAGTCATGTTTGGCCCAAAAATAAATTTAATTCAAATTCTTAGTGTGATTTGATTCTCCTAGATTTGATGTCGTCTTGTAGTGTTGTAATTTTGGGAAATTTAGCATAAAAAAGTATAAATACAAGGTTATTTCACTCATTTTTCCCCTAACAACTTGAGTATTCATGCATTATAGAAAATTGGAGTTCATGAGAGTTTACAAGAGAATTCAAGAGTCTTCAATAGTTTATTATCAAGTGTCATGGAACAATATTCAAGTATGAAGCATGATGCCAAAGTCATCATGTGTCATGTTTGTTTTTGCACGAACAATTGTGAAGTAGAGTTTCATGATTCAAGCTAGCATTCAATTCAACACATTATTGCTAAGGTTTGGTTAGTTGCGACATTACATTTTTTTCATTCATCATTCTCCTTTCCTATTTCATTTCATTTCAAGGTTTGGTTACCAAAACAGGGTTTGACCAAGTCAAACCCCTTTCCACTAATAAAACAACATTTTTCCCTCTCTTTAGTGTTTGATTGGTAGATATAGGTTGAAGAAACATTGACGAGCAAGTTTGAAGAAAGTTGTCAAGTGTTGAAAGTTGTTAAAGTTGTCACCTTGAATTAGAGATCATTGAAAGAAATCTACAAGTTGCAAATCAAAGATTCGGATTTGGAAATCAAGTGGAAAGGAAAGAGTAGAAATTGAAGAGAAGAATCATACTTTGAATTTCTAGAAAACACTAACTATATTGATACACCAATTTTGGAATTTGAGTCTCAATATACTAAAATTTTCACATTTTAGAAGTTCCAGCCATATCTCTACTACATTTTTATTCTTGCCCAAAATCCCTAATCTGGGACTAAATCACCCAAACTAGCATATGGGTCCCATCAAGCATTAATTTCAATTTTTTTCTCATTTCAAGACTTTATCTATTTCTCTTTAGGTTTCCAGGTGCACACCTTTCATCTCTCAACATTCTATTTTTATTTACGAGCATTTTTAGGTCATTTACTAAAGTCTTGCATTGTATTAGGTTTTAGCATTAGTTTTCACATTAGGTTTTTCATTTCATTAGTATTTACAAGCCTTATCTTGGTGTTGAAACCCTCTTTAGTTTATAATCATACCGTAGGACAACCCTATTTCAATATCTCTTTCTACTTTGCATACTTTAGGTTGAGATCTCTAGGGCTTTCCTTGAATGAATGAGGTAGAAAAGTGTTGTTCTATGTCCTAAACCATAAATAAACCATTTTCATATTTTTCATTTTGTTCAACCTACATTAGAACACATCATTTTTTATTTGGAGTGCATCATAGTCCTATATCTTGTGTGCATTAACTTTGCATTAGGGTTTGCACTAGTTAATTGGCATATAGGGTTTTTAAATCTTGCATTAGTGAAAGTGCATATAGGTTTCATTTTTTCATATTGCATCACTAAATGTCTTCTAAAATCTACATTTTCATTTAGTCTATAGAGCATAAAAATTGGAAAGCATAGAAAAAACTTGAAAATTTCTAAAATTTGTGAAAGAAACCCTTACTAGGACTCATACGCCCCTTTGGGTGATTTAGTCCTAGTGTAAATTTTAAACTACAATTTCTAGAATTCAAAACTCAATTTCTAAGCTTCTATTTCCTATTGATAACTTTTTGTTTCAATTTACAGAGTTTGTGTTATATTCATTTTATTGCATTTAGCTTAATTTCATTTGAATTGCATTTGCATCAATCTTGCATTTAGCATCCCTTGCAAGAGCTTTTCTACTTAGTGTCTTATTGCTAATATTATAGTGAGATGAAGTTCGAGACTCATGTCATCCCATGATAGTACAATCATTGTGGATCTTGGGTTATCTTGTTCTTTCACTCCTAGTATTAACACTAGTTCACTAGGTATGGACCATACCCTTAACAATTACTTTCCTTCAAGTGTTGTGATGCATGTTGAAACAATGATTGCTAGTACTTTGCAAGAAAACATAATCCAAATGCATGAAGACCTAGAAAACCTATGAAATCAAATAAGTACTGAGAGCATTTCAACTATTTCCATCCCTACCATAGATAACATTAATCACATGCTTGAAAGTGAAGACGAAGTTGAGGGTGATCCCACAATACTGGTTTACAATTTTTGGCCAAATTGGACACTAAAATAATTTTTTCTAACTAAATCTTCACTTTCGGGAACTTATAACATCTAGACCATGAGGAATTTGAAGATGATGCAAACTAGTGATTTGTGACATTTTTTCTATAGATTATAAATATATTTTTTCCAAAAAATTTGGAATCAAATTTCACTTCCTTTTCCATCTCCTTCAAAAACTAGTTTTTATAGTAAATACCATTTTTAAGGAGTGACACTCATCGTATACAACATAATTTTTTTCCATGAAGGATAAAATTTTATTTTATTTTTAATTTAGATTTGTAACTACAATATCTAGTGCTTCCAATTGGTTTCATAGTTTTTTATTGAATATTTTTTCCTTAATCAAGTTTCGAATTCAAACCAATTACAATTCAAACATAGGTGAACCATATACAATGTAACCTTTTTGTATGTATCAAAATTCAATTTTATTTTGTTGGATCAAGGACTTCAATATATAGTGAACTCATATTTTTCAATTTTTTTTTGATAATCTGCTATTTTCTACATGTGCAGAACAGAGAGCTTAATTTTCGGTAAAAAACCTATGTTTAATAAAAATAAAAAGCCAAATACATAATAAAAATAAAACATATTAAAATTATATTCATTGGATAGGTTGTTCTAAGGACTACCATCATCCAGTTGGGTCTATGAAGTCTCCTTCATTTTCATCATCAAACTGAGCTTTAAAGGGAAAAATTTGGGATTTTTTGGTGCCATTTGGGGATAGGGGGGAAGGGGGGTTTGAGAAAACCCCTGGGGGTTCACTCAAATTTGGGTTCGCTCAAACTCCCTTTCCACAACCATTTTCTTTGCTTGACCCAATATTTAATGGGTTCACTCAAAGGGGGGTTCACTAGGTTCACTCGAACCAAAAGTTCATTTGAATCCCCAAAAACCAATTTTTTTTACATGGGGTCATTTTTTGCAATTTTTTCTTCTTCACTGGAATTGTAAACCACTTTTGTGGGTATACCCTTTACCTTGTGCATAACATAGTTCAAATCTTTGAAAAATATCTTACCTCAACCACTATTTTTCCTTTACCCTTGAAAAATGTCACAAGCCAAGGAGTAATTCAAATTCCTCCTCCCACAACAATTTTCTCTATTCCTACATACACCAACCCTCAAGTTACAACAACAATGCAACCTACTAGTAATGTGATTCCTTCCTTGGGTATTTCCGCTAGCATCCCTAGTACCTTTGTGGCATCACATGTCATATCTCCTACCACCTTACCACCTATAATAATTCCATTATTTTGTCCTTCAAACACATACACAAATCCACCATATTCACCTCCATCTCACAATACAAGCAATGACCCTCTCATAAACCAACTTTTGCAAACTATTTCATCCCTTCAAAAAAAAAGTTTCCACCATAAATCAAAATAAAAATGGCCACCTACATATTATGTTAAAATAAGTCCCTTGTCCTTGGATATATTGCAAACACTAATACCACAAGGTGTATATGTGCCTAAATTCAAGAAATATGGAGGGAAAGGAGATCCTTCTAACCATGATTTTTCCTATACCTCCTTATGTAGTGACTTTATCCTTGACGATAAAATATTGGCTAAGATTTTCCCTAGATCCTTGAAGGATACTTCCTTAGAATGGTTTTCTTCATTATCAAACAAATCAATTCATTCATTCAATGAAATTTTTGAGGCATTTATCAACCATTTCCAAGTGCATATGACTCCTAAGATTACCTTGGCTGATTTGATGACATTTAAGCAAAAAGAAGAAAAATAGATTACTGACTTTATTTCATGTTATCAATCACTTTATTCCCAAATCAATGTAAAGGTTCTTGAACCTCACATTCAAAGGATGTTCATAGAGAATTTGAAAAGTAATAAATATACAAGATCAGCTTACCATGATGAAATTCCCCTCCTTCATGCACTTATGTACTACCCTCCCTAATTATCAAAACTCGGTTAGTAGTTGTGATGCAAAATCCACCTCTAGGCGAATTGAGAAGTTTGAGTCTACAAAAAAAAAAATTACCAACCTTTTAGGAAGCATAATAAAGGTTTCATTCAACTATATCCCCCTCAACAAACAACTCAACATGCCAATACCCAAGTAGCTACTATTAAAGTGATGATACCCTTTAACTATGGTGACCTAGAAAGGTAATTCACTCCCTTGCCCAATACCCTTCATAACACAATGTCACAACAATTAGAACAAAAAATGATTACTCTACCTCTAGTTAAAACTCCTAATCCCAATAACCATTACCTACAAATTACATACCAAATTCTCACTATCATTATCACCAAAAAATGGACATGATATGGAACATTGCAAGCATCTTAAACATCTTGTGCAAGACCTTATTGATTCTAGCTGACTTTCAATTGAAGGTGTTAATGATCAAGGAAATAATTTTTTTTCCCCCCCTAACCAAAACATAAAAATATTTACCAACCCCATGCCTAATCATAATATTTCATTAGTGAAAGCTACTGAAACTAAAAAGAATGTTGTAATGAATGTTGACATGAATGATGACAATAATGATACTGTTCAAAATGATCCTATAGATACTCATCCTATGGATGATATGATTGGATTGATTGAGTTCATACCTCATAAGGGTTGAACTAAAAATCCTCTTTATATTTATTTCTCCTCACATGCTATACTTAAACATTCACCTAATGATCCTCTTTACATAGATAGTTGAATCTATGACAAGCCCACTAATGGGATATGAATAGATACCGTCTATGGAGAGAATGTGATTAGTAAAGAATTCTTACTTATGTATGAGTTCTATCAAGAAATATATGATAAACCAAAAGCATGGATCAAGATGCATAATAGTTTTGCTTTCCCTATGATGGGATCGATCACCCTTCCTTTACAAATAGGACCGAAAAAATTAGATGCTTCATTCTTCATCATCCCATAATCAGACCAATTTCATGTGAAGCTAGGCTATCCATGGCTTTGGTCCATTAATTTCATCCCTTTGATTGTGTATAAATTCTTAAAGTTTCCCTTGGACAATGAAATTTTCACCATGCATCATAGTGGCTTTAACCCTTTGTCTTTTCGAGTGAACTTTTCACTAGATTTATTTTGGACCAAGTCTATGGAACCTATTAAACCTTGAGAATAATTCATTTCAAATTCCTACCAAAATTTTAAGGTGAAATACATAGAAAAATTGTCCCTCCAAAAAATTCCTAAATCCACAACCAAACCTACCATTCTTGATGAAACCATGATTGAACCGAAAGACATGCCAAGTAACCAAGAACAAATTATGATAGATCCTTTTCCTACTTCCTAAAAAAGACCAAGAGATAACAAAAACAATCCTGTCATGCCTCCTAGAATAAAAAAAGTTTACAAAGTTAAAGAGAAAGTGGTTGAACAACATTCCATGGTTCCTTTCATTCCCCCCCTTAGGGAAGAAAAGAAACCTATGCTTGATCATCCCACCCCTACACAAACACACCTTGAAAACAAAACTACAAGAAATAGAGTTGCTAGAGAGCATAGGAATAGATGTCATGCCCTTAATCAAAGGTTAAATGAAGAAATAAAAAAATAAAAGCATGAACCAAACTTCACTATAGCAATGCATGATTATTCTCTCCCTTCCCTGAAACAAAAGATATTATACCACAACAAGAGCTAAACCCTTCTTTGGACAAAATTATTTGACCTTCTATTGTGATTAACTTGGATGACGATGATGAGGTTGCTAAAATTGATGAAAAAGAGCATAATGAATTAAATAAATTATTTTCCTTTTCCATGACCATAAAGGAAAATTCTTCTAAGAAGAGTGTTGAGCCTAGTAATGGCCCTAGTTTGACAGTTGCTATTGTCCCTTTGGCTATTTTTCTACCTTCAGTATACAATGAACATGATTGGGATGCAGACGACCTACTTTAGGTGGACTCACATGTGCCTTAATAGGATTTTTCATTATTTATTTTTCTTTTGTGTGATTACATGTTCCTAATGTGATCCATTGTACTATTTTGTTTGGTGTATCTATCTCTCTTTGTGACATTCCTCTATTTTCACCTTCATTTTTCTCTATGTTGTAAATATTTTACCTTTTCCTTTTATCTTTTCTTTTTCTTATTTTTTCCTTTTTGGGAGGATGCAAGGTTTCAAGGAATTCATGTCTCTTCCATGTTGACCCGGAAGGTTTTTTCTATGTTTTCACTCTCTTTGTGTCAGTCTTCTAGTTCTATGAGTATTTAGGGAATGATGATAGTTATGAGCTCTCTAAAAACATTGTAGCAAGAACATACTGACCCCAAATCCATGGATCCCTCATGTGTTTGGAGTTTAATTTTTGGGGCAACCACTCTCTTTTCCTTTTGCATGACATATCTTTTATTTGGAAAAATATGACATAGCTTTCATTATGTAGTCCTTTTACTTTGTGTGATGTTTCTTTTCCTTTGTGGTGACATCAGGTGTGATTTCCTTCAAGAGTGTGATCTCTCTTAGCATATTACATTCCTCTTAGTGGCAATATGACACATTGCATCCCTTAAGTTGTGAATCTTCTATTATTTGATTGGTTCTCTCTTGGATACATTAAGCACAATGTTCCCTATGTTTAAGATCTCAAAAAAATTAAGCAAGACTCTTTGAACATTCTTTACATTGTTTTTTCATTTGCAACTTTAGTTATATGACCACCATGCATAACACATTTTTCATACTTGTGGATCCATCTTGTTGTTCATGAGTTCCAAGTAGACAAAGTTTTGCTTGCCTCATGAAGCTTGAAGTTCATTTTTGCATGGTACCTTATCAAAGTTATCGGGAGGTATAACTTTGATATGGTTGAATGAGAAGTTGAACAGAGGCATTAATTTCCCATAGCCACTCACATGTGTGTGTTCATACTGGCTACGTGTGTATGCGTCTCACCTTTTGGATACTCACCTAGTAAATAGTCGGAAGTTCCATTTCCCCAGAGTGATCATGCATTTTTGGGACAAAAAACCTAGATTTGATCCACAATGTGTGGAACAAATGGTTGAAGCTTGATCCATCCAACCCTCTTTTTTCTCTTTTCTCTATCTTTGGTAGTGTATTCTTGTGCCTTGTTTTTGCTCTTTATATCATTTTCATTTGTGTTATTTTTTTCCTATGTTGGTTTTCCATAGGACCTTGGTCTAGGGGGATTGTACAACCCTCTTGATCATGATCATCTTATCTTACTAGCATTGGTACATTTAGACCCCTCATGATGCACATTGGTCTACTTTAGTATGAGTTGGAAGAAAGTTACTCCTTTCACTAAAGTGGGGGCTAGATGTAATAATGGAAAAAGTACTCCCTAAAGTGGCTTTTATTTAGTGTTGGAATATGTATAACATATTCACATTAGGTCCTAGGTCCTTGTGAACTAAATCGGCTTATTGGTGCCTTATTTAGAGTGTTGTAAAGTTTTGTAACACACTTTCACACTTTTATATAGTTTTATTAATTAAATGGTATTCTTTATACCTTTTTTGGCCTTATTTTACATCCACAAGCCTTAACTAATGCATATTTTTTAGGATAATCCTAACATGAACCAAGATCCAATTATAATTTAGGCGTTTTTAGGTTGTGTGGCCCAAAATTAGTGATATAGGACTCATACGCTACCTTGGGTGTATGAGTCGTACCTAGGTTTTTGGGCCCCAATCTAGATTTACCATCATTCTAATAAATTTTGAAAATGTGTCCCATAGTTATACCCAAAATTAAATTAAATTCAAATTCTTGGTGGGATTTGATTCTCCTAGATTTGATGTCATCTTGTAATGTTGTAATTTCAAGAAATTTGGAATAAATAAGTATAAATACAAGGTTATTTCACTAATTTTTAACTTGAAAACTTGAGTATTCGTGGATTATAGAAAATTGGAGTTCACAAGAGTTTATAGGAGCATTCAAGAGTGTTCAATATTTTATTATCAAGTGTCGTGGAACAATATTCAAGTATCAAGCATCATATCAAAGTCATCATGCATCATGTTTGAGCTAACAATTGGGATGTAGGTTTTCATGATTCAAGCTAGAATTCAATTCAAGATTCATATCATTCAAGCAAGAGTAAAGATCTACATCCATTGGAACCATTTCATACATGTTTGTAGCACTTTTTTGCTAGGGTTTGGTTAGTTACAACATTACATTCTGTTCATTCATCATTCTCCTTTCCCATTTCACTTTGTCTCAAGGTTTGATTACAAAAACAAGGTTTGACAAAGGAAAACCCCTTTCCACTAAGAAAACAACATTTTTCCCTCTCTTTAGTGTGTGATTTACAAAACTAGACTGAAGAAACATTGAAGAGCAAGTTTGGAGAAAGTTGTCAAAGTTGTCACCTTACGTTGGAGATCATTGATAGACATCTATAGGTTACAAATTAGAGATTAAAATTTGGAAATCAAGTGGAATCCTTGGACAGAGTAGACATTGACAAGTCAAATCAAATGTTGAATTTCTATAAAACCCTAACTATGTTGATATGCAACTTCTACCATATGAGTCCTAGTATAGGAAAATTTTTAGATTTCAGAAGTTCCAATCATATCTTTGCCAAATTATTGTTCTTGGACAAGAACCCTAATTTGAGACTAAACCACCTAGACTAGTGTATGAGTCCCAATAGGCATTAAATTTAGTTTTTTTAGCATTTCAAGTCTTCTTCCAATCCTCTTTAGGTTTCTAGGTGCACACCTTTCATCTCTCAACTTTCTATTTTGATTTACATGCATTTTTAGGTCATTTAGTGAAGTATTGCATTGCATTAGGTTTTAGCATTAGGTCTTGTATTTCATTAGTCTTTACAAGTTCTATCTTGGTGGTTAACCCCTCTTTAGCTTATAATTAGACCATAGGAGAACCCTATTACAAGATCTCTTTCTCCTTTGCATACTTTAGGTTGAGATATCTAGGGATTTCCTTGAATGAATGAGCTAGGAAAATGTTGTTCTATGTCCTAAACCATAAAGCAACCATTTTCCTATTTTTCAAGAAGAAGTCACATTGGATTCACAAGGGTTAGCTTTTAGTCAATGGCGAGAAACTCTTGTTATTTGGGCTTTATCCCCAACCACTAAAAATATAATGCTGTAGAACCTTCCCTCCATGTAAGAGGGTACTTAATCATAAATAGATTTTAAGATACATCTTCCTTGGAGGAAACAACCATGAATGTTAATGTGGAAAAATTCACTAAAGCCATAGTTGAGTCATTAATGGAGGAAAATTATAGTTTTAGAACCAAATATAATGAGGTGGTTGTTGAGTACAACTCAAGCCAACAAAAGATGGGTCAAATGCAAACTCAAATGGCTATGTGGAAACAACAATTCGGAGCATTGTACCTTGTTACCTCACATGCTACAATATTACCTCCCCCTTCCCTAATTACTTAACCTCATCAAAATCAAGAGGATACTACCCCCATTGAATGTGGAGATGTACAAATGGAACAATTAGCTCCTAAATCATTAGACGCCCCTTAATTTGAGTAGTTACCAAGGAGGAGCTAATGAAAAATCTCAAGACTTATGAAGATAGGATGGATGATCTTGTTCATTTGAATAATATGAAGATTGTGACAACAATGCTTGAGCACTTAAATAAGGGGGTAGAGAAAAGATTAATTATTATTCATGCTAATTATGCTTTGGCATTTGATTCCTTTAAGAACCTCGATAGAGATAAAGAAATTTCTATTCCTTTAATGGATAAATGGATTCCAAGGGATCAAATATTGAGGGATATGACTCTAGCATCCTATTGTTATACAGATAAGCCTCCAAAGATACTTATAACCATAAGATTTGTAGCAAATTTTACTAGTTCTCAAGGGTTGATTGAGTCTTTAGAGGTGAAGATTAGATAATTGGTTAAGAAGTTCAATGATCTAAATTTTGGCCTTCTTCTAGACATTCTAAATGAGAAGGGTGAAGTTAAGTCCCTACAAGAGTGGAAAGATTGGGAAGCTCAAGTAATAACTTCTTAGGAATAAACATAATGTGAGGAAATGGATTTGGTTAAGCTAAGGGACAATATGGGGAAGCTCAAGTAATAACTTCCTAGGAATAAACAATACGTGAGCAAATGGATTTGGTTAAGCTAAGGGACAATATGGATAGGTTCATGCATGTAGGGGCTTTCCTTGAAGATTTTGATAAGGAGTCAAATCAAGTGGTAGCTAGGTATAGCCCATATAGAAAAAAGCTAGATGATATCATGGGATTTGAATGGCCTATAGAAGAGGAGTTTGCATTATGGAAGTCCAAATAGATTGACACATTAGACATATAAATTATTTCAAGTGGGATTGGGTGACAACAATTTTGGTTGGTAGTTTGCAATAACAAAGTTTAGCAAGGAAGTGCAATACATGGCCTGGAATGAGTATAGATTAGGCCTTGGATATATCAATGTTCAAATATTACACTTTCTCAGTTTCAAATGTGGTTCAACAAGGTTTGTAGATGTGGAATTACTTCAGTATATTCTCTCTTTCACATTATGTTTTTCTTCTACAAGTTTTTAAAGCATGTGGACTACAATGTTTGATCATGGAAAAGATTACTTTGCATTGACTAAAGGAGCCTTTTATAAGGTGGGAGAATCTTCACCAACAAATGGAAATGGTTTTTTTCTCATATGAATTCTCCCTCATATTTGAAAATGCAAATTTAACTACCTTTAGGGATGTTTTGAAATTGAAATTCAAATGTATGTCAAATGTAAATGTGATTAAATGTGTAATTTGGCCTAAACCTTGTTTTCTCTCTTGTTCTTATAAAAGGGAATTCAAGCCCAATTGCACGAGTCTTTGGTTGAAAGATATTTTGAACTCATGTAAGAGAATTTTGTAATTCAAGCATAAAGAAATAGAGTTAGTGTTGAGTCTTAGGTATGAATTCAAGTCTATAATAGGCATAATGGTTTTACAATAGAAATGGAATTTGAATGAGAAAATGCATATTATGGAATAGATTATCTCCTTCTATATTTTTCATATGAATTATAATAGGCATAATGGTTTTACAATAGTAATGGAATTTGAATGAGAAAATGAATATTATGGAATAGATTCTCTCCTTCTATATTTTTCATATGATAAAGGACCCTTCTATTGGTCTTCAATCATTTTGGTTGAATGCATGATTTTTTCTCTGCTTTAATTCAAAGAATTATTTAAAATGGTCTAATGGAATCATAGATTTGTATGACTAGATTAACATATCATTAATAATTTCATATTTAATTATGTTAAAACTTAAACATGTACTCAGTGATTCATCGCTCAACTAAATTCTTAATAACATATTAACAATAGTAGCATATACAACAATGAACATCAACAATCATTTAATGTGTATCTAGTAGTTGAAACTAGAATTTTTCTTCAAATGATAAAATAAATAATAAAAATAATTGAACATCAACACATTACTAAATTTGAGTTTTTTTATTGATTTTCACATGAAGGAATACATAGAGGCATTGAAATGCAAAATATTGCTCAAAGACAACTTTGTACAAAGCTAAGTTGGAACTTTGAAAATCATATTATCAAATATCAAATCATTGTATCACCTTTTCTAGAAACTTCCACTATTGTGGTGGTGGAATTGACATTTTTGCTAACTAATGTTGTTTGACTTGAAGATTTATTAACAATTCATGATTGAAATTGGAACCTATCTTTAATTCTTTAGTCAAAATTGCATTCAAGGTTATTAGTGGTTTGATGGAATCCAAATAGTTCACCACATCTAGGTTCTAAGGAAATTGTTCCAAATCATTCTTCCTTGCATCCTCCTCTTCTTTCTGAAATCATCCTTTCCAATGAATCACTCATTTATGTCAAAAGCCTTTGGAAAACTAAGATCTGTGAAGTTACTTACCTTTTCATCCAACTTCTTCATCTTGTTTGTAGTTATATGGACAAATTCCTTTATTTCATGCAATCTAAAACACTTTTGAATGATAGATGACAACATCATTGAGGTAGCAAGTCGATTATTAATCCCTTTTGATTTCAAATAATTGTCATTGGCTTTGCAAACTGTTTGTTGAACTTGATTTGCAAATTTCTCTAATGCCAACACATTTTTGTTGTCAACTAAATATTTGTTGAGTTTCTTATAATTTCGTCTAATAATATCAATCAATTGAAACAATTCACATAAATTATCAATCCTCTGCATTATTTCATCCTAGATCTTTTTTTTCATATATCGTATTGTTTCTCTAAAAAATGTAGTTAACTTATTTTGACAAGAGTTAATTTCATTTTTTGCTTCCATCAACTCTGCCTCCAATATTTCATTTATTTTTCTCTCTCCACTTTTTATTCCCATTGTTCATTTCTTTTCTCAATGCTTTATCTTAATTTTTGTAATTTAGTGGATTTTTCCTCATCATATTTATATTTTCTCTCATCTAACCTTTGCTTTAGTTCATTCACTTCCTCTTGTTTTGTTTATCCTCTTTCCTTGTTGATGTAGAGGTGGACTTTTTTATTCTTTTTCCTAATTCATTGCTCTTGTTATATGTTGCTTTCCTCTTTCCTTTCTCATTTTCTAGGTCTTCCTATAACTTTTCTATTTGAGTAGGAAACTTTTTTTTCTCTCTATCTTGCTTTAGCAATGATGTGTACACCAATTCATTGCTATTCTTTGATATTTTAATTTTTTTCAATAACTTTGAATCCAAAAAAAATAAATTATAAATTGCTCACCTAAAATTTAGAACAATCCATCCAATTTGTTCATTTATTTTGAATTGTAGGAACAACAATTGTGTACTCCATGATTTCTTTATTTGTGCCATATGTGGATAATACCATGGTTGTTGTAGGCATTGAAGTTATAGCAAAGACACTCTCCATCAATTGCTTCTTCTTTTTTTTATACAATTATGATTTATTTCTAAACTCTTCAATGTAATCAAAACCTGGGGATGTATGAAAAATATAATGTTTGAATGGCGAAAAAATAGGATTACTTGTAGTTTTTAATGATGTTACAACCACACTAACTATGGGACTAGGAGATCCTAGAAATAACTCCTTTGTGGTGGAAATGGTAGTTGATGTTAGACTTGGACTTGTTAAAATCCTTTGTCTCTTGTGTGTGCCCTGATCACTTCGTGTGGTATCTTGTATTGTTGTCCTCTTGTGTGTAATTTGTTGTTGTAGCACATGTTGACCACTACTATTACTACTACCTATACCATCTCCACTAGTGGTAGTGGAAATTGTACTAGGTTCTCCACCATGGGCATGTCTAGGTCATGATTGTATATGACCTTGAGGATTAGGGTTTGAAGCTCTAACAAAATAAATTATTTTAGCTATACTTGCATGCCCTTGCATTCTACTTACTTAGCTCTAAATTCTTGCTTATCAATAGGTTTTCTATGGTTTACTATTTAAATTCCTTGCCCTTGGGACCCCAAACCACCACCTTCATAACCCATTTTTTAGCTATGGTGTATCAGTTGGATGAATTTCTATAACATGCATTTCATTAAATCTACCTTAAATTCTCTCATTTCATGCATGGTTTAAATTTCAAGTTTTCATTCTCACATTGTTACAAAGCATAGTCAGTTCATGGTCATCCTTAAAACCTAAAAAATTGCATTCCTTTATTGCATGATTTCTTTAGCATAGTTACATTTCATGTTTGTAGAATAATCATTGCATCATGTTTTCTTTACACAAATATATAATTATCATATTTCATGTTTTATTTTTAGATCTTGTTGCATGTTGTAAGAGAATTTTGTTAACTGCATATGAATATGAGGTCCTTTCCCCTCTCTTTTTGTTTGTCATTGATCCCTCTCCCAGTTTCCCTTTTGTGATAAGGTTAGTCTAGTGAAAGAAACCTTGGATAATCATAACAATCACATTTGTTCTTCTCCTATTATCTCTCACAGTTGTGATGTAGATATTATAATGCTAGAAGAACCAATTGATGAGAGTTTTGACAATCCAAGTTGTTTCTCTCCTCTTACCTCTCCTATTAGAAAAAACTTTTCTAAAGAAAAGGACATAAAAATAAGTAATCATGATGATCACACAACACAACAAGACAATGACATAGAAATTTTTTTGGACATTACCTTACCCAATCTATATAATCATGATAATCCACCTTGCATGAAAACCATAGTGGTCCTTCTCTTAATGTCTCCCCTATTTGTGATGAAGCCACTTTACAAATTCCAAGCTCTCCTTCTAGAGTAACTCGTATGAAACTAGAAAATGAGACCTTAGAAACAACTGACAATCAAATAGAGTTTTCTTCTAATCTACCCACTCTCAATAATAAAAAAAAATCCACCATTCATAAATCCCTTACTCATGATGAAGTCCTTTTAGAAGAACCAACCCTAAAATGTCACAAACATGTGGTTTGTGGTTCTCCTAAAAACTCTCATTCTAGGGAGAATATCATGATACAAGACAAGGTTAACATTGACAATAATAATATTATTCCCTTACATGACAATGAAAATAACCTATTAGACTCTCATTCACCAAGGGATGTTAATATTATTCAATCTCAACTCATCCTTTACCCCCCTTCACACAAATAATAAACTCAAAACCAACCTGAACTCATTCTTTACCCATTGTCACATAAACCTTCACCTCCACCGAAACCCGAGTTTACTCTTTACCCACCTCAGAATCATGTTTCGTAGCAACTAAGTCATAATACCAATTCTCATACACATAACACTAGACATAATATGCAACTAAAAAAACCCACACCTACACCCTTACCTTTTCCAAATCCTATTTTTCCTAGAGATTGTTGATTAAATTCACACATTAAGGAGTATGATCTTGTTGAACAACTAAAGAATACTCCTGCTAAGATATCATTATGGGATATTATTCAAGCATCCCCTCACTATCAAAACATGATACAAGCAGCCTTGCAACAAGTTCTTGTCCCTTCTAATGTGCAACCAATCGACATAGTAGCCATGATCCAAGGAATAAATGTTGACATTGTTTTCCACCAAACTGAACTCCCCCCTTTGGAAGTGCAAAAAAAAACTAATATTTCATAATCATTGTTCAATAGAATCGAATAGGGATAAAGAAAAAACTTTTTGACAATGGCTCAACCCTTAATGTGTGTAGAATAAACCTCTTGGATAGGATTCATGTGGATCACTAAAAATTCAACCTGATTCTTTATCTATTAAGGGCTTTGACAACATAGAAAATACATCACTTGGTGTGATCACTTTACCTATTATAGTTGGAGAAGTCACATTGAACACAATGATCTAGGTTATGCCTCATGATCTTTCATTTAACCTTCTTCTAGGCAGGCCATGGATTCATGCAATGAATGATGTTCCTTCCACCCTTCATGAATAAATGAAATACATCTACAACAAAAAGGTGTGCATACTCAACATTGATCATGAGCCTTATAATGTCTTGCAAATTGAGAAAAATAAATAGAACCCCTTGAACACATTAACACCAACCACACAAGTAGAACTCGCACAAAGAAAAGACAAACAACAACATATTGAACAAGTTACCAAGCTATTAGAAGATGATTGGGGTTCCTTGGATTTCGAACTTGAATTCATGAGAAAATATAAAATCATTAACAAAGATTCTAATAAGTGGAAAGAAACAACAATAATTTGTCAACAAAAAATTTGGATGACCTTTCAAATGCATCCACCTCAACCACTTTAGAAAAAGAAATAAATTACTCAACAAAATTTGAAGAACTTAATCATGAACAACCACCCAATCCAAAAGCAATGAAAAATATTTATGGACGAGGTTATGAACTCATGAAACAACTTGGATATAGTGGAAAAGGATGTGGTTCTCACAAACAAGGTATCCACAACCCTATTGATCCTATCCAACAACAAACAACTCATGGTCTTGGTTATTGTTCTTTGATAGAAATAACCAAGCCTTCACTCAACATCAACACTCTCACACAACATTCTTCTAGGCAAAATTTAACTGTAAAGCATCTTGAACTAATAGACACTAGTGTTCTTGACTCTTCTCCTTTACAAGCCATTAAACAAACAAATACACCTTTGCTTAATATCAATGTCATCTTGGAAAACACTAATGAAATGAATTTGTTAGATTTTACACCCCCTATAAAGGAGGAAAAAAAATCTTGCAAAGTATTGCGTAGATAGGACATCTAATACTCAGAAAGATGTATCTTTGAAGAAAACTATAGGAATATCTTCTCCCACTAATCAAGAAAATATTTTATTGAAACTTATCCAAGATCACTTGATCACCCTTCCTCCAAGAACTCAAAATAAATTCTATTACAACACTTCATTTTTTGCATATCATAGAGTTCACAGACATTTCACTAATGAATATAAGGATTTGAGTTGTAAAATGAAACATTTGAAGGAATTTGGTGTTCTTCCTTATGTGGGGGCATCTAATTCCTCTAATTGATATTGATTTTCACTCTACCTTGCATCTTATCAACCATTTCAGCTCATCCTTGCCCTGCACTAAGTAGGGGAAAGGGGTTAAGTAGCCTTTTCCTCATCTATCATATGTCATTGCCTCCTTTGGCTAGTCGTTAACCTTTCATGAACATATAAGAGAAAGCTTGGGACATGGACAATGTGCCTTAAGTTGTCTCGTATGTGACATACTGCCCTTTTCATGACATAACTTCTTGAAAACATATGACTTGGCATAGGGCTTTCCAAGTAAGCTCCCATGTCTTTTTCTTCTACTTTAAGGCAATTTCTCATAGTACTTGTGTTTGCAACCTCTTTAAAGTGGGGGAATACATCACCACTCACATTTCATTGTGTGATTCCTTTCTTCTTGTGATACATCATCTCCTTGGTGGTGTCATTTGGATTGATTCCCCCCAGGAATGTGATACTTCTTTTGACACATCCTCTCTTGGAAACATTAAGCACAATGTTCCCTAAGATGAGACCTTGCATGAATTAAGAAAAATCCCTTTGAATAGTCCTTGCACTATTTTGTATTAACAATGTTTATGAGTGTCAAGAATATGAAGTTTTGCTTACTTCATAGAAATAAAAAATAATTTTCCTTTATGGTACCTTATAAAATTTATTAAAAGGTATAACTTTGGTATGGTCGAGCAGGAAGCCCATTCCAAGGCATGAATTTCCCCATAGCCACCCACGTGTTTGTGAGTACATACCAGCTATGAGTTTATGTTTCTCACCTTTTTGGCTTTCTCTCCTAACATACAACCAAGAACTCTTTCCCCCCAAAGTGAGTATGTATTTTATTTTTGGAAAAATAGCCTAGATATGATCCACAACATGTTATACAAAAGATGAAATCTTGATCCACCTCATTTTCATTTCTCTTCCTTTTGGTTCTTTCCATTGCATGAGCATGTATCTTTTTTGTCACAAATCATTCACCTTGTATGTGTCCTTTTGCACTCATGTTGGCTTGACTTAGAATCCTAGATCTTGGGGGCTTCACTTCCTTCTCAATCTTTGTTGTCGTAGACCATCTGAATTGGTACAATTGGACCTCTCTTGAATGTCTAATTTAGTGTGAGTTTGAAGCAAGTTCATCCTCTCACTAAAGTGTGGGCTAAATGTATTGTAGAAAATAGGAAACTTGCTTGATTTGGGGAAAAATTGATGATAAATTGGAGTTAATAAGGCCTTGATTTGGTATTGTGAGGTGTTTTTCACATCAAATTCTAGGTCTTCAACCCTTTCAAATGTATCTAATGATGTCTTGTAAAGTTGTTGTAAAACAATTTCACACCTCTCTAGAATTAATGAACCCTTCTTCCCTTAATTCAACATTATAAAATGTATTCAATAGCATTATCACACTAATATAGAAGACTTGTGAATTAAAATTAACTTTAATCCAGTGGTATAATGTTTCTTGCAGCACATTCACATTGGATGTTGTGCCTTTTAGGCTACGTGGACGTCATTTTCATGTTGTAATGTGTATTTAATCACACTTTCAGGTTGAATTTTGTGTCCCAAGCCCTGATTGACCTTTTCATCCTCACTAATAGGCCCCTATTACTCCATATTTCATATCCTAAGGCTTGAATTGATCAAATACCCAATAAAATCATCATAAAAACCAAATTTATGCATTCCCTAACATCCTAGTTGGAAAAATAGCCCCTATGGGGCCTATTTTCCACTTTGGGTGAATGAGTCCCATCCAGGTGGGACTAATTCACCCAAGATGTCAAATGAGTCCCATTTGGGCCATTTTTGACTTTTGAGTGGGAAAAATTAGGTTTTAAGTTTTATTTTTCATCATGTCAACCTTGGGGATCCAATTTATGGGAAAATGAAGAGAATTTCCTATAAAATCAAGTCTCTAAACCATAATTTACATCTCTTAACTCATTCACACATCTCATATCATTCATTCATCATCTATCTCCTCTATCAAGTCAAGCAAGCTAGGGTTTTATTATTCCAAGTCATCAAGATAGCTTCCTAAAACATTCAAGGGAAGATTCTTCATCTTTTGTTGTAGAAATTCAAGATCAATTATCATGGAAAGGTAATAATCCATTCATTTCATGTTCATTCTTCATATTATTTCTTCATTTGGTTTAATTACCTAAAAGGGGTTTGACCAAGGTAATTCCCCATGCCCTAACATCCAACATCTCTCCTTCTCTTCTTGTGTGTTTGCAAATTTAGGAATCTTGAAGGATTAGAAATCATTGAAGATTATTTTGCAAACTTGTTGAAGTCATCCCCACTTTTGCAAGGAAAAAATCAACACAAAAAGTCACCAATAGTGCTAAAACCCAAGGTTCCAGATCTAAAAACTTGGAGGTGTAGATTGAGCAGACCAAGAGCTCTAGATTATATTTATGAGTTTTTTAGAAATGCCAAAGTGGACTAATTCACCCAGAGAGGTGAATGAGCCCCACTTTAACTGTTTTCCTAATATTTTTGCAAATTTGGACACCCATTTGGCTTAAATGGGCCTCGATACAATTTTTTGGAATTGGGTCTGATTCACCCAGAATGGAAAATGAGTCCCACTAGGCCTAAAAATTAGGATCAATAGCATTTTAGAAGTCATTTCCAGTCTCCAAAAAGATCTCAAGAGCATGCTTTCAGTTTTATCAAATTTTGTTATGATTTGCTTTCATTTCTAAGTGTTCTCACATATCACAATGTGTTTTCCAACAACTTGCATTTCAATAGAACTTTCACTTAATGATCAATAGCTTTTATCAATTATTTTCATTTATTTTATCTCATCTAGGAACATTTCATTCAAATTTTAATTATACTTGCATTAGTTTGAGTGAACCACCTAGGTTTTTTGTCCTATCTCTCTCCTTTTAGGTGAAAAACCCTAAGAGTGCAAGAGAAGTACATAGACCTAAAAATCTATTGTTCAAGAACAATATGTAGCATATGATATTTTTTCTACCCATGCTATGATTTATTATTGGCATACTAGTTTATTTCACCAATAGATTTTTCTATTGGTTTGAGATTATGTTTAATTTGCCAATGGATTTTTTTCCTTCATTTAAAAAAAAATTAATTTGCCAATGAAAATATTTTTTTGGTTTTAAAACATTGTTAAATCACCAACAAAAGTATTTTATTTTTATGAGCATAAGTTTAATTCGCCAATAGAAGTATCTTATTGGTTTGAAAACATGTTTAATTCGCCAATAAAAATATTTTATTGGATTGAAAAAAAAATTTAATCACCAATGAAAATATTTTATTTATTTAAAATAAATTGCAATTCACCAGGATTTTCCACAAAATTATAGCAATTGCAAAATATTTTCCAATTGAGATTAATATTTTTTCTCAAAAAACATAAAAATTCACGAATAAAATTAATATTTTTATTGGGAACTATACAAGATTTTCTAGGGTTTTACACCTTCACTAAGGGGGAGAATTATTAAAGTTATCCTTCCCTAACCCTAATTTTTTAGTCAATTCCTCGAGGCGCCTATTTGTTTAATCAATTTCACACATAAAAGTGTAATAGGTGCATAAAGAAGGATATCACTTGACATAGTTATTGTTCATTGATGGTTAGTGTTAGGGTTAGGGTTCAATTAAGGTTAGGGTTAAGTCATGATAAAGTTGGGGTTGGAGTTAATTTAGGTTTAAAAGATAAATGTTTGGATTAGTGCAATGATTAGGGTAAAATTAGAGTTTAGTTTCAATTAGGTTCATCATTAGGATTATGGTTAAGGTTCACTTAGGTTCATGAGTATGGTTTAATAAGGGTGAAGATTAGGGCTCAATAAAATATAGTGTTATGTTTCAATTAGGTGTATGGTTAGGTTTCAATTATAACTATGTTAAATTATGGGACTAGGATTGAATTAGAGTTAGGGTTAGCGTTAGAAATAGGTTTAGGGTTAAATTATAATTAGGGTTAGATTAGGGTTAAGGTTAAATTATGATAGAGTTAGGGTTATATTTTAATTAGGGTTAGGGTTAAGGTTAGGGTTAGGGTTAGGGTTAAGGTTCACTTAACATTAGTATTAGGGTTAGAATTCTATTTTGGTTAGGTTTAATAAGGGTGACGATTAGGGTTGAAATAAACTTGGGGTTATTAACCCTAAAGCTTATCCTAACACTAACCCTAACCCAAAACACCAATCCTAATCCCAAATGTAAAACTAAAAGTAACACTAATTATAACTCTAATTTGAACCCTAACCCTAATCATACCCTTAACCCTAATTCTATCTCTAACCTATGCACTAATCCTAACCCTTATTTTTTAGTTAATTCCTCAAGGTGCCTATTTCTTCAATCAATTTCTTGAATAAAAGTGTAATAGGTGCTTCAAGAATGATGTCTCTTAACATAGTCTTCATTTATGCTTAGTGTTAAGGTTAGGGTTCAATTAGGGTTAGGGTTCAACGCTAACCTAATCCCAGTGTATGTGTAGGATCATGATGGGCCAAGAAGTGGTGATAAGATGGGTATGTGTAGGGTATGTGGCTGAAAACTTTTTTTAATCCAAAATTGATGAAATGAAAAGGGTTTTTAAAGGATACTTTCAGATTTCCACCAATATAAATTATGCTTTACTTTAAATTTAATAAATAATTATTATTCATTTGCTATTTGAGTTACAACTAAAGTCCTGATCCATTGGTTGATTGAAAAACATCTATAGTTTTCAAACGGTATCACATTTTTTGAATCCAAAACATGTGTCACATTCTATGATTTGTATACTATAGGATTAAAAAAAAAAAATTTAATTTCATGAAGTTTTGACCAAGTTAAGGTGGTCAAACATACGAGTTTTTAATATTTTTAAAAGTTGTAATAAAAAATTATAATTAATTATTTACTTGGGGAAAAATTACAAAAAATATGCATCACATCCATATATGAGTCCTTTACTTATATCTAAAATATTATTAAAAATATTATTATCATTTTATTGTGGTTAGGGTGGTTAGACAAACACCTACTTCTTATTTTTTCCCTAAAATTTAAGTACTATTGTATTAAAATTTTAAATTTTCACCAAATAGATTTTTTTTTTTTAAATAAACCTAGTAGTTTAGAAACTATATTCAATTTTCTACATATTCTATTCTTACATATTTTTGAAATAATATAGATAACTTATTCAAATTTTTACGTCAAGTTTCCTAACTCTGATTGTTATTTTTTTTGTCACTTAAGGGCCTTTTTCTTCCATGATGATCCTGCACATACCCCCCCAATCTTAACCATAATTCTAACCCTAACTGTAACTCTAACCCTAACCCTAATCCTAACCCTAACCATAACCTTGTTAGATGTTGTTGATATGTGGTTGTCATTGATATCAACACTATTGGCATTAATGTCTTTAAAGCTATATATGTTGAGGATATTGAGAAAATTGTAATAAAATGAGTTGCAGGTTGTCAATGATGCAGTGAAGTTTAGTATGTTGGCAAGCTCAGTATACTAATGATCAAAGGTTTTGCATTAAAGGGTTTTTTGTTGAGTATATATAGTTTATCCATGTTAAGTTTCAGAAATCCATGTGAAGATTTGATCGAGTTATTAGTATTTATGTTTTGATAGTCATTTTGTTGCTTCAGTAGGTGTTCCTAAATGAAGATGATGTGATTCTAGTAAGTTCAATTGTTGTGGATGTTTCTCTAGTGATTCATGATGCTTGTGGATGTTTATAGATCATGCTCTATCTGTGTTGCATATCTGCATTGATTGTTGTGCTCATGATTGGTGATTTTCTCTTGCATGTTCATGTTTTTCATGTTCATGGCCAACAGGGTAATTGTAGCTTGTTGTGGATCTTCATGGAATAATATTTGAAGGTGTTTCATGTTTAAGAATTTTTTTTTGGGTCTTCACTATTTTGTGGCCAACCTTGGTTGATTGACATTGAAAATTATTTATTGTTTTGGGTTGACAGTTTGCATATACATGTTTTATTATTTTATTAAAGCCAACATCTAACAATGTAATCTCTTGTTGCAGATGTATATAAGTGATTGTTTATTCCATTTGAAGGCATGCACATGTATGAGATGTGTGAATAATGTCCTAATTATTCGAAGGTAGAAGTAGAGTGTGAAGAAGAGTGAACAAAGTGTGAAAAATTGTTCATGTGTTTAAGTGGAACTGCAATCAGGCATTAGTAGATGCTATTTTCTTAGCTTAAAATCCTACATATGTAATTGAAATGTTATTGTAAGATATTGTTTCTTCCTTTGGGCAGTAAGCCTTGTTATAATTAAGCACTGAGCTCTAGGAAGTGTGCCTAAATGCATGTGCATTCCCCATTAATATTTATTTTATACTTTTAACAAGGTAGGGTATGTGCAGGATCATGGAAAAAACAGGCCCTTAAGTGGCAAAAAATTTATAAAAAATAGAGTTAGGCAACTTGATGTAAAAATTTGAATAAGTCATCTATATTATTTCAAAAATATGTAAGAATAGAATCTATAGAAAATTGAATGTAATTTCTAAACTACTAGGTTTAATTTATTTATTTTTAAATCTATTTGGTGAAAATTTGAAATTTCAATGTAGTGGTACTTAAATTTTAGAAAAAAAATAAGAAGTAGGTGTCTATCGACCACCCTAACCACAATAAAATGATAAATATTTTTTTATAAGATTTTAGATAAATGTAGAGGACTCATGTCTGAATGTGATGAATTTTTTTTGTAATTTTTTTCCAAGTAAATAATTAATTATGAATTTTTTATTACAACTTTTAAAAAATATAAAAACTTGTATGTCTAACCACCTTAACTTGGTCAAAACTTCATCAATTTTTTTTTTTAATCCTATAGTATGTGAAGCATAGAATGTGACACATTTTTCAGATTCAAAAAATGTGATATCATTTGAAAGCAATAGATGTTTTTCAATCAGCTTATCAATTAGGACTTTAGTTGTAATTCAAATAGAAAATGAATGATAATTATTTCTTAAATTCAAAGTAGAGCATAATTTATATTGGTAGAAAGCTGAGAATTTTCTTTAAAAACCCTTTTAGTTTCATTAATTTTGCGTAAAATAAAAGTCATCAACCACATACCCTACACATACCCATCATATTGCCACTTTTTGGCCCATCATAATCCTGCACATACCTAGTATAATCTTGTGGACTAACGTCCACCGTGGTTTTTCCCCTAACAAGGTTTTCGCATATTTTTTTTGGTGTTATGTATGTTTCTAATGTGTTGATGACTTATACTTTTATGGTTATTAATCAAATATAAGAATAAGGATTAATAAGTTTAATAAGTTTAAATTTATGTGACAACTAATTCACCCCCCTTTCAGTTGTTTTCCCTTGTGTTGCCAACAAACCCTAACCCTAACCTAAACCCCACTCTTTACCCTAACCCTAATAATTTTCTCTTCTATGTTTCAATGTGATTGCTACTAGCATATGTATATGATTTATTATTAATATATATAAAAACAACAAAAGATATCCTTCTCAAGACATCTATTGCACTTTTATGTGACTAATTCATTATAAAATAGACTCCTTGAGAAGAATATCTCTCAGTGTATTTTATACATATTAATAATAAATAATATATATATTCTAGTTATTTCTCATTTAGTTTTGTCAGCATTTTTAAAAAATATATTAATGCATAATTATGTGAAATCTTGAGCTCATTCACCTAGCTATTAATCACTTTTAATGAGGTACATATTTATGCATATATATCTATCATATCCATGTGTGCATATTTCTCTATACATTTGAACTATCTATCTAATTGTCACATCCTTGCAAGTACTTATATCAATGCAAACATTATCTACTTTGAATGACCTCTTATAAAAATAAATAGCAATTCTTAAAAGCTCTTACCTTAAAGTTTAATTTAGTTGTCCCATTGGTTAGAAATTAATTGGTGCATATTAAAATAAGTGCTAACTCTCTTTCTTAATACTACCAAGTATCAGGAGAATGGAAACCTCCTAAACTAAAACACATAATGGACAAAAATAAAAGTAATATTAACTTAGTCTAAGTAACTTGCAAATTGTAATTTTTTATTTAGTCAATATTTTTTTAACAAATTTTAGGTGTGGTCCTAATATTGTGAGAATTAATTAATCACCATCCTTAATGTTCTATAAAAACTTGGAAGAATTGTAAATTTATTAATTAACATGTTTTGGTGTTTTTAATTTGTTGAATTTGAGCCATCTTAAATAGAACCTAGCTATGCTTTCTTGTTTAGATCTAAGTTACTTTAAACATTTTATGGCATGTGTAATATATATGAATTCTTATTATCTATTTCCAATTTCAAATAATATATATGTGTATCTAAATATATGATAACACAATTATGTGTACATCATTCCTTTCTATATTGGAATGATGAAATTATTATAATTATGTTATTTATCTTTTATATTTGTACTCATTTTAACATACGTTATAATATGTATACATGGTGACAAACAACATTATCATGTATGAAATATTAGTCCCATCTACCTAGCTATTAACCACTTTTATCTACATATATTTATGCATGTCAATGTATCTTATTCTAGTTGTATATATCTCTACATTTGACCAATATATCTAATTATTAGATCATTGCATGCACTTATATCCATTTAGAATTATACATCTTGATTTGGATCTTAACTAATCCAAAGTTGGTTCAGGGTCATGATGGATTTACTTTCCTGTGCAAATTTGTCTTATCCTAAAATAAAATTTAAATAATAAAGAATTGTTAAATTCTCCCCTTTACCTTTCCCTACACAAAGTTGACTAAAGACATGTTTTCATGATTTGATGGCATGAGGTATTATTTAAAGATATTCATTATAATCATGTAACAAAGTAACCATCTTATCATCCCAACGCATTGAAAGATCAACTAATAGTGAAAGCACGTGGATTTAGTGAACTAAAAAGAGTAACAAAAAATTTCATCCTGAGTGTTTGTCTATTGTCCATGGTGAACTAAATATGTCTTATGATTGAAGGAGTAGAGTAGATAAGTATGGATCAAGTGGACAAAATTTTAAGAATATGATGTCACTAAAAGAAAAATATGTATATATTTGAATTTATTTTATATATATGGTTAAAAAGTTAAGAAGTAGATTGATGTTTGTATGGTGGTTTCAAGAAATTCCAATCTAAAACATGTAAATTTGATGAGGAAGAAGTTTAACATTACTTAATTTGCAAGGCACTATAGTTTAGATCAATCTATAAAATTTGAACAATATAAAAAACAATAATCTTTACTCATGCAAATGCTTATCGATCAATTATGTTAAGCTACATTCCTTTTAGAATGCCAATCCAAATGTGAAGATGTGAATGCTATTTGAATTATGTGCTTGAATACTGTTGGAATTATGTACTTAAATACTACATCTCTTTATTTCTTAGAATGAATACAATGAATGCAGAAGTAAGGCATAATAAATAATATAAAAAAACCTTGCATACATCCCGACAGAAGTAAACCATAATAAACTATTCATTTGAGATTTGTCGGGTAGACATTTAAGAGTTTGTCTGAGATGAGATGAGAGAATGAAGAGTGTTAACAGCAAAGGCCGACTCCCTCACCACATATTCCGACATCGCAGCACTGAAAGGGGGCTTCACCAGGGATGTCGTATGCCTCACATTCAACATCAGTCGTGCACTGAATATAAGTTTCGGACGGATTAGTCTCTGCTTCCACTGCCATCACTGCCAATGCTATTATTAACATCACGCAAAACAATTTTTGTGCCATTTTCCTTGATGTTGTGAAGAAAAATGTTGTGTGGGTAAGCAGGGAGAGGATATCCAATTTATAACTGGAATTTCTGTGCCTTGGTCGTCTGTTTAGATAAGCGATAAGGCCAATATGCATTGTTGGATTTCTCTATCCCATTACTCATCGCCCAACAGTCCCAAAGATTCCTTCCTCCTCTGGAGATTTAATCGAGATTTTACACTTTCAAAATAATCACCACCTTCGTTGCATTTATTTCCTTTCAAACCAGACAGCGAGGTCTTGTACGTGGAATAAGCTAATGAAGGTGCTTCACCAAATAATTTTCAACATCATTGCTGTAAGTTATTGTCTTCTTTGAGCACCCACCATTGACGTTACGAGAACACCTGAAACTATTAAAGGGACTACCAAATCTCATTGGAATTTGCATTAGGTCTATGGAAGCATATAAATAATCATATTTTAAAGGAAAAATGGGGATTCAATAAGGGTTGTTATAGAATTATTATGGTCATAAAGGAAAAAAACTGCGTCCTGAAATAGTGGTTTCTCAATCAAATCTCAAGAATGCTAATCAATGGAACCTCCACTTTGACATTTCAACTCCTTTTAAGAAATGAAGAGGTCCAAAGATCAAAGATGGGTTGTTTGGAGCCCACCTTGAAGGGGTCAGACTAAAGTGAATTTTTACTATGGGGTCAGATTAAAGTGAATTTTTACTATGCATCAAAGGGCAACCTGAGTAATTCAAGGGATGGAGAGGTTATTTGAGATGATATGGGACTTTATTAAAAAAAAAAATTATCCCTTAGTCACTAGAAGAGTCACTTTGTTGAAGCAATGACTAACTTCAAATATATTCATGTAGCTTCTGATATGGGGTGTAAGAAATTAATTGTTGAAGTTGATTCCTTGAATATTATATATTGTCTTTGAGGTGCTCAACCTCATAGCTAGATGAGTGGAACTTTCATAAGTGATCACTTAAAACCTCAAAAGACTTTTGAGGAGGTCCATTTTAGACATATGCTCTAAGAAGGAAATAGAGTAGTGGAATTTTTTGCTAATTATGGAGTCCATAAATGATGACATCAAGATTTGAAATGCATTTAATTTCATCCCAATCAAACTAAGGGATTAATTACTAATAGTTTCACCCCTTGTGGTGGAAGATACTTGATGCATAATAATGAGTAAGAGGGGAATGCAAACCATCATTTATTTATTTCTCTTGAATCTTTGATGACATTGAAATTAAGTATTTATCAATGTTTTCTAGCCTCTTGACTCTAAGAAGTATTGGTCATTGTATATGAATAGGACAACATATTTATTTAAAAAGACATACATATTTATTTAAACACATGATAACATCATCATGTGTATCGTATTCCTTTCTATTTTGTAATAGTGAAATTATTATACCTATTTTATTATTCATTTAGTTTTGTTATCATTCTAAATAAATGTCTCAATACATGTATATGGTGATAAATCACATAACTACATGAATGTGGAGCTCATTTAGCTAGCTATTAATCACTTTTAGTGGCACACATCTCTATGCATCTGGGCCTATTTTATCCCTATGAGCACATATCTCTCTACATTCAACCTGTGTATCTACTTAAAATCATATACCTTAAATTTTAATTTAGATGTCCCATTAGCTAGATAAACTTTGGTAAATGTGAAAATAAGTGGTAACTTTCTTTCTAAATACTACCAAATATTAGGAGAATGCAAACCTCTTAAATATAAACACATAATATACAAAAAAAAAAGTAATATTAACTTAGTCTAAGCAATTTCCAAATTTTGATTTTGTATCTATTTAATCTTTCTTGGAACAAATTTTAGGTGTGGGCCTAATATTGTGAGAATTAATGAATCGACATCCTTAATGTTCTATCAAAACTTTAAGGAATTATAAATTTATTAATTTATTCATGTTGATGTTTGTAATTTGTTGAATTTGGGCCATCCTGAATATAACCTATCTATGTATCGATTCTTATATCCATTTTCAATTTCAAAAGATATATATGTGTATCTAAACACATGATAACATCATTATGTGTACCTCGTTCCTTTCTATTTTGTTGAAATTATCATATTTAAGTTATTTATCATTTATTTTTGTAGTCATTTTAGGACATGTTTATTAGAGTAATTAAAACATCACTTGATAATTAATTAATCATTAATTAATTATTAAGTCCCTCATTACTTTATTCACTTAAGCTAAACTTACGAGTGCTTTTTTATTTATTAGGTTTGACTAAGTATAGGTCAAGCTCTCTCATTGCACGAGATTAAGAAACTTGTCACAATCTAATCAAATCCTCATTTAGGATTTTCTTTTTCTTTTGTAAGGATTGATAATTCATTATAATCATTATTCACATTTATTATTCAATACAAAAGGTATATCAAATGCTCGTGTGGGTCAATATTTTCTCTATTATTTGCATAGAAAATCATTTACTTTGATCTTTTGTATGTGATAGGAATTTAAGTTGTAGGTGATTACTAAGAGCTATGGGATTCACTATCAACTCCAACATAGTATTAGAGTACTAGATCTATCACTTCCTATCAAATTCTAAGAGATTGGGTCTTGAGGGAAAAATCATCTCATCTTAGAGTGAAATGAGAATCATCGTTGAGTCCAGAATGGAAAAAAACCCTAAGATCATTTGTCATTTTATTAAAATTTATGCATTTGAGGGTAAAATCAAGAAGTTGGCTCCACGAAGAGGGGAAGTTTCAGCCAAAAGAAAAATCTCGCAAAAAATACATACACATTATTAAAAAAAAAGTGTATGCATTATGCATCAAGTACCCAAGCCTAAAAAAATGTGTACACATTATAGAATGTGTATGCATTTTATAACACATATAAGTCATTTATTTAGAAAATTAAATACCTTTTAGAAACATGTACGCATTTTAAAACACGTCTGTGTTTCTAAAAAGCTTTTAATTTTTAAAATAATCAAGCAAATAAAGAATGTGTATGTGTTTTGTAACACGTACACATTTTTAAAAAATGCATATGTGTTTTTAAAATTTTGAATCCCCAACCCACATGTTGCCTCAATTTTTGGCTCAAGAAAGGCTTTGTAACCTAAACTTTAGCCTTAGAACTACAACTAAAAAACTAAGGTAGATTCAACAAGAATGTTCAACTTTGGCAATATTGTTGATGGACTTTTTTTTTGAATCAATCTATGAAATTAATACCCATTAGAGAAAACAATGTCTACTTTCTAAATATATAATTTTTATTAAGATTGAATTATATTTGTTATTTTTTTATTAATTTCTAAGCAAACTAGTCCATAAACTTGAAATATCATTTTTTTTTGTTTTTAATTAACTTTTTTTTTTGTTAAGTTTCTTGTAAAAACAATTAAATGGCATCAATTTTTAGACAATTCTCTACAAAATAGAAAAAAAATGAAAAATGTTTATTTTACGTCTAATTATGCTATCCGCACACGTTGATTTTTAAAAATAGCAATTAAGGCCAATAAAAATTCAATAAAAAAAATATTCAAAAAAAATTACAAAAAAAATACTTTTGTTTGGGTCAAAAATTGGTGTCTATACACATGCATTGTATGGTAGAAAAACATGGACTTTTAAAAAGTGGTTTTTATACATCCCTATCAAAATTTAATTTCTATTATCTAGGTATTTGAATAAATTACATATTTGGAAACTAGATTCAAAATGGTAAATTTCATATTGCTGACTTTTTTCAACATTCATTGTGTATGTGCCTCAAATTTTAGTCCAAGTGTGAAAAATTCTGAAAAACAACAAAACACTTCCACTTTTTGAGTTTTTTGTGGACCCAACTTCTTGCATCAACTTGAAAAAAAATTTAAAAAATTAGGGGCTTGAGATTTTCCTACAAAAATTCATACGACCATACAAAGCCATATGACTCCTAGGTGCTCTTCCTATATCACACAGACAGGGTTGCAAAACAATAAATCTCTTTTCTTTTCAAATTTTTGTAGGGATTTCAAAAAAATCCAAGGTTTTAAAAACTATCTCAAAATAATTTAAAAAAAAAAGAAAAAAAAATTAATTAATGTGCAGGTTATTGCATGTACCCTAGCAGTGTTGACAATTATCGTGGGGCCCACTCTTCAGCCAAAGACATCTTAAGAGCCACTTGACAATTTGTACTCACCAGCCAACAACTTTAATCCATCCAACGAATTTCTTTACCAATCACTACAAGTTAATTGGTGCAAACACACCAGGGTAAAAGCACAATAGTGTGTCACACTTTTGGCAAAATAAATAGTTCCAAACAAATTATTTTTGATTGGAAGATATTCGGTTGAAACCACATGGCACCAACACGGAAGGTACCTTTTTCAATCGAAGATGTTTTCGCCAAATACATCTAGCCAAAAATATGAAAATAGTGAGCGTATTTGGTATTTATAGATTGAAAATATCAAGAAATTTTCGGCCGAGTATGTTTTGGAGAAAAAAATTAGGGAGAAATGAAGTTTTTTTCACTCTATTTCTTGACGTCCTGTGAAATCACTCTTTTCTAAAATTTTCAGCATTCCAAAATCTGTCCTTAAATTGATAAAAACATAACTTTTTTTTTTTAAATTAAGAAATTACAGGAATAAAGTTCATCAAAAGTTCTACATTTCATTAGTTTACACCATTTTCAAATTCAAAACATAAAGACCACTTTTATGTGGTGGAAGTTAAAAATTGTGTTTGTTGTTGGTTGATTCCTTTATAAAGTGTGACATAGGTTTGTGCTTTTACCCAACAACAACACCAAAATCCATCTAGGAATTTTTTTTTGAAGTGAAAATCTTGATGAACATAATCAACTCGGCATATTCTGCTACAAAATTTTCTCTGTAAATTTTTTAGAAGTAGAAAAGGCATATTTTGACTATTGTATTATTTTCTTGTTGAGACAGTCTTATTTTCTAATGAGAAGAATATTTCAGGAATTTTTTTTTGCTTATGTTAGCATAATTTCAATCGTATGAACAATCGTGCAAATGCCTTCATGCACCCTCTTAGCCCCCATTTTCCCTAAAGAAGTATTTTTTTATCATTTTGGCATAACTTGGGCATACAATGTCAAAATTGAGAAAACAAGATATTTTCGGAAAGCTAGGTCTAAAAGCTTTCTAGTGGTTTAGGTCTCATAATCATACTTTTCTACTGGTTTATTCTTCAATCAAATTTAGATTTTCATTTTTCTATTTCAAGCTCAAATTTTCACCTTATCTCCAATTTTCACAATTCCATTTGCGTTGGAGAGGTATTTTAGATCCCTTCATATCTATTTATGTATTTTTTCTAGAATCTTATGTAGGTACATTTTATTCAAATTTTTGTGTTTTCACTTTTTTTTCAATTACTTGAGCATGTTGGCACTTGGAAAGGATCTATTTGCATGCAATGACTTCATTTGATCTACTTTACATGAATTGAGGTTATGAGTCTCTAATTTTTCATTTGTGGAAGTATCATGGGTTTTTCTATTCATCCTTTTGTGGTAATCCTAGCAAAGGATAGCTTTGAGTCTTAGTGAAACACCATCTTGATACATCTTAGATGGCTAAATATTTTGATTTATCTATATGGACCCATTCCTACAACAAACACACTAATGATTTATTTAGCATGGGGTATTATTAGTGATCTTGTTGTAGGGGTTACATGTTTTAGTGTTGATCTTGACACTATGTGTGTTGTATCAAAAATTGATTATCGCCACACACTTTGGAATAAAATTTGGGAGATCCATGAAGACCATGATATATCTCCATTCCTAGAATATCCTACTATAGATTGTATGATTGCACTTGCAGATGCAAAATCCATACCCTTTTATGATGATACTTTAGAGGAGCTTGATTATATCACAAGTATTGCATGTTTTGATGGTTCAGAGACCTGTCTTCATGTTCCCACTCTTTAGATTGATTATTTATCACCATCTTTTATTGTTTATGATCAACTTGGAATCACCACATCCTTGGCCCATGTTGGTTAGTGCAACAAGACATTCATCATCTTATAGACACAACTCCTTAGGATTTTTATCTAATAAACATATCATTCTTGTTTGTAGAGTCTTATATTGCATATTTGGAGCATTAATTTGAGGGCATTCATCTCCTCTTTGTTGATTACACATCATCGTTGTTGGAAAATCATCTTCATCATCTTTGGAGCTTGTTCTACATCCATCTCCACAAGATTTTTTATTGACATCATTTGTTTCTGACAAGTCAACACTTGAGCATAATTCAAAGGAACACATTAGTTGGATTTGGATTCTTGATTCTTCCAAATTTTTAGATTGGATTCTCTAATCACCAATGGACCTATGAGAGATTCATTTTTTTATACATGGGTACCTCATCATTCCTTCTAGTTGAGACCTAGCCATGCTTTCGTCATTGTATTCTTCATCGAGATTTCTTAGCTTCTCCCTAAGTTGATCTTAAGAGGGTTGTGGTGGAGTAATTAGGATCACTTTATTATTAATTAATAATTAATTAATTCTTAAGTCCCTTATTACTTTATTCAAACTTAAAAGTGTCTTTTTATTTACTAGGTTGGACTAAGTAAAGTCAAGTTGTCTCTAATCTTGTCGAGGACACTAATCAGACACCTGATCTTTTATTAATTTTGGAAAGGCTCGATCATCATCAAAAATCATATAGGTGCCTAGTCCCATCACATCAAAGTTGTCAAATGGGTAAGACTTAATGAATTCGTTGAGGAGGACCTCCTCTTCGAGAGTCCAATCACTCGTGCCTTCTTCGTCTTCCAACATCTCTACATAATATCTCTTCCTTTGCAAAAAGGAGGTATGTGTTTCTTCAAAACATAGGACTGTGTTGTCCGCTATTTTTTTTGGATGTAAAGATTAAAACAAGATTTTCATCTTCGCCCCATGCTTGGTCCTCAATATTAGGTGGGGCCAATTGAGCACCAAATACCCACCAATATTTGTAATGAAATCTCTTGAGAGACACATCCTGAAGATCGTGGGAATGTTTATCACCACTACTTCTTGTGAGACCATTTGGCTTAGACATGAGAAGAGGGTTAAACAAATATCTTTAATGTGATTGATGGTCAAAACCTTCTTTCCATTCAAAATTGCATGATTCCCTTCTCAAGGGGATCATATTTAAGTTTCAGGGCATCGACCACTTGCTTTGGCATGATCGTTGTACTAGCTCTTGAATCAACCATATTATTATGCAAAAGTTTATCTCCCACAATGAGTGTTAAAAAGAAAGGTGTGGGATTTGGCTTGCTTACCTCTTTCTCTTTTGCATTGTCCACATTGTTCATAAAATTTGTGACTTTTAGAGCTTGAGGTTCCAATGTGGGTTCTTTATCTTCACTTTGATTGCACAATGGAGTCGCATCCATTTGCAATACTTGTTCTTCCTTCTTTAATGCTTCCTAAAGAAACTTCTTTTGTTTGGGAATAGATATGGCATCCCATAGAGATATGTTAGCAAGTGCCTTCTTTAGTTGTTCCACCACATTGAGCATTCCCATTGGCTGGACCTTGGGCTTAAATGGAAGTATCTCTCTCATCTTCAGAGGAAAATGATCCATCATGAATGGGCTTGGTATCTTTTCCATCTCCTTCTCTCACAATGGTGGAGTTTTTGGATGTTGAGTAGGTCAGCCCGTGGCCTACAAAGCCTACTTTTCTTGCAATGGTGTTTGATGTGGTTGAGGACACAATAGAGCTTGTTGTATGTATTCTCATGTGAGCCTTATTTTAGATCTTTTCTTGTATTCTAATTGCACTTGTGGGGCACTAGTTGTAGGAGATTCATTCATGAATATAGCATCTTCTTCCTCCATCCATAAAAATAGCACTTGGTCAGGTGTAATATCTAGCTTTTGTTCTAAAGACATTCCTTACATTTGAGCTTTAAAGTGGGCATTTTCCATTTCAGGAGACTCATATTCTTCTGCATTCGAGAGTGCACCCTTGTTTTGTTGTTCCACTATCTTTTGTTGCATGTTTCCCCTTGAAATTTTTTGGGGCATGTGACTATTACTACATGGGAAGCACCATACTATTAAAAGGTGCAAGAAAATTGAGAGGGAGGGTGAATTAGTTATCACCAAATACAAATTCAAATCTCAAACACTTATCAACTTCACAACCACACAATTTTGTTATTAAGTATGAACATGAAATGCAGATAACAGAAAGCAATATCAACACAATGTACACTAGATTGTACATGGAAAAACCAATAAGGGAAAAACCATGGTGAGGATTAGCTCACAATATAAAGTGATTCCAAAACCACATATATAAGGCTCACTACCAAAGGCATCATTGCCAAAATAGGACCCACTGTCCATATACAAAAGCTCACTGCATACAAGAGGACTCACTATCTAGATAAGGAGGCTCAGTGCCTACAAAAAGATTACAAAATAAAAAAGGCTTCACAACTGAAATGAACTAGTAAGAGTACACCTAACAAGTGTTGATTTAGTTTCAGTGATGCTCAATAAACTGACTTAACACACTTCATCATTTTTGCACTTCTTCACATTTGCATCATTGCAATTCGTCTCACACCACAATCTTCAAAACTATCAGACATATATATCTGACCTATTCACAAGATTCAATTAGGTTCACCTAATTAGATGTAACCAAAAAGATTGACTATCAACTTCAATCATTTAAAAAATCTTTCCAAACAATAAATCAAAACATGTATCACATTGCATCATGTCAGCATAGACCTCAGATAGGTCACACATACATCCGCATAACAAAATTAATTCACCATAACACCAATTATCCATGAGATCAGCTAGAGATAGGCTTAATAGCAAAATACAAACAAAAAAAAATGTTGATACACCATTTGAGCACTTGTGCATGAGATATTTTGAATATACATGCTTCCAACATCCATAAACCATTTCCCAAAACTAAAAGAAGCAACAATCAACCATTGAGGATTGTGGACCAAAATTATGAAGGATGTAAATTGTATACTAGTTCAAATACCCGTCAAAAATACTAGATCAAATAATGACTTAGTCTTGCAATTGCAACTCATATAACATGGTTACATTAATGAAAACACAAAATATGTATAGATAGACATTCTTCTTCATTCTTCCAACACATACCTTCTCATCTTCCACCAGTTTGTTCTGACCCAGGATTAACTCTTTACTCTATTTGTCCTTGATTGCTTGTAACGACATAGTGACTAAGACTATCAAGTTTGCGGATGTCATTTGTTGACTTCCTCCTCTTAAGGGTCCTTGGTATGTGTTCTATTGATAGGATGGCCTTCCCCCTTGATAGGTTTGAGTATCTTTCTTCAGTGGTGTTTCTTGTTGTCATTTGATAAGAGCCAACTCGTTAGTGAAAGACCATATGAGACTCTTCATATCGTTGATGTCCACGACTATAGAGGAAGAGCTCAACATGCTTGGCTGGATGGAGGGGTGTACATACATGGATTGTAGCATGGCTAACATCACCACTTGTGTAGTTGAAGAGCTTGTAGTAGATTCTTCTCAAAGACCACTAGGGATTTCTACAAATACAAGCATTGGAGGTCATGGAAAAATCTTTCGAGCATCAATCAAACTATTTTTTGGCACACACAACTAACTCATATTCATCAAGTAAGATATCCCCTCCCATGGAGGTTATCATCACTATGACGTCTAAATTGAAGGCCTTCAAGTAGAATATGAATGCCATCATAGGTGGAGGTTGGGCAGTCATAGGGATTCTTTACCAAGTTTTTTGGAACCTTGTGTTGAAATCACTCATGGTCTCTTGCAGGGTTCTTTTGATGGTGATCAATTGATGTAGCAATGAAGAGCAATCTCCCTTCTTTGAGAAGTGTTTGAACAGCCTTTCTCCAACCTGATCCCAAGAGCAAATAGAACCATAAGCCAAAGATCAATAGAAATCTTGAGATTTCCCTTTGAAAGAGGTGGCCAACATCTTAAGAGAAATGTTTTCCTCCGCTATGTTATGTACCCTACATACCTTATTTATATCTTGAAGGTGTTCAAAGGGGGTTTTGAAGTCTTCTTCGTAAAATTTTGGAATAGCCTTGAGGGAATTAGTAGATATGGCAGGCCATACACCTAAGAATGTAGTTGGTTGTAGCGGACTACCACTATCCTAGGTTACAGAATTTCTAAGAGCATGGAAAACTATGTGAGCCATGGAAAATAGATTCATATGAATCGGATATACTAATATTCTAATTTGGAAAGTTCGACCCCTAGGTGGGGTAGATAAGGCTCTAAATTCTAGGCTCTCATTTATCACTCTATTACTCCTTATAGGTGATATAGAACATGTAAGTCTTCTTCTCCTAAATACCAAGGCAGGTAACTGGGAGTACTAGAAATGACCTCTTGAAGATGCTCTTGTTTGTATTTTGGGCATGAAACTTCCATCTTATTTCCTTGAATTGATTTAAGAAATATTTCAAACTTCTCATTAGATGTTCAAAAAAATTTGGGTCCCACCGAGTGTGCTAGAAAAGGAACTCTTGATCATTAAAGCTTGCACCTCTCTAATAGCCTTATGGGAAATTCAATGAGTGGGGGACCAATTTTTACCTCACTAAATACCACTAGGATTTCTATAGAAATTTGTCTCTTCTTTGAGTTTTGGAGAAAAGGGTAGAAGGAAATGTAAATATAAAACATGAAATGGTGATGCGCCAAAGATTTTACAACATTTCAAACCCAATTCCTTTTCCATGAATGATATATAAGACACAGAATGCCACAACCCCTCATTGTTAGGAAGAGAAAAAACAACAAAGGATAAATACAAGCATAGTGTAGTCTTTCAAATCTTCCTGTAGGTAGTGTTCATTAAGGTCCAATCAAGCATAAAAGTTTCCAAGGTTAACAGAAAAACATTCAAAAATTGCATGGACCCTTCCTCTTGCTATAGCATAATATGAAGAAACAATAACCCTTAAAGAAACTAAGAAATTTCAATAGACAATCCATTTTACCAAGTTATTATCATACCACATATGCCTACAGCATGGAAATCAACCACTCAAACTACTTGAAATAAGATTAACTAATGTTTCATTCCAAACAAAAGCCTAAAGAAGGAAACTTGAAAAAGGCCATAATGTGCACAGTCTCAATGATTTGTTTCAATCAATTCATGCTTGAATACCAAATAAACTTAGAAAACAAAGATTGGATGCCAATCCAATAATAGTTTGAGTAAAAACAATATAACATGCTAGAGAAAAGTAGTGTTCTGATAATTTCTTCTAAAAATATATCTATCTCTAAGGAAAACTAAACAAACTTTTTGTTCTGAAAAAAGAAATTGGAACTCCTTCTTCAATCGTCACCTCTCATTTATTGTTGAAAAGAAAGAGAATTTCCGCCACATCCTAGAAGCAAATATTGCTAGATGTCAACATTTGACAACTCACAATTCAATCTTAGATCTCTTGTTAGGTCATAGAAATATTTTCTCATTAATTCTCAACTACCTCATCTATGTCATTTTAGATATTTAGCAAAGATAGCTATCTGAAAGCAATTAGATCCTAGAAAATACCCTGGCAGAAATCTAGTTGACCAATCACATAGATCAGCAGCACTGACTCGAAGTTTCCATCCTAAAAATAAGGAAAACCCATCATGCTCCAAAAAAAATTAAAAGAGATCACTTTTAAAGGTGCACACTTCCTCTAGCAAAGAGATGATGTGTCGAGTAGGCGGGGATTCTCAGGTTTAAGAAAATTTCCCTTGAGAAAATCTCCACTAAGCTAACACATGTCCTAGCTTTCTTCTGAAAGGAAGACAATAACCAAAAGTTGTGCAGCCATCACTTGGCACATTGCATGCCTTTCAAAAACACTTTTTATTTTGAGTGTGAACTCATCCCAAAGCAAAAAACATATAAATTTCTTTACATTATTCTCATTTATTATCAAGTGTTATAAACATATTTCATATCATATTCTTCTATTGTGCAACTTATTTCATTACAAGTATTGATTCTTTTAAGTATTTTTTATCCAAAGAAACACTCACTAGTCAAATGGTTGAGTGGGTTGTGATAGTAAGTGATTTTGGTATAGAGTATGTAGACGGAAAGGCAATAAATGGATATGTCATTATAGATCAGTTAGTGAAAGAACCTTTTTTAGATGATAGTTCTCTAATATTAGACTTTCCAAATGAAGCAATTTTCACCATCACCCCTACAATTAAATGGAAATTATACTTTGATCAATCACATATATAGCATGGTTTAGGGGTACGAGTCCTATTAATCACTCCTCATAGTGATTGTATCCCAAAATTACATCAGTTGGCATTTCTATGTGCTAATAACATTGTTGAGTATGAAGCACTTATCATAGGGCTTAGAGTGGAAATCCAATGTAAAATTAAAGTGTTATAGGTCTATGATGATCCAAAGCTAGTGGTTAGACAACTCAATGACGATTATCAAACAAAGTATGATAAGTTGTTACCATATAAGAGGATGGTTGATAGATTCAAACAATATTTTTCATCTATCTCCTTGGAGAAAATACCCAAATTGAATGATCAAGTTGCACATGCTATAGAAACTATTGGATCTCTCCTATATATGTCACACAATAGTCAAATATATGAGTTTCTAGTTGAACAACTTCTATTTCATTCTCTCTATTTCCCCAAGTTAGTATTTTTGTCTTAAATTGTTGGTCCTAACTCACATTATACCATGAAATTTATACCTACCTAGATGATAACACTATCCCACCCAACCTTAGACTAATAACTAAAAGAAGACCTTTATCCTCCACTCATCCCACGTAACCATTATTGGTACATTACTTAAATTTCTTAACTTGGAACAAGAGAAAATTCCCCTACATGAGGTAAATGAACATTTTTTGGGGCTGCATTATTGTGGCTCTACCCTTGCTAAAAACATATTGAGAACATGTGATATTATTGGCCTACAATGGATCAAGAGATACACCAATTTACCAAGAAATATTTGTAGTGTTAGCAACATGGAGATATCATTCACACACTAGCACAAGGGTTACAACCAATTACTAAACTATGAACCTTTCATATAATTGGGACTCAAAATGATAGGAAAGATTCCCCCACTTCATCCAATGGTCGTAAGTTAATTATTACCACCATTAAGTACTTTACAAAGTAGATTGAAGTCATGCCTTTAATATACATCACTAGAAAATAGATAGTGAAGTTCATCCTTAACTACCTATTTAGTTATTATGGTATTCCCCACACTACCATCATAGCTAATGGTACATCCTTCAAAAATTAGGACGTCCAAAGTTGCTACTCATAATTTTATATCAAACCCCATTTTCAACACCATATTATCCTTAGAGCAATGGTCAACATGAAGCACCAAACAAAACCATAATAAAATCCTAAACCTAAGATAGTTAATGATGTTGGTTGAGATTGTCACATCCAACTTAATCCCTTCTTATGGGCTCATTGTACTAGTATCTAAACACCTACTAATGCTACACCATATTCTATAGTGTATGACACCAAAGCAATCTTTATTATAGAGGTCAAACTCCCTTCTTTGAGGGTGTTGTTGGAACATCTTGTTGGAAAAAAATCATGTCGAGTATCTATGTTATTTGAGCTATAGTTTGTAGATGAAGGATGTCTCATTGTTCAAATTAAATAAATTATAGGCCTATAAAAATCTTCTTTGTCATGGTTACAACAAAATGATCAAGAACCAAAACTTTGAAGTAAATGATCTAGTACTTCAATAAAACAAGAATAATTAGCTAGATCAAGATAACAAGGGAAATTTTGAATCTAATTGGTTGAAACCATTTGTAGTCATAACAAGCTACAGGTCAAGAGCTTATCAACTTGTAACACCTAAAAGTGAGTCGGGTTATAAAAACCTATCAACAATAGTCACCTCAAGAAGTTTCATTCCTAACCCTCGAAAGCCTATCTCTAGAATCTATAAAAAACACATCATTTATCATTTCAATCTCTCCATGAATTTGAAAAACATTGCATCCATACTATACTCATTTTATATTTCCTTTTCTAACAAGTTTATGCTAAAGTATTTTATAAATCCACATACTATTCAAATAAGCACAATTGCATCTTATAATGGAGTAAGACTAGGCATTTCAGTGGAGGTAGGTAGTTAGATTAGTTTGATTTCATTTTCTTCCATGTTTAATTTTCACACACTTCATTGAGATTAGGCCATTCAATCATTGAATTAATTTTTTATAATTATTTAATTCCTTTTCTTGAATTCATTGATCTAATTTATTCTATTCAGAAGTTGCATTCATTAAATTATATAAAAAGAATGCTCTTTCATTCATGAGAGATAATTAGTTAAGTTGACATTTTATAAAATAATAAAATTATTGTTATTTCCTTTCACACACTCAAACATTACACTCATATGCAATTGAAAAATCAAAGCACAAATTTCCTTTCATAAGTTTTAGAAATTTCCTATTATTTAAGAAGACATTATTAAATGAACACCAAGAAGTAAAATGATCAAACAAACTCAACAAACTAATATACAAATGCAACAAGGAATTCAAGCATCCACTTCCTCTCTCTTCTAATATCAAGCCCATGTGTCCTAAAATATGAAATATTGAGTGATGGATGAATTAACCAAAATTGTTTGATGGATCAAAGAAATATTCAATGCTATGAAATTCTAAGAACAAGCTAAAATATTGCACCAAATCGAAGAAGAAAATGGTAGGAATCATGACATAGAATTATCCAATGGAAGAGAGTTATATCTCTTCAAATAGTTAGTCAGACTTGAAACTCATAGGAATAACACCTTTAATGTTTTTTGTTTCTCAATGATAGCTTAATTAAATTCAAGCTAGTGACGCACTTAGACAAATTAAAATCATATTTATCTATATATTGAAAACATTCTTCTTCAAATAAAATAAAAATAAATGAAAAATAACATAAATATATAAATTTCACCACTATAAAACATAACTAAATAATAATAACAAACTTTTGCATGCATCTATGATAACATTGTTAAAGCACATACTCACAAAACCTACCTGCTCTTCTTGCTCTTTGGCTGCATTTGAACTTCCTATGCACATGGTGGATTCTGGCCTAGGGGTAGCTCATGGACCCCCTCTTCCCACCCCTGACCTGAGCCTTACCTTGTCTCATGTAGACTCGTGTCCCTTAGGAGACACTACTGGCAAGATAGGCCTTTTGTCTGTGGATCTTTTGGTGCCACATGTGTCTTCATTTGAACTGTTGATGATTGAGATTCCTTCGGAATCCCTCGAGCGGAAAGATGTTCTAACCAATAGTAAACTAGGCCCTCTCCCTCCTTCTCATGAGGATGAGATTATTGTGTCTAGAATGGACTTTTCTATTTTTTATTCGGTTAGCAATAGGATCCTCTCTTCTATGGAGAATGTTGTGGTGGGTAGGTTTCTCTCTTTCCACCCTATTGTGGATATGGTCAAAAAATGGATTGTTGTTAAGTGGAGGCTCAAGGGAAGTGTGGAAATCTGCACTATGTCTGGTGGGATTTTCCATTTAAGTTCACGGTTCCTAAAGATTTGTTATCGGTTCTGTCCTCAGGACCGAGGGTCTATGGTAAGCATAGTTTAGCTTTATGCCATTGGAAACTAGGGTTTAACCCTAAGGTGGACCTCAATAAGTCAGCTTTGGTCTAGATTCACTTTCCCGGGCTACCACTGGAGTATTAGGATGAATCAATATTTAAGAGCATTAGTGACTCCTTGGGAAACTTCATCACTTCTAATTCCATCACCAAATCCAATTCTAGGTTAGTGTTTTCCCACTTCTGCGTGAATATTTGTGTGAAAAAATCTATGCCTAACTTTGCTAAGCTCTACCCTAAATTTAGGTCATTGGTTCAACCTATGTGCTTTGAAAATGTTGTGATGTTCTGTCAGAAGTGTGCCAAACTGGGGTACCTTATTTCTGATAGCAAGTCTACCTTTAATAAGGATCTTATTAAGAGAGACTTTGTTGCTCCCTTTGGTTCTCCTCCTAGATCTAAAGACCCATCCAAAGAGGGCTCTACTTCCTTTGACGGCTTTTCTTGACATCCCTAGCTCGGAGAATCCTCTCATTCTTGGTGCTCCTATTCCTGAGTTGGTGATTGTTCAGACTAAGGTCCTTGCTAACTTGTCCATAGCTGAGTTTATGGATAATACTAAAATTATAGAAGTGGATAACCCTGAATCTAGGACTGGTGTTGGGGAAAAGGTCTCTACTAGTGGTGTGTTGTTGAAAGTGGCCTCTATTGGTACTAGTGAGACTGTTGGTGAAGAGGGAAAAATATGGGAGGATCTAGGTATGGGGGAAGAGTCTGATTTCATCCTAGAAGATTTGAAACAAGAATCTATTGTCGGTGAGGAGAACTAGATTACTCCAAATAAAAAGGAGAGGAAGAAAAAGGAAGATGTGGGAGGCGATTCCAAGCCTGGTAGGCCTACCCAAAGATTCATGAGCTTAAGGGAAACCAAAAATGAGATTTATTTGGGTAAACAAAGGATATTAGAAGTGTCCTCAAAGAAAGGTAAAAAATGAAGGTCATGTCTTGGAATATGTGTGGGATGAATAGCTCCCATAAGCAACTTTCCTTAAATAATTATATTCTAGAACATAAGATAGATGTATTACTCCTACAAGAAACAAAAATGAAGAAAGCTAGTTTTGATAATATTGTTAGTTTCTTTTAGCCTGGGGCCTCTTTCTCTTATAATGATGTTGAAGGGGCCTCTGGAGGTCTTGCGGTGCTTTGGAACCCTTCTAGGTTAAATGGCACTAAACTGTTCTGTTGTTGAAATAGTGTCGATGTATCTTTTACCTTCCCTAGTGGCTCTTGGTCACTTATCAATGTGTATGCACCCAACCAAAGGAATTGTAGACTTGCACTATGGATGTCTCTAACTGACTGGATAAATAAAAATAGTGGGTCTCACTGGCTAGTGGCTAGGGACTTCAACTCCCCCCTTTTTCCTTTGGAGAAAAGTGGTGGCCTAATTGACTACTCTAATAGCATGGTTGATCTGGCATAATTTTTAAGTTCTACAAGTTTGAATGATATTGATTTTTCAAGGAAATATTTTACCTAGTCCAACAGACATATGGATGAAGACTTGATTCAAGTTATATTGGATTGCTTCTTATATTCTTGTAATTGGTCTAGCCTACTTAGTGCTTCTTTACAAGCTTTACCTAGGACTGTTTGTGATCACAGTCCCTTATTACTAACTTTGTGTGATGAGTCTATTGTCGGACCTTATCCCTTCTATTTTGAAATCATGTGGAATTCCCATCCAGACTTTAAAATGAAAATTTTTGAATGGTGGAATATCCCTATGCATGATTCCCCCATGTTAAAATTATTCTTTAAGATAAAACACATTAAAGGTATGGTTAAAGGCTGGAATAAAAGGGTTTTTGGGGATGTTTTCCAAAAGAAAAAAATCATTGGGGAAAAGTTGAAAATGGTTCAAAAGAGAATGGAGGTGGGTGATATTAGCCTTTCCACTTGCATCCAAGAGAATGATATTCGGTGGGAGTGGGAGAAAATTCTTAAGAGGAGATTTTCTAGAAACAAAAATCTAGGGTGCAATAATTGAAAGGAGATAGGAACACTTACTTCTTTCACATTTCTACTATCAAACATAAGAAGAGGAACTAGATAAACAAGCTACACAATGCTCAGGGTGAGGTTGTTAGTAATCCTTCTCTCATTGGGTTAGTGGTTGCAAACTATTTCTAGAAGGCTTTTGTGGCTCCCATTGATGCTGCTAATTTGGATCTTGATATTCTACTAGTGGACTCGCTTCTGAACTTAATTTCCCAAAATAAAAATATGGGGATTCTAAGTGTTGTTACCCCTAAAGAGGTTAAGCTAGCCACTTTCAACATGGGGGATTTCAAAGCTCCGAGCCCTGATGGTTTCCCTCTGGCTTTCTTTTAGTCCTTCTAGGAGATCATTAGTGAGGATCTTATTCTAGTTGCTCGTGATTTTTTCAAATCTGGTAAGATTCTTAATCAACTAAATCACACTTTCATTGCTCTTATTCCCAAGGTGGTGTATCCTCAACATATTATTTACTTTCACCCTATAAACCTTTGTAATAATTTCTATAAAATCCTCTCAAAAATTCTAGTTAACCGTATCAAACCTCTTCTTGATAAAATCATCAACCCTACTCAAAAAGTTTTTGTGCCTGGTAGGCATATCCTTGATGCTACCATCACAACACATGAACTAATTTATTCAATGGATAGATGCATCTATGCTATAATGGCCCTTAAACTAGACATTTCTAAGGCCTATGACAAGGTGATTTGGAATTTTGTTCCTAAAGTTCTAGCTAAGTTCAATTTCAATCAATTAGTGATCAATCTTATTATGGAATGTGTTACTACTATTAAGTACTTTTTTTTGGTAAATGGCTCTCCCTTTGGGTTCTTTCATGTTAGGAGAGGAATTAGACAAGGAGACCCCCTGTTTCCCTATTTTTTCATAATGGTGGTGGATGTTCTAAGTAGGAACTTCTCTAATATGTTGTCAGAGGGGTCCATAAAAGGAATTAAGGCTACTACCACCCTTGAGCCAACAGTGATCCAACAATTTATGGATGATACGCTTCTATTTGGGAAAGTCTCAGTTTTGGAAGCTAGGAAATGGAAAAATTTCCTAAACAATTATGATGCTTTCTCTAGACAATGCATCAACTACAATAAAAGCATGATTTACTTCTTCAATAGCACTCCTAACCTAAAAAATTGGGTGACTGTTGTTTTGGGATGTCAAAGAGGTTCTCTTCCCTCAGTTTATCTTGGGCTACTCCTAAATATCAAAGAGGTCACCCCTAAGTTTTGGAATACTATTCTTGAAAAGATTCAAAGGAAACTTGTTGGGTGGAAAGGTTCTTTACTCAGCCATGCTAGCAAGCTTCAGCTTCTCTCTATTGTTCTTCAATGTATCCCTAACTATTTCCTATGCATATTTAAGATACTTAGATATATTGTTGATAAATTTGAGAAAATATAGAGGTCTTTTCTCTGGTTGGACACTAAGGAGAAAAAGAAACTCGCTTTGGCTAAATGGTATAAGGTCTTCCAACCGAAAGGGTGTGGTGGTCTTGGGATAAGAATCATTTCTAATTCTAACAAAGCTCTTATGGCCAAAGTGGGTTGGGATCATTTGAGGGATAGGAAGGAATAGTGTGAAATAATGAATGCCAAATACCTTTTGAACCTGTCATTGATTGACTACCTTTCAGAGGCCCACCCTATAGGATCCTTGGTGTGGAAGGGTATATGTAGTCTTCAGAAACTTATGAGAAATGGGATTAAATGGAAGATTGGTAATGGTAAAAAAATAAAATTTTGGGAAAATTCTTGGTTACTTGACTCTCCCCTGGACTCTTCTGAGTTCAAGTTTCTTAAGGTCAAGCCCAACAAGTATTTGGTATATATATTAGTGATTATCTTCTTGGACCCTTAAGAGCTAGGAAATGGAATGACATTAGTCTTTTTTGTCCTTTATCCCCTAATCTATGTCTCCCAGCTAGAAGGCTACATGAGTTACTCTCTCTCACTAAGATACCCCCTACTCTTCATGAGGATGATTTATTCTAGATCCATAATATTCAGGGTGATCTTACTATTAAAACTGCTTACAAATAGCTTACTAATTAGGGGGTGACCAATAATCTATGGAAAAAGGTTTGGAATAGATACATGATGTCGAAAGTGAACTTTTTATGGTGGGTTGAATGTCATACCCAAATTCTTACTCAGGATAATCTAAGATAAAGGGGATTCCAAATCCCCAACAAATGCCTTTTATGCAAATGCAATGAAGAATATGTTGATCATCTATTGTTACACTGCCCCTTTACTATTGAGGTGTGGGAGTTGGCTATTGGAAGATTAGGGATATAGTGGATTATGTGCAAGGAAATCACATCCTTTATTTTGAGTTGGTCTGAACTTTTTCCCATTTTCTAACTGGGAAAATATAGAATCAAGTTCCCCCCATTATTTGTTGGTGCTTATGGAAAGAGAGGAATAATAGGATATTCAGGAACACTGATATGAATCCAAAAGAGGTGTTTGGTATAGAAGCTCAACTCATTAAGGAAAATATTGCTCTCTTCAAAGGAAAAAACCTAGATAAAGGTCCCACTAAGTTAGAAATAAGCATACCTAAAGGTTGGCATCAAAATATGGATTCCAACTCATATGACAACTCCAAAATTCTAGCTAGGAGAGCCATTATTTGGAAACCCCCTGACAAAGACTAGTTTAAACTAAACTTTGATGAGGATAGTAAGGGAAAATTGGATAGAGAAAGTATACAAGGTGTTATCGGATATCACAGAGGAAAGTGGGTGGACGGTTATGTTGGGGGGAATGGTCAACATTCTTCTATGATAGTGGAAGCTAAATCATTGTTAAAGGGCCTACAGATTGCAGTTTCCTTAGAGATAGAGAACTTTTACATTGAAGGTGACTCTAAGTCCATAATTAATGCTATAAATTTTGATAGACTCCTAGGGTGGAACACTAAGGATATTCTTCTTGACATCAGATTGCTTATGGCTAAATTAAAATTAAAGGTGGCAAGTCATATTTACAGAGAGGGAAACCAAGTGGCTGATGCCTTAGCCAATTTTTGATCTCATTAGAATTTATCCAAATGCTAGTGTGATTTAAGTCTTCTTCCACCAAATATTTAGAGTATTATAGTTAAGGAACAAATCCCTTTCATGATTAATGATGAAAACACAACATGTACTTAGCTGGATTCTTGGGGGGTCCACAAGCCTTCTCGTTTGGCTTTCTGGTCTTATTGTGTTGATGAGATGGATGATTAGCTGTATTGATGTGATGGATACTAAGTGGATTTTTTCAAATTATAGATTAGATCACATTTGGAATAAGGAAATCATTTTTTTTTGTGGAAAGTATCGATTGATTAACTCTAAGCTAGACTATACTTGTCGTAATCTCCTTATGGGGATTTTCTTAAGATCGTGGATTTTCAAATTTTGTTTTTTTGAATTTGATGTGACTTGTAATTATGAGACTAAGCTCCTCTTTGTCTTTTCCTTACGCGCTATTTTGGTTTTTCACTTTATAGCTTCTACTTGTGGTTTATCTAAAATTGACCAACCTCTAATTGCTATCTTTTTAGAGATTTCTAAATATTTCCTTGTAGCTATCCTGCCTAGATTTCAAAATTTCTGCTATGTGGAAGGCAATACTTACCTACTGTCCATGTCCTTTTTCTTAGCTGTTTATGTGAGGAATTCCTCATTAAATCCTATGCTAACATTGTTCGTAGGAAATTATTAACTCATACATGTGACCTATCCTTAGGCTTGATTCCCAAAGATTGTCATTTGTGGCTTAAATGCCTTATTATGGGGTGATTTTTCACCTTGCTATTTTCTCTAACTTTCTATTTTTTCAAGGTTTCTAGTTTTACTATGAACAATACAGAATAAGGGGAGGGGATAGAGTGTGAATGGTGTTAGCTCTCAAAAATGCAGGAAAGATGCCTCAAGAGGCTACCAATCTCTTGATACACTTCAGGGTAATAGACAAGGTCAAACAAATTCAACCTTCTACTCTTTAGGTGCTTCTAAACTTGGGTGGGTATACCTCTTTGAATGAAGCAGAATTACTTGTGATCTATCCTCTTACAAAAATTTATTCACAGTGGCAATTGGAGGTGAACAAATGAAATCAAACTTGAAAGCAGTAACAATATTATGATTTAAATCCTAAAATGAATGCTCAACTAACAGATGTAAAAAAACTAAATGAATCCAAATGATGAAGTGCAAAGACTAGTGCCTTGTTGGGTATGCAAAGTCAAATGAGATCAAGATGAGCAACACTTCTCTAAGAAAACTCAAATTATCTGGCATATATTATGTTTACAACTTGTATAAACATGCAAGAATGTGATAACTAAGCTCTACTTGAACAATCCAAATGAATCTCTCTGATTACTATGATTAACTAAAAGGATTCAATATTTGCTTGAAAGCACCAATAGATTAACCACACAGATACAACAAATGTGCACTGATGAATTGAATATAAACTTGTTATATCTGTAATCAATGGAAAATCTCAGATTTGTTAAAGGGGTTTGCACAATAACAATAAAATTCCTATGAAATAACAAAGTACAAAGGAAATAATATGAAAACAAAAGGAACAATGTTACCCTAGGTCTTCATCTTCCATGCTTCACCTTTGTTACACCTCCTAGCTTGCTGTAAATAGAGATGCCCTCAGATTTCAAATGAGAAACTATGACTAATGAAAAAGCCCTAAGCAAGTTTTGAAGGATTTTACTAAAAGAAATGACTTGACAATAGACTAGAATGACAATGACTACAAATGACAATGACCATGAGTTGACAGAAAATGAGCATGAGATGGAGAGAAAGATCAAGAGAGAGAGAGAGAGGAGCCAAATGAGAACAAAATTGCCATTTTATAAAAACTGCAATTTTGAATGTGTGGCCAGGATGAGAAGATGGCAAAAAACCCTAGAATCAATGATCAAGATTGAATGTTGCAATAAGAATTAGGGTTAGGTCAAAATTAGGGCAAATGATAAGGATGAAGGGCCAAGATTGAATTATAAGATAATTCAATCAAGGGTCGAAATTAAATGAGATGTCAAAAGATAAGAATTAATTTGGAAGATAAGACTGGCACGAACAAAGAGGTTGCTGGAGAAATTAAATAATAAAATTTATTTCCTCCAAGTGACCAGTAAATAATTAAATAATAAATATATTATTTAATTATGGAGGAATGTGACAAAAGGAATCATTTTGAATTAAATAATGATTTAATTCAAAACTCAAGAGAATTGACTAAATTAAATAAATCAAATTTATTTATTTTAATGAGAGAAAAGGCTAATGAATAATTAAATAATTAAAATAATTATTTAATTATAGTGGAAAGTGGATAAAAATTAAATAAATTAGAATCTATTTAATTTTTAAAAGAAGGGGACTTGCTTAGTGACGTAATTAAATAAATAAAATTTATTTATTTAATAATCAAGAGGAATAAATGACAAAAGGGGAATTAAATAAATTAAGAAATTTATTTAATTAAAGGAAGACTTTAGCTAATTAATGACGTATTAGATAAATAAATAAAATTTATTTATTTAATAATCAAGGAGAAATAAATGATAAAAATGAATTAATTAAATAATTAAAATTATTCAATTAATAGAAGAATTATGACTTTAGAAAATAATTAAATAATTAAAAATTATTTAATTATTAAGAATGAAAGGGGCAATGTTGAATAATCTAAGAGTTGCAAGCCTAGGACAATTTTATGTGTCTACATTTTGCCCCTCTTTGTCATAATGTAGCATGTCGCATTGCGACAAAGAAAATAAGTCGAGAATATGCCCTAGTGAAAAATAAGATGAGGAAGAATGACGAGGAGGGTTGTGGTATGCCCCCTCGAGAGGATAGATAGGTTCCAAGAACATGGGTGTGCTCTCGAAATTAATGAGAAGACTAGAATATGAAGAGACAGAGAAATGTTAGTGCAAAAGATATGGATGATGATATGGATGCAATGCCTATATGAGATGAGAGAGAAGATGACATGACTAAAGAAGATGCATGTTAGTTCCTAGACCAAATCCTTCAAAACATTGCCATAGGACTAATATTTATTGCTCTTAATCATCATTGGGCAGTAAAAATGACACAAATAGACAACAAACACCATGATATGACATAGACCAAAGTGTGCAAGGTCATCCATGAAAATAGATAGTCCTGAGACAAGGAATGTCCTAACTCATACTAAAGAAATGAGAATGCGGAATCTTTTAAATAAAGACAATCCATGACAGTGATCAGAGAGAGAAAATAAAATAGGCGAGAGCGTCATGCACCTCTAAATCCTTCATGGGACATCCTGAGGTAGCTAGTAACATGACCAAAAAGACAAGATAGTCTCGAATAAAATAGCCAAGATAGTCAAAGATAAGACAAGAAAGACCCGGAAAAGGTCATGACCATATGGTACATGCCAATGTTTGTTTGCCGGGGTGATTTCTTATTGATTTGTAGAGTTTAATGATTTAAGAGTTTTGCCAATTTGGTGTTGGCGGTTTAGCCAGGGCCTAATGCTTATCGGGAAGGACACATCTGAAAAGAGGAAAAGGACATTTTAGTAGTCTAACTCCAAGAAGGACACATCTTAGAGGACCAAAGAGTGATGAGATTGACATTGTTTTGATTAATATGTTTTGGCAAGTTGATTGATGTTGATTGTATGATTGATTGGACTATGTTGTCTGATTTTGACCAATTTTGACATTGATGTTTCAAATGGTATCTTGTATTCGAGTTTGGTATCGACTTATTTGGCCCGATGTAATGATTGTGACAAATGCCATGATTTTATTTTGACCAACCCTAAAAGAGGTGACCTAATGTCTTGGGGACTCCTTCGGTGATGGCCTTGCCTCACGTAGCAAAATCTTGTGAGACAATGTAGTTGACAATGACATGGACGGTGACATCACTAACTTTGACTCAATGTAGTACGACTTTGACATTGATTTGGATATTTTTTGTGTTTTTCTCACGGACATTTTATGATTTTTTAGAGTCTTTTGAGGACATTTTATGATGTTTTTTGTCTTTTTGTCATTTTATGATTTTTTTTGGATTTTTGACATTTTTGAGGTGTCAATGGATGAAAATTTGGGTAGCCTTTGTGCTAGATACCAATGACAAGGGGAAAACCAAGTCTAGGTGCAAGGAGATAAATGGGATTAATGGATGAAATGGATGTATGCATAAGAGAGCAAGGATGTGATCTCCAAAGACTATGTCGCATAGGAATGACATGCCCCATTCTAAGTACAAGACTTAGGATTTTTTGTGACAAAGTTGATGACAATAGGATAATGATATGATTGGTTTAGATAGGATGAGGTATGTCAAGAGATACCCAAAAAACATGTTTCAACATTTTGCCCCTATATCTTCATCAAGATCAAAAGGAGAAGAGTGGATAAGTGGACCCAATATGATAGGTAGGTATGATGGCTAAAGATGGTAGGTAGGATGGAAATGATATGACATAAAAATGATAGGTTGGATAGATAAGACATTGTGCCCCCAAGTGTAAGTGACATAGAAGATCAAACTACACATGATGCCTGTTTGCCAAGTTTTCATCATGGTACTTATCCAAGGCGCCTGTTTACCAGGTTTTCACCATTGGACGAAGGGATTTCTCTTTACTTTTTTTCTTTTTTTCTTTTTTTTTTTTGAATTTTTGACTTTTGGATAGGAGGGAATCAAGTGTCTAGTTGCATGAAAGGTGATAGTCCCACTAGAAATGGATATCATTGCATGGACTATGTCAAATTTCATTATGCTCATCGATGTTGGTAAGGGATGACATGAAAGGGATATGGATTAGATAGATGATGGATTATGATGTGGATTATGTAAGGAAGATAGTGGATTATGATGCAGATTATGTAGGGAAGATATAGGACTTATATGGGACTTATGCAAAAGATGAATAGGGAGGCTTAGCCAAAAGCATGGACCATAGGGATATGATAGGGGAGATATGTGGGATAATGGGTGAAGGGCAAGGAGATGGAGGTATGTGGAATTGTTGTGAAATGGAAGGGAACCATGACCAATGGTTGCACACATTGTGATAAACATTGAAGCTTTTGATGTGGACAAGGTGTAGGAAGCAATGGAGATGTTTGTTTAGGAGATGGGTGATGAAGTGCTTTAGGTACCCACACAGGCTTAGTATTTTTATGACTTTTATTTGGCTTGTGGGTTTTAGGACTTTGATATTTTTGAATGGAATGTGCATTTTGGATGGGGGGGGACGGTTGGGATTTTTGTGACATGGATGTCTCATTTGACTTGATTTTGTTTTGCTTAGGTACCCAAACCATTTTGTTTTTAGACTATTCTTTTGGAGGTATGGGCTTATATAGATTTTTAGATGTATTTGGCTTTGACTTTTTGAAATTGTATTCTAATGCATTAAGACCTTTAGAATTTTTGACTTTATGTGTAGAGGCATCCAAATTTTTATTTTTGAATCCCATGGGGTGGATGGAATGAGTGGAAGCTTTATGTTTACACAATGTGTGCATTTGTTGGTCATGACTAGGATATTTAGGGTATTTATGAATGATTGGAATATTAGGTGTTGGAAGTAATGGTGGAAAAGCGGATGGAGGGGTATTAGGAGTTGGAAGTAATGGTGGTAAATTGGATGGAGGAAGGTGTATGGTCACATGCCTTTGACATTTGTAGGATGACGGTGGTGGAATGGCAACATATACTTTAGGCATATGATAGGTTTTATGATGGAAAGTGGACTTAGAATGCATGGAGGAAATACCAACATCTTGAGATTGGTTTCCTTGGGGTATGCAATGGACAATGGGACTAGGTGTAGGTGGAACACTAGACACGAGTTCCTTATTGGAAAGACCAAGTAGATATGATGGAGGACTTGCAATGGGGTCGATAGTGGGTGATGGGGGATTTAAAGGATCTTGAATATGTTCATTTAGATCCACATTATTGGTTTGATCTTCTATACTAGCTTGGTAGGCACTTGTGTCATCAAGGGAAGTGGATGTTGATGGATCATGGATAGTGCTAGGTGGAGGTGAATCTGGAATATCTTGGTCATGGATAGGTATAGGATCAAGTTGCTCATGGATAGGCTCTTCATCATTATGGATATCATCTTGATCATAACAAAGATATAGATTATGGATAGGTTGGATAACAATGAATTCATCTTGATTAGGACTAGGGCTTGATGTTTCCACATGCTTAGGATTAGGCTCTTGACATACATCTTGGGTTGCTTGAATGGAAGTAGAAGGGGATGACTCTTGGAGAGACTTGACATGTTCCAGATGGTCAACAAAATAGGAGCATGATGGAGGTTGACTTGGACTTATGAGGGGAGAATCTTGACTTGGCTCAAGGGGTTGTGGATAGCATGGTTGACTTGAAGGACTTGGCATGATGTTTGAGGACTCTTTTGTATATTCAAGTATATGAGTTGAATGACATGGTGGCAATTGATTCCTTTCTTGTAGCCCTTGGGTCACATCCTTTGTAGGTGGATTGGTGGATTTAGATAATGCCATCAATTTATGTTTTAAATATCTAAATGTAAGGGATTGATTTGATGGAGGATTAGATGATGGTGGGGGAAATGAAGAGTTTGATTGGTTAGAAGGTGGAGAGGCCAATGGATTAGGACTAGGACATGGTGGGTTAGGGATAGACATTTGATTGGATGGTGGTAAAGGTGCATGGACTAGACTGGTGTTCCCCTTGTCAAAGGTGGCATTAAGACTTAAAGGCTCTTGATGTTGTTGCCAAGATGGACTTGGGAAGCTACGTTGTTGTTGTGATATGGGTGGACATGTCGATGTGGCATTGACATGGAAGGTAAATGGGTTTTGTGGGCATGATGATGAAGGTGACACATAGGATTGTGGGTGAATGTCTTGCGGTTGGAATGGTGTTTGGACTTGTGATATGATTTGTTGTTGTGATGATGATGGAGGGTTTGAATAGGCCAATGACTGTTGAAAGGTTGATTGATGTGGATAAGAGTTGAAATTAGAAGAGTTGTGATAGGTTGACGAAGAGGTAACATGATATGTGGATGGATGAGGTTGATATGATGATGTAAGTGACACATAGGGTTGATGTGAAATGTGTTGATGTGGTGATTGGACTTGATAATGTGCTTGTTGGACTTGACAGTTGGCCATGAGGTATTGGATTTGTGCTATGAGTTGTTGCATTTGTGGTGATTGGTTGGTTTGAAGTTTTTGGATAATGTTATGGGTGCTTTGAATGATTTGTTGGTCTAAAGGTGTTTGATTTGTTTGAGCTTTATGAAGCATGTGAATAAGCCCTAGTGCTATGTCTTCAAATGTTGTCATGGTGTAAAATGATGTTGATTAGATGAAAGAGATGATGATGTGGAATGACGAGATTGGATGACTTGGATGATGTGGAAAAATTTTATTGGAAGTTTGACTTGGGCAATATCAAACACAAGATTTTACATGTAAATGCATAAACACACACACCAAGCACAATGATAAGTTTTTCTTCCAAGATTAAATGCTATGATTAATCAAGCACTTGAATACACAACAACAAGCCCTATGACTAGTCAAGTGGGGTATGGCCAATTAGGTCTCAAGCTAAATTGCACAAGGTTGACTAAGGAATGATTTGAAAGAAAAATCCTGTCACATAGCCGGGAGAAAGGGGTAACCCACCCTTCACCTTCACTTCCCAAAGGTATAAAGTTCTTTGGGGCTTAGCCAAGAGTGACAAGATTTTAACTTCCAAACAAGCGTGTCTTTCGATTCACACTTCGATTGAGGTCGTCCCTAGGGTGATGAAATCCCCTAGCAGGCCTCCTATGAAGGGTTTGACAAAAGCAAATCAGGTGAGGTGTTTGTGATCACACACACACACACACTTGATTCACACTCACAACGATTAATTTCCCTTAGAAATGAAATGTTTGTATGCAAACAATAGAAGCACATGTTCTTTTTAACCCCAATTCAAATGTGTAGGAAGAAAATGGTTAATTTTAGACCCAATTTTGATATGTGATTGAAGACAAAATTCATTTTTAAGAGCCCAAATCCAAATGTATTTGCAAACAAGGATTAATTTTATGCCCCAAATTGAAATGTGTGACAAACAAGATTAAGAAATGGAAGATGGGATATGTGCACCTAATTATTCGATTTCCAATTTGTTGTGTATGAATGATATTTCTGCCACTAAAACTCCTTATGATCACCTACAAAATCAAAAGAAATAATATCATAATGCAGCCATGAAAAAAAAAAAACTCATTAGAAAATTGCAATTTCAGACACATATTTTTCACATAGCTGAAATAGATTCGATTATTTGAAGACATTATTGATCTGAAAAATACAAAATCAAAGAAGAGACTGATATTATTTTTCGGAGAGCTTTCCAGAAATGTAAAGAAGTCAGAAAAATTCCCTATTGTGCACCCAATATTAATTTTCTATTAAAAATCATAAAAAAATTATAAAAAATAAAAAATATCTTCCAAAATTCTGATTTTTTTACTGGAGGCTTCTCATGTCATTCTAAATCTGCAAAAAAAAATTTGTGAGTATATCTATAACTTTGAGTGAGATCTAAGCAAAAAAAATTTAAACCCTAATTTCAAAAAATCTATATTTTTACTAATAATTGCACATCAAAATTTAAAAACTAAAGAGTAGACCCCTGTTAAAATTAAAATATCTTTCCAGAAATGTAAACATATATGAAAAATTCGATTATTTACTCCCAAAATTAATTTTTTATTAAAAATAGAAAAATAATTATAAAAAATGAAAAACAGATCAAAAAAATCTGATTTTTGGAATGATAGCTCTTGGTAGTGTCCTCAACATACAAAAAAAAAATTGTGAGAAAATACGAAGCCATGTGAAAGATATGGTCGAATCCTTGGAAACTAGGGTTTTGTCCAAAAATGATGCCAAACCTGCAACAAAAAGCTAACAAAACCTGCAATAAAAAGATCCAACTCTAAGATTTCTCAAAATGTGTTAAAATATGTCAGGTTCATCAATGTAATCAATGGAAAATCTCAGATTTGTTAAAGGGGTTTGCACAATAACAATAAAATTCCTATGAAATAACAAAGTACAAAGGAAATAATATGAAAACAAAAGGAACAATGTTACCCTAGGTCTTCATCTTCCATGCTTCACCTTTGTTACACCTCCTAGCTTGCTGTAAATAGAGATGCCCTCAGATTTCAAATGAGAAACTATGACTAATGACAAAGCCCTAAGCAAGTTTTGAAGGATTTTACTAAAAGAAATGACTTGACAATAGACTAGAATGACAATGACTGCAAATGACAATGACCATGAGTTGACAGAAAATGAGCATGAGATGGAGAGAAAGATCAAGAGAGAGAGAGAGAGAGGAGCCAAATGAGAACAAAATTGCCATTTTATAAAAACTGCAATTTTGAATGTGTGGCCAGGATGAGAAGATGGCAAAAAACCCTAGAATCAATGATCAAGATTGAATGTTGCAATAAGAATTAGGGTTAGGTCAAAATTAGGGTAAATGATAAGGATGAAGGGCCAAGATTGAATTATAAGATAATTCAATCAAGGGTCAAAATTAAATGAGATGTCAAAAGATAAGAATTAATTTGGAAGATAAGACTGGCACGGACAAAGAGGTTGCTGGAGAAATTAAATAATAAAATTTATTTACTCCAAGTGACCAGTAAATAATTAAATAATAAAGATATTATTTAATTATGGAGGAATGTGACAAAAGGAATCATTTTGAATTAAATAATGATTTAATTCAAAACTCAAGAGAATTGACTAAATTAAATAAATCAAATTTATTTATTTTAATGAGAGAAAAGGCTAATGAATAATTAAATAATTAAAATAATTATTTAATTATAGTGGAAAGTGGACAAAAATTAAATAAATTAGAATCTATTTAATTTTTAAAAGAAGGGGACTTGCTTAGTGACGTAATTAAATAAATAAAATTTATTTATTTAATAATCAAGAGGAATAAATGACAAAAGGGGAATTAAATAAATTAAGAAATTTATTTAATTAAAGGAAGACTTTAGGTAATTAATGACGTATTAGATAAATAAATAAAATTTATTTATTTAATAATCAAGGAGAAATAAATGATAAAAATGAATTAATTAAATAATTAAAATTACTTAATTAATAGAAGAATTATGACTTTAGAAAATAATTAACTAATTAAAAATTATTTAATTATTAAGAATGAAAGGGGCAATGTTGAATAATCTAAGAGTTGCAAGCCTAGGACAATTTTATGTGTCTACAATATCAATTTAAACAATTAGAAAGAATCCATCTTGGAGACAGCTTAGCAATCCTTTTATTAAATTCAATAGATAATTGATGCTAGAAATGTGTGGCAACATCAATTGACATTCATAAATACCTACATTTTGAAAACATGCACCATAGCCTTTGATTTGGTAAATCTACTGTTTTGTATCCATATAATTTTCCTACTATATTGAATGTCTAATAACTGGTGAGTTTACAACAATGCAATTACATATTTATAAACTAGCACTAGAAGAAAACATCATATTGAGATCTCAAGTCGGCTAGCCACATAAGTCGAACTCAAATTAGGTCATCCTACAACAATAGTTTAACAATTTACATGTCGGCCTCAATGTTTGAAATTCTATTACTCATAGTGAAACAGTCAACAAGACATCTTGTTAGCTACGCTGAAGGCAACTCAATCATTTGTCACTCCTTTGTTTTATTCGCTTTCACTGTGACTTCATCTTGGTCGGTGAGATGTCATTTAGACCATTTTGTGTCCTATCGAGATGCTTCTTACCACCTGTATATCGCTATATCATTCTATGTGTTGCACCAAAGCCACGGAGTATTCTTATGTTCCATCATTGTAACACTATGATATCGAGGAGACAACATATCGAAATCATTATGTCAAACTGAAAGTCATTTATCATTTCCAAGTTGCCAAGACAATAGCACACTCGGGGAGAAGTCCCACAGAGTTCATCGAGTCATACCGAAACATACTTTTATTTCTTGCGTGTCACTGTGACAATCTAATTTTCATGCCAACCTAGTCTCCACTGCATATTATTGGTGAGACCGAAGGTCATTCACTGAGACATTATATCGAAAGCCCCAACTCATACCAAAATGTATCCATCCATCTCGTGTATCGGCGAGACAAGTCAGTGTTGGGGAGACCTCATATAGAGTGCTCATTGTTTTACCAAAAGTCACCCCGAGATAACCCTTTGATCGCCAAGAGAAGAGAAATCTCACACTGAAAGCCACCCAAAAGATTCTGTGGACAAGACCTGACGAGCTTGCCAAGACAATACACTGAAGCAACATAAGTCCCACCACTATGTTTCATTTAGTGGCTGGTCGGTGAGACACCTTTAAGTTCGTTGTGGCGCTTCATCGAAGACCTTTAGCTCTTGCCGATAAGATCCTCCCACTTCTAGTCAGTAAGACAAATGATATTCGCCAAGACCTAATGCCGATACTACCAAGCTCTCACCGATGAACCACCAAATGCATAGTCGGGGAGACATATTGAGTTCAGTAAGACACTACCCCAATGGCCAAAAACTCATGTTGATAGATGTTTCCACGATCGCCAAAACAACATGCATGTCATGCCGATAAGTTCCCACAGGTGAATGTTAGTCACTGTGACAATGAGAATGTCCTGTCGAAACACCTGCAGCAAATATATGTTAACATACAAGAAACCCTGATAGACCTAAGCCGATATGGACAACCACATTGAAGATGCATGACACGATAGATTTATGGAGTAAATATAGGCCAAAATGCAAGAAAAATGTCATGATGAGGATTCATATGGGAATTCAAGGGGACATAAAACATATAAAACCATTATATTTTAATAGTTCCAATAGTGGCTCTATCTGGGGATGAATGATAGTAAGATCATTGCAAGGATCTTAAACTTTGGGTGAGTAGACTAGACACAAAGTGACAACCAGTGAGCAACAATGGAATGAATGGCAATGGAAATGAATGCAAAATGGAGATGAATGCAAAATTAAAATTAAATGGAGATGGAAAAAATTCTAAACTACTGTGCATGGAAAATAATTTTTAAGAGGATAAGCAAGAGTTGTCCATGCACTGGCAACCCTTAATCCTCTGTGTTGCTCAAAAGAAGAAAAGTTTCAAGAATTTCCCATGAATAGGAAATTCCTGATCTTCACCAGCCATATTTTGTAGATAGTATGAGTCTTCACCCTTCTTTCTAACAACAACAAAAGGTCCCAGCCATAAGGCTTCAAATTTACCATGCTTGCCTTTCTCCTAACATTTTGCATTCCACATCAGTACCAAATCATTTTCTTCAAATTTTCTATCCTTTGCATTCTTGTCAAATAGATACTTCATTTGTGTTTGTAACTTCATGTTTTGACTTTGGGCCTCTCTCCTTAATTCATCAAGTTTAGCCAATTGCTCCATTCTTTCCTCCATAGGTTCAAGGACATCCAAATCTTCCTGAAGGACAAACTTGTAGACTAGTAACAAATTCTGCAATGGCATCCTAGCTTGTGCTTCATACACTAATTCGAATGGGGATTTCCAATTTCCTTTTTCACAGTGATCCTATCAGCCCACACAACCAATTTTAACTTTGAATCCCAAGTCTTTTTGTTCTGCCCTAGCATCCTTCTTATGATCTTCAAAAGACTCTTATTGCTAGATTCTACTTAACCATTAGCTTGTGGATGATAAGGGGCTGCATAAGAAATAATAATTCCATACTTATCACAAAATCCTTTGAATTCATTATACCTAAAACACATTCCATTATCTGTGATCAACCTCATTGGTGCACCAAATCTGGTGATAATGTTGTCCATCAGGAAATTTGTTAGTACTTTGCTTGTAGCCTGTTTAGTTGGGATTGCCTCTACCCACTTAGTAAAATAATTAGTGGCAACTAGTATCCACTTGTGTCTTCCACTTGAATTTTCTTGTATTTCTCCAATGAAATCAACTTCCCACTGATGAAAAGGAGCATCAACCCGCAAAGATCAGAGTGGAAAAGCACCCTAATGCTTCAATTTTCCAAAAATAAATTGGCAAGCTTCACATTTTCTCACATGTGTAAAAGAATCATTAAAAACCTTTGGCCAATAATAACTTGCCCTAAGAATTTTGTGTGCAGTTGTCTTTGCTAAATAATGTCCTCCACAAACTCCATGCATTTCCTTCAAAACATGCTTGGCCTATGACTCATCTAGACATAACAACAATATACCATGCGTGTTCTTCCAAAACAGATCCCCATCCAAAAAAACATATTTGGATGCTTACAACTTCAAAGTTCTCTTCTGGCTATCACTCAATCCTTTTGGACACTTCATGTATTTAAGATAATGCATAATGTCAGTATACCAAGGAGTGTGCTCAATGCTTGCAATTGCATTCCCTTCTTCAACATTGCAGATTTGAGTTACTTCAATATTTGATTATACCATCAGCCTAGCTAAGCCTTGACCTCTTACTAGCTTAGTGATCTATATCTCCATGTCAAACTCTTGAATCTTGTTGATCCATTTGCATCTTTTCCCTGTAACCTCAGATTGTGTCAAAATATCCTTGACAACAACATGGGGGACATAAGCAATCACCTTTGCTCCAACAAGATATGGTATGAATGCCTTTGTGGCCTTTACCAATGCAAATGCCTACTTTTCCATTATTTCATACTTCAATTTAGACCCCTATAATGATTTACTGAAGAAAGACATAGGCTTCTCATGACCATCATCATTCTTTTGTAACATAACAACAGCAATAGTGTGCATTGAAGCAAATGAAAAAATCTAAAAAGGCCTGGAAAAATATGGAGAATTAAGAATAGGAGCCTCCTTGGCCCTTTTGATAGATATAAAAGCATGTAGAGATTTTGTAGTCCAATCCATTTTTACAGTTTTGGGAACAGGAATTTTATCAATAGCTTCAACCCTCTCAGGATCTATCCTAATTCCCTCCTTTGAAACAATATGTCCTGAGCTTACCTTTTGTGACTACAAAATGACACTTTTTTGGATTTAAACTAATACCATATTGAATATTTTTGATAAACACCTTTTCCAGATGTTGCACATGATCTTCAGCCTTCTTCGAATAAGCAATCAAGTCATCCTGGTACACTACTATTATAACATTGATCAAGTCTGCAAATGCCACATCCATAGCTCTTTGGAAAGTTGCTCCAGCATTAATGAGACCAAATGGAATTCTTATATATACATATGTTCCCCAAGGAGTTGTAAATGTTGTTTTATATTGCTCAGATTCCTTGAATTTAACCTGGTTGTATCCTAAAAACCCATCCATCATGGATAGCAGTTCACACCCTGTCACCTTATGCAATATAGTCTCCATAAAGGGTAGAGGATAATTATCTTTAAGAGATGCCATGTTCAAATTTTTGAAGTCTACACATAATCTGATATCACCATTCTTCTTTCTCATAGGAACCAAATTTGAAACACACGTTGAGTGCCTGATTGGTTTGATAATTCCTCCATCTCTGAGATTTGTCAATTATTCTTGCATTTTAGGCTCCAGTGTTGGATTTATAGGCCTTTTCTTTTATCTGAAAGGTTTAGCATCTAGATTCAATGGTATTTCATGCTGAAATAAATCCTCTATGTATGCTTTCAGATCCTCATATGACAAAGCAAACATGTGTTTGTATTTTCTCAATAATTCAATCAGCATTCTTCTAATTGTAGGATTTATCTTTTTTCCTATGTACACCCTTTTCGGTGCTAATTCAGTCCCCAAGTTAATTTCTTCAACATCTTCCCTTCTTACTGGTGCCACTAAGCCTTTAGGAAGCTTATTTGTTTTGAGCTGCAATATTTCCTTTCCAAACACTATTTGCTTCCCATCTACTTCTTCAACAAAAGCATTGAAATCAATTTCCTGTGCTTCATATTGATCTATGCAATGAAGAAAATTTAGCAAGTCAGTATCATCATTGAAAACTTGCAAAATATAAATGTTATTAGGAATGATAGGCCTTGTTTTGAACTCAATCTATGACACCCCAGTCAGTGTAATATCATCTCTTTTGAGTGCCACATTTACTAAAAAATCAGCCATTATGTTCTTTGACCTGTCAATCCACTCAATTGAAAAAGCATCAAATAATTCAATTGTGTCCCATACAAAATTCCTATATTGTTTTAATTTTTTTTTATTTCTTGCATACTTTGATTTGATTTGTGAAACAACCAACTCATAATCACCCAAAACAGCTAGCAACTTGATTTTATGTTTCATAGCTATGTTCAAGCCTGTCAATAAAGCTTCATACTCTGCCACATTGTTTGTACATTCAAATGCTAACAAAAATGAATATTTCAAAGTAATACCTTCAGGAAAAACAAATACAATCCCAGCTCCATTTCCTTCTTGGCTACAGGCTCTATCAAAATACATCTTCCAAACATCATTGCAATTCTATGCAGCATGTTTTTCAATTGGATCACTATTGGTTAATTCTGGCTAAGCTGGTTCAATCTTAAAATTATCAAGATCAACATCACAAAAACAATTGATCTAATTTTGTGGCACACATTCAACAAGATGATTCATTCTTGGCTTGGTGTACAACTTTACTTCTTGGCCATTTACTGGAATCGTAGAATAGGATAGATCAAACTAAACATTTCCACCAACAACCGATGTCCACTTCCTTGATAAGAGCATCCCGAATTGAGGAGGAGTATCAATCACTGTTATGTCTATATTATAAGCCACTTGTGGATAAGTATTCAGTTTGACTTGAACATCTTTCATAATACCAACCATAGGAACAGGTCTATTATCCATTGCCTAACACTTTCCTCCAGTAGTATCAACCCACATGCCAAGATGCTTCATAACTCCTACTGGCATAATGTTTATAGCAGCACCAAATTCTATCATACAATTCCTCAACAATTTATTATTGATAAGCAACGTAGTGAAAAAAATATCAACTTGAGGGGGAGTTGATAGTATATCACTCAAGCAGAGTTTAGAGTCATTTTTTTTCTCCTACCTATTGATTGCTTTAACAACTACTTTACTTTCAAAATTCATAAATTTTTCATTTCCACTTGTTATCAATTAAACAGTAGTATCCCTATATTCTTTAATCTTCATCATCTCAAGTAGTGGAATAGACATTTTTACCTAGGATAACACCTAAGTGAAGTCAAAAGAAGAGCCCTCTTCCTTAACAACTTTCTTTTGTTCTATCACTTCTCCCTTACTTTCTTCTTTTTCTTTTTTATTAGGACATCCAGGTGCTTATGTCTCTTTATGTAATTTCTCCACTTCTTCCTTCTAGACTAGCTTTTGTTCACTTTTATCATGCTATTTGTTTTCTAATTTCTTCATAGTTCCATGTGTTTCCTTCTGATCTTTTATAAAAATTCCCCCAAGAATGCCTTCTACATCATTTACCTTTATGTTTCTCAACCAGTATTTACTTCTTGCTTCCTCAACTATAGCAACAGTTATTCTCCCTATTTCATCTTCAGTAAGTCTCCTCACATTGCATTGAGCAGGCACCTCAACAGAATATAGCTCATTATAATTAGAATCAGAATCATAAAAGACTTGTTGTTCAGCCATATGGACATTATAATTTTGATTAGAAACATCATATTCATAGCCTTCATCTTTTGAAGATGAGTATCTTTCCTCAACATGGTGAAAAATATTTGAAGTCAAATACACCATGTGATCTTCTCCATTATTTTCCATCAACATTCCCTCTTCTTGCATCCTTTGGGCTACAACACAATAGTTTGTAGAATGTGGCTTATCACAAGCTTCACAGAAGTAATTATTACTCACCATGTAGGTTCCTTTCTTGCTCAATGGATCAGGAGTCTCTTTATTTCTTGGCCTAGCTATTATGGGTTTTCCATCCTTAGAGTCTATATTATAAGGTGTATCATGCAACCTCGGCTTCTCATTTTTGTTCTCATTTTTGTATGTGTTTTCCTATCTGTACTGATAATTATTACTTTACTGAGGAGGCCTCGGGTTGTCTATTTTACTGATTATCCCAACAGCCTTCCTATTATTTTCAATTGTTATTGATAACTTCTGTGCTTTAGCCAAATCTCTTAGAAATCTATTCCTTAGTTCGTACCATGTTTTAGGATCAAATGCATTTAAATAGACACTTAAAGCTACATAATATGGAAGTCTTGATCTAGGAGGTACCTTGGTCTATAACTTATTGAATCTTCAGTTGAAATCATAAATTGAATCATTTTGATTTTTCTAAATTAGCATCAATTCATGAAGAGTTGCATCTGGTGCATTTAGATTCCCATACTACTCTAGAAATTGATCTTGGAATACTTGAAGAGAGTTAACTAAGAATGTCGGAAAGCTGTTAAACCAATCCCTAGCATCTTCAATAAGTGACATCATAAATAGTCTCATGTGTAAATCTTCATATGGCATACCTATGTCTTGGATGAACACATTTAAATTCCTTAAATATTCTTCAATAGTGATTACATTACTCCCTATAAACTTAGGGACCAGACCTCTCTAGCTGGTATCCACAGGGTAAGGGCATAGATGGAATCCTGCCAAATCAAACTGCCTGATCATTGTTGTGTATTGGTGAGGAGGAGGAATAGGTGGGTACTGATACTGATGCATAGGATTATTGTATTGCACATTATGCTGAGGGATGTGATGTTGACCAGGAGGTGGATGCATATTCATATAAGGTGGATGATTTGGCTACTTGTACTAATTTCCTATTTGATGGTGAGGAGATATAGGTTGATCAGATGGTCCTGCACCATGAATACCTTGCTTATGAGGTGGTACATACTTCAAAGGGTAGTCAGCAGTCCAAGCAGTAATTTTGGATTTCTGCAATTCAGCACTTAGTTCCTCTATCTCCTTCTTCTACAATTCAAATCGTGCTCTCACTTCATCAGGAAGTTCATGATCAACAAACACATTCCAGTTTCCTTCCATCCTCTAATCATATTCATGCTGAATTCTGATTCTTTTAGCCTCCAGTTCAACCCTAAACTCAACCTGTTTCTGAAGATCAATAAAATAAAAAGGATTTCTTTGATCTTTTGGAGTACAAAGCTTTGTGCTTGAATTATCTTTCCATGTATCATAGCGATCATATGTTTCACAATATGCTTTTGATGTTTTATCTTTATCTGTCATGCACATGTCTTCACTTATCCCTTTTCCCTTATCTATGTGTGTCCATTTGCTGCTACCAATAGGAGCTCCAATATGACCTCCCCTATATTCAGATCTTCTTCCATTCATTATGAATAGCTACAAAATTTTTGTCAGAGTCGCCACTCACTTTTATCAAAGTGAGAAAAATACTTGATTTTTCTTATTCCTAGAGGAGTCTGTATAAAGTTTTTGACTCTATGATTAAGGCCTTGATTCTCAATGTATTCTCTAGCAAAGTCACCAATTTGTTATCTCTCAAAAACATAGGCAAGATGCCTCAAGAGGCTGCCAATCTCTTGATACGCTTCAGGGTAACAGACAAGGTCAAAATAATTCAACCTTCTACTCTTTAGGTGCTGCTAAACCAAGGCGGGTATACCTCTCTGAATGAAGCAGACTTACTTCTGATCTATCCTCTTAAAAAAATTTGTTCATAGTGGAAATTGGAGGTGAACAAATGAAATCAAACTTGAAAGTAGTAACAATATTTTGATCTAAATCCTAAAATGAATGATCAACTAACAGATGTAAAGAAAATGAATGAATCCAAATGATGAAGTGCAGAGACTAGTGCCTTGTTGGGTATGTGGAGTCAAATGAGATTAAGATGAGCAACACTTCTCTAAGAAACTCAAATTATCTAGCATATATTATGTTTACAACTTGTATAAACAAGCAAGAATGTGATAACAAAGCTCTACTTGAACAATCCAAATGAATCTCTCTAATTACTATGATTAACTAAAAGGATTTAATCTTTGATTGAAAGAACCAATGGATTAACCACACAGATACAACAAATGTGCATTGATGAATTAAATATAAACTTGTTATATCAATTTAAACAATCAGAAAGAATCCATCTTGGAGACAGCTTAGCAATCCTTTTATTAAATTCAACAGATAATTGATGCCAAAAATGTCAAGCAACATCAATTGACATTCATAAATACCTCCATTTTGAAAACATGCACCATAGCCTCTGATTTGGTAAATCTACTAATCTATATCCATAAAATTTTCCTCTTGTATCTAATATCTAATAATTGGTGAGTTTACAACAATGCAATTACATATTTATATACTAGCACTAGAAGAAAACATCATATTGAGATCTCAATTCGGCCCAGCACAAAAGTCGGACTCAAATTATGTCGGCCTACAATGGTAGTTTAACAATTTACATGTTGGCCTTAGTGTTTGAAATTCTGTTATTCACAATGAAACAGTCGGTGAGACATCCTGTTAACTATGCCGAAGGCAACTCAATCATTTTTCACTCCTTTGTTTTATTCACTTTTTCCGTGACTTCATCTGGGTTGATGAGTTGTCATTTAGACCATTTTGTGTCCTACCGAGATGCTTCTTACCACATGTATATCGCTATATCATTCTATTCATTGCACTAAAGCCACGAAGTATTCTTATGTTCCATCGTTGTAACACTGTGATATCGAGGAGACAATATATCGAAATCATTATGTCAAACTAAAATTCATTTATCATTTCCAAGTCGCCAAGACAATAGCACACTCAGGGAGAAGTCCCACAGAGTTCATCAGTCATACCGAAACATACTTTTATTTCTTGCATGTCGCTGTGGCAATTCAATTTTCATGCCGACCAAGTCTCCACTGCATATTATCAGCGAGACTAAAGGTCACTCGCTGAGACATTATATCGAAAGCCCCAACTCATACTGAAATGTATCCATTCATCTCATGTATCGGCAAGACAAGTCAATGTTGGGGATACCTCATATAGAGTTCTCATTGTTTTACCGAAAGTCACCCTGAGATAACCCTTTGATCGCCAAGAGAAGACAAATCTCACCGAAAGCCACCCAAAAGATTCTGTCAGCAAGACCCGATGGGCTCACCAAGACAATACACCAAAGCAACATAAGTCCCACTGATATGTTTCATTTAGTAGCTGGTTGATGAGACACCTTTGAGTTCTTTGTGACACTTCATCGAAGACCTTCAACTCTTGCCGATAAGATCCTCCCACCTCCAATCGCTAAGATAAATGATCTTCTCCAAGACCTAATTCTGATACCGCCAAGCCCTCACTGATGAACCACCACATGCATAGTCAGGGAGACATATTGAGTTCGGTAAGACACTACCTCGACGGCCAAAAACTCATGCCAATAGATGTTTCCACGGTCGCTAAAACGACATGCATGTCATGCCGATAAGTTCCCACAGGAGAATGTCAGTCACTGTGACAATGAGAATGTCCTGCCAAAACACCTACATCAAATATATGTTAACATACAAGCAACATGGGTCGGGGAGACCCTGATAGACCTATGCCAATATGGAAAACCATGTTGAAGATGCATGACACGATAGATTTATGGGGTAAATAAAGGCCAAAATGCAAGCAAAATGTCATGATGGAAAGCCCCTATGCTTATGATGAGGATTCATATGGGAACTCAGGGGGACATAAAACATGTAAAACCATTAGATTATAATAGTTCCAACAAATGGAATCGGATAATAGCAACGAGTTTCACAAGGATTCGCTTGTCTGGCATATTTTTCGTTGAAGGTGGCATTGCTCCTTTTATGGAGAGACTTGTGGGAAATGACCCTAATCTATTGACCTAGTTCATCAACTCTTAGAAGAATCAGCATGTCTCTGTGGGAGGCATCTCCATTACGGTGGATGAGGAAGTGATATCACAAGTGGCAGGCCTCCAAAGCTCTTGCATGAAGCATCCTAAACATTCAAAGACTTAGGATAATGCTAGTATAGACAAATTCTTTATGGGTGATGAGAAACCATTGTGCAACTAGTCTGGGTTTGAATGGGAGGCTCTTCCTTAGTTGTGGAACTAGGTGTGTCTTACATTGATGAAGTATGTCATGTTGGAAGGAAGGTACAAGACTTATTATTGTTACCATTTTCCCTTGTTAAATCACCTTAGGTATAAAGTTTTAATGAGCTTTCCCTTTTTTCTTCTCATGGACCTTGAAAATTTAGTTGATAAATGTGTGGAGTTTGCTTCCTTAAATCTCAATGAACCCACTCCTCTACAACTCCACCAGGGTATTATCCTAAGAATCTACCACTTTCAATTGGCTTTATACCCTCTAAAACTCATTTCAGCCATCTGCATTGAAGAAATTGTGCCACCCAATGAGACTAACTTATCTCCGGCTAAGTCCAAAGGCCCTACCAAGAAAATTCACCTAGTCCTTGAGGTTTCTCAAAAACCCAACATACTACCAAAACACTTAAGGCTATTGATGGAGATTCCCAGACTAGTGTGGTGGTGAGCATGTGTGATCTCAAGTCTACCCCTACTAAGACTCCTAGTAAGTTTGGTCCAAAAAAGAAAGGTAAGGAGGAGAAGGAGCCTTCGAATAAAGGGAAAAATGTTATGAGAAAGGATTTGTTGGGTGACATAGTGGTACCAAAGACCATGGTTTTGGGTTATGATACCATCATTCAGCGTTCTAGAAAATTGGTGAAGAACAGGAAGAAAATGTTGGTTAGAGATTTGGACACTGAAGAGGAGCTATCAAATAGTAGAGATAGTAGAGAGGAAGAGGTGTCAGAAGGTGAAGAAGGGGAGAAAATTAGAGGTCCCTCTTCCATTCCTAACAAGGGTAAAGCTCAGAAGGAGGTGTCGACCTCTCACTCTTCAAAACCACTAGAGATTGAGCAAAATGACCTTGAATACACTATGGGCAGAGGTGAGGAGCTCAATGTGCTGAAAGAAAGAATGGAAAAAATGGACAAAAAATTCAATGGTTTGACCCATTTCACGGTCAAATTAGTGCACTGTGTCACTAGTACCCTATTGACCATCATGAAAGATGAGATGGAGATGAAGAAGGATGAATACCACCATGAGTGGATTGGTGATGATTTGGTTCATCTTTTATCTAAGAACTGTGAGAACACTAGCTAGTCTGTTGTTGGTTTTTTGTTTTTTTATGTGTTATTAGTCTATGTCAGGTTTTGGTTTAGTTTTTTGTTTTGTTGCTTTTTGATATGGAATCTATTGGCCCTTGTGGCTTTCTGTGAAGGGTACAACACCCTATAAATGTTGCTTACTTTACTAAAAACATTGATAAAGCATAATAAATTATTTATTTGAGAGAAGTTCACCAAAAATTTAAGAGTTTTTTTGTGGGAGGATTAATATGAGATATGAGATAATGAATAGTGTTAACAACAAAGGACAACTCCCTCACCACATATTCTAGCATTGCAACACTAAAACGGGGCTTCACTAGGGATGTTGTATGCCTCACATTCAACATCAGTCATGCACTAAATATAAGTTTCGCACAGATTAGTCTCTACTTCCACCACCATCACTGCCAATGCTATCATTAACACCATGCAAAACAATTCATGTGCCATTTTCATTGAAGAAAAATGTTGTGTAGGTAAGCAGGGAGAGGAAATCCAATTTATAAATGGAATTTATGTGACTTCACCATCTATTTGTACATTTTAAAACCAGATAAGTGATAAGGCCAATGTGCATTGCTTGATTCCTACGCTATTTTAAATACCATTCCTGATTAGGCAACCATCCCAAATATTCCCTCCTTCATTGGAGATTTAATCAATGTTTTGCACCATGTCAAAAACTTTGGGCGATCTTTCAAAATAATCATGACCTTGTTAAATATACAAAATATTATAATTTGGAAAAGTTTCCTACTTTCATTGCATTTATTTCCTTTGAAACTAGACAACAAGACCTCTTAAAATTCTCAAAGGCCTTCTACATGGAAAAAGCTAATGAAGGGGATTGTAAATATTTTTCAATAGGAAATTGATACATCATCACCCTAAGTATGGATAAAGTGATGTCATCAACATTTGGAATGCATTTAATTTTATCCCAATATAAACTAAAGGACTACTTAGTAACGATTTCACCCCGTGGAAGACACTTGATGCATAATAATGAGAAATAGAGGATAATACAAGTCATCATTTATTTATTTCATCTTTCATCTTCGATTATATTGAAAAAAAGTGTTTAACATTTTTTTCTAGCCTCTTCATGGAATCTAAGAAGTATTAGTCATTGTATATCAATAGGCTAGCATATTTTGTGTAAAGAATTGTTACACTAGTGTGAGGACAAGGATGATTTTTGGAGAGAATAAAAGATTAGAGACCTCTAATTGTGATTGGGGGTCCATATGATGCCCCAAGTATGGAATGTTTTAAATAAGGTAGGTTAAACCCCTCACCTAAAGAGGTTAAATTTCCATGATCCCATTTTTATGTAGGCCTTTCCTAGAGGACAAAAAAATAGAAAAAAAATTGTTCATTGGGAATGCTCTCTCAAGGGCAATGTATTTTTCCATATTACAATGTTATCAACTAAAGAAAGGAAAGTTTTTAAAGATAGTATGGGTAATGAAACATTTCCATAAATAAAGTGTTAGCCTCCTTCCCTTTAATTCTTATGGTATCTTTTGAAATCCCGATAATGGAAATAGAAAGGCACCCAACATGAATCTTATTCAACAATGTCTCATGCTTTAAATTATGAATTACATGAAAGTGAAGACTATTATTTGGAAATTCCTAGGCGGTTAATTATCTTTGAATAATGATATCTTAAATCTAGGGTTGTGGAGTTTAGTCACCTCATGGAGTGTGATTCAAAAGATGTTGGTGAGGAGTCAACAATGTTTATTGTTTTTGTAGGTAAATCTAATCATGTGACTCTAGAATCATCCTAAAACCCAAAGTATAAGTTTTCTAATAAGATGATGACCTCAAAGAAGAAGAAGAGAGAGATAAAGGATTATTCCCTTAATATTGGGAAAATATTTCATAATGTTGTAATTACATAAGGTTTACTATTAATAGGTGAGGGCAGGAGTGCAGGGTGGGTGAACTTGTATTATAATATAATTTATATATTATATAATTATATAATATAAGATAATATGTTTTAAACAATATATAGATTAATATATAATAATACATTTATTAGTATGGATGATGAGTAGGAATGGAACGAGGAGGAGGATGTGTCTCCAACCCTTGCAACCATGTCTTCAAGGGAATATTCTTGTTTACATTGCGGCGGGGGTAAAGAGTCATCATGCATTGCTTCAGGTATGTTTAGATTTTGATTGTCTATGTTGTTCTTGTCTTCTTTAGTTTGTAACATACAAGCAATAGCATGACATCTATGCCTATGATCTCTAGAAAATCAATTCTATTCCAATCTATTGTCAATTTTTTTTGTGTAAGAGTGGGTTTATCAATCATAGGTTCCTTCTCTTCCTTGGGAGAAATGGAAGAAACAAGAGTTTTTTCAACCGCTTTCTCTTTAACTTTGTAAATTTGTTTTATTTTAGGAGGGATAGTAGGATTACTTTCATTATCTCATGGTCTCTTGTAGAAAATGGTAGGATTTTTTGATATAGGTTGTTCTTTGATGTTTGAAAGGGCTTTCGATTCAATCATTGTTTTTTCAAGGATAGTTGGTTCATTTATAGGTTGAGTCATGTTTCAAAGGGATAATTTTGCTATATTCCTTTCTTTGAACCTATGATATGATCTGAAAAAGAATTCCTCATGAGGCTTAATAGGTTTCATAGGCTTGGGCCAAAATAAATCTAATGAAAAGTTCCCTCAAGCTAATGTAGGATTAAATCCACTATGATACACAATAAAGATAACATTGTGAAATGGAAACTTTAAACATTTATGCACAATCGAAGGGACAAAATTCATGGAGTGAAGCCATGGATATCCTAACTTCACATGAAGTTGTTCTAATTGTGGGATGATGGTGAATGAGACATTTAATGTTTTTGGTCCAACTTTGAAATGGATATCTATTGAGCCCATAATAAGACAAGAAAAACCATTGTGTTTCTTGATCCATGCTTTCGTTTTATCATATGTATCTGTATATAGTTCATGCACGAATAGGAATTCTTCGGTAATCACATTCTCTCCATAGACAGGATCAATTAATATCCCTTTAGTGGGCTTACCATTAATTCAGCCAGATATGTAAAGAGGACCATCAGGTGCACATTTAAGTATCTCATTTTGTGAGAAAGAAATATCAAGAGGATTTTTAGTCAAGCCTTTACAAGGTCCAGCTTCGATAAATGCAACCATTTTAATTGGTTGTTCTTCATTGACATCTTTTATGTTTTCATCATCCGTGTTGACATCATCACATCATTCTTTGTTTCACTAGCTTTTACAAATGAAATAGTGTGCTTCGGTATGGGATTGGTAAATATTTGTAAGTTTTGGTTAGGAGGACCTATAGACTTATTACCTTGATCATTAACACCTCTGATTTGAAGTTGATTATTGTCAATAAGGTCCTCCACTAGATGTTTAAGACACAGTATTTAATACCATGTCCATTTTGTTGATGATAATGAAAATAAGGGTTTCATCAAAAGCCTTTGGGAAATGGTAATTAGGATCATGATCTTTAATAGGAGGTATCATCAGCATGCTCTTTTTTATAAGTTGCAGCATGATATTATCAAGGGTATTGGGTAAAGGAGTGAACTCTCTATCCCTATCCCCAAAAAAAATTGTCATTTTTATAGAAGCCACTTGATTATTAGTTTGATTACTTTGTTGAGGGGAATTCAGTTTTAAAAATCCCTTATTCTTCTTCTTGAAAGGTTGGTAACTAGTTTGACTTGTGGATTCATACTTTTTAGGACGACTAGGGGGATTTTTCACATCATGACCGCAAGCCGAATTTTGATAATCACAAAGGGCTATACATAATTGTGTAAAGTACATGGAAATATCAACATGTTAAGTTTTCTTTGGATTTTACTTTTTAATTTGGTGATAAACATTCATTGAAGGTAAACATTAGGAATCTTATTGATTACTTGCAAATAAAGTGTTTGGTATCTTGCTATGAAATTAATCATTTTCTCATCATCCTTTTGTTTCCATTTCATTAAATCAGAAAGGGTCATCTTAGGAACCATATGAATATTTAAGTGGTTGTAAAATACATCAACAAGTTCATTGAATGAACCAATTGAATTATTCAGTTAAGAGAACCACTCTAAAGCAGTATCCTTCAAGGACCTAGGGAATAACTTGAATCCAAGAGTTTATCTTCAAAGATGAAATCACTACACAAGCCTGTAAAATAAAAAACATGGCTAATAGGATCTCCTTTCCCACCATATTTCTCAAATTAGGGAACTTCTATACCTTGTGGCATTTGTGCTCTTAATATGTCCAAGGATAGTGGATTGGATTTCATGAATTGTGAAGGTTAACCATTTTTATTTTTTTTGTAAGGTTGCAACTTGTTGTTGAAGGGATGTCATGGTTTGCAATAGTGAGTTAAGGAAAGGATCATTATGATTGTAAGATTGAAGGGAATAAGGTGGAGTAGTGTATGTATGTGAATGGCTAGTCAATTCTAAGTTGGTAAAGGTTGATAGCTAAGGGGATATTTTATTTGAATGCGCAAAGGTAGAAGTAATTCTTGCAGGAATGCCTAAGGAAGTGTACACAATGCTAGTAGGTATGATTGTTGTGGTTGGTTGAAAGTTTGTGGTAGGTTGAAAGGTTATGGTGGGTTGAGTACTAGTGTATGTAGGAATGTACATTGGTAATGTATAAGATGGAATTGGGATTCCACCTTGTCTTTGAGAAGACCCCAAAGCTTGAGTACAAGTAGTGATGGTAGGCACAGTGTTGTTAAATTAAGCACATTGGGTAGGAGGTGAAGTGATGGGAAATGAAGTATGCAGACTATGAGCCATAGAGGGTTGATTATCAACACTATCAAAAAGAGAGCTAGAAATCCCAAGATCCACAATGAGTGAGATATTTTGGGATGACATGAGCCTTGAACTACATCTTATAATAGTATTGCTAATAGGACACCAAGTTGCAAAGCGCATACAAGTTTTACAAACCTAATGCGCAAACCAAAAATGGAAAGAGGGAATCCAATGACCTAGAATGAAATGCAATTTTCATATTCTAAACAATGCAATTTACTGATTACACAATGCAATAAACTAAAAAGGAAATGTTGTAAATGCAATTTTGAATTTTGACAATGCACTAGATGAAGTAAATTAAACTATATTCACTAAATTTGATGGGTATGTGCAAGATCATTATGGGCCAAAAAGTGGCAATATGATGGGTATGAGTATGGTATGTGACTCAGGACCTTTTTTTACCCAAAATTGATGAAATAAAAAGAGGTTTTAAAGGAGATTCTCATCTTTCCACCAATGTAAATTATGCTTTACTTTGAAATTAATAAATAGTTATTATTCATTTTCTATTTGAATTATGACTAAAGTCCTTATTGATAGGTTGATTGAAAAACATCTATAGCTTTCAAATGGTATCACATTTTTTGAATCTAAAAAATGTGTCACATTATATGCTTCACATGCAATAGGATTAAGAAAAAATGAATTTCATGAAGTTTTGACTAGGTTAAGGTGGTAAAACATACAAGTTTTTATATTTTTTAAAAGTTGTAATAAAAAATTCATGATTAATTATTTACTTGGAAAAAAATTTACAAAAAAATATGTATCACATCGGGACATAATTCATCTACTTATATCTAAATTATAAAAAGAAATATCATTTTATTGTGGTTAAGGTGGTCAGATAGACACCTGCTTAATTTTTTCCCTAAAATTTAAGTACTATTGCATTGAAATTTCAAATTTTCACCAAATAATTTTTTTTAAAAAATAAATCTAGTAGTTTACAAACTACATTCAATTTGCTACATATTTTATTCTTACATATTTTTGAAATAATATAGATATCTTATTCAAATTTTTATGTCAAGTTTCCTAACTCTGATTTTTCGCCACTTAAGGGCATTTGTTTTCCATGATGATCCTGCACATACCCTTTATAGAATATTGGTGACAAAGAAGCCAACTAAATTTGTGTGGAGAGGGGTTCTTCAAGGTGTTTGTTCTCTTTTCTTCCTTTTTCTAATTTCGTTGATTCTATCTCTATAGTATAAGCCTTGCTTTCTTGTTCTCACATTCCTCTTTTCTCCAAGAAGGATGAAATTGTTTGGTTCTCTACCCCAAATCATTCTATTTCAATTTCTTGTAGGTTTTCTTCTTTTTGAACCTTCGATGTTCCTACATCCTTCTAGGCCAAGGCATGGTCTCATGAGGTAATTCTCAAAGTGAATGTTTTCTTTTGGATCCTTGCTTGAAATAAGATCCTAACTATTGATAATCTCATGACAAGGTTGTTTGCATTCCATAATAGATCTACTCTCTATAAAAATGATAAAGCGAGCATTATTCAATTGTTTCTAGAGTTTAACTTTTCAAGGGTGATTTAGGATATCTTGTTTTAATTATTCAAATGTTATATGGTTTTTTCCTAATTATATTCAATGGATGATTGACCAATGGATCTCCCCTACTCCTAATTCATTCTTGTAATTTTGATGATCCCTTATGCTCTTCCATGAAACATTAAGTTTGTAGAAGCATATTAATAAGCATGTTTTTAATGGAAAAAAGGGGATTCAATAAGGGTTGTTGATAGAATTATTATGGCCATAAAGGAAAAAATTGTGTACTTCCAAAATATTGGTTTCTCAATCGAATCTCAAGAATGCTAAACCATGGAACCTCCATTTTCACATTTCAACTCCTAAGAATGTGAACAAGTCCAAAGATAGGGTGGTTTGGCTCCACCTTTCGAGGGGTCCACTTAATGTGAATTTTGACTATACATCAAGGGGAAACCTGAGTGGTACAAAGGGGTAGATGGGTTATTAGAGATTATAAGGTACTTTTTGATATATTTTATTTTCTATCCCTTGCTCACTAGAAGAGTCACTTTATTGAAGCAGTAGCTACCATCAAATATATTCATGTAGTTTATGATATGGGTTTTAAGAAATTAATTGTTGAAGTTGATTCCTTGAATATTATTCATTACCTTCAAGGTACACAACCTCCTAGCTAGATAAGTGATTATTTTGGAGCTCAACAACAATTTTGAGGAGGTCCATTTTAGGCATATGCTCCAAGAAGGAAATAGAGTAGTGGATTTTTTTGCTAATTATAGAGTCCATAAGTGATAGCATTAACATTTGGAATGCATTTAATTTTATCCCAATATAAACTAAGGGATTACTTAGTAACAATTTTGAAAGGAAATAAAAGTGTGGAATACATCTTCCTAATGCTAATCCTCAGGAGAGAGAAGAAAATAAACCAATTAAAACTTGCAATTACAGTTCATTTAAGAAGCACATACAAGAATAAAAGAATAAGAAATAAAGAATGAACAAAAGATTTATGTGGGAAAACCCTTTTGGGAAAAGAACCTACACACCAAAGTATATATCACTTGTATTATATTAAAATTTCAATTACATACAAGTTATACAGCTATGTTCTTTTAAGTGTCAATTAACAGTATCAAACTGACAACATTACATTCACTCTAATCTTCAACCAATCACCCTTTGACTCACAATCAATCCATCTGTTAAATTTTTTGTAAATCCAATGTCATTATCTACGTTAATCACAATGGGAGCTTAAATGATAATGTCAATGGAATATTCTTGTTTATGTCACGGAAAGGGTAGACAGCCATCATGCATTGCTTTAGGTATGTTCAGATTTTTTTTTTCTATGTTGTTCTTGTCTTCTTTACTTTGCAACATACAAGCAATAGCATGACATCTAATCCTATGCTCTATAGAAATTTTATTCCATTTCAATCTATTATCAATTTTTTTTTGTGTAAGTGGGTTTGTCAATCATAGGTTCCTTCTCTTCCTTGGGAAGAATGGAAGAAACAACAAGAGGTTGTTCAACCAATTTCTCTTTAACTTTGTAAATTTGTTTTATTTTAGGAGGGACATCGAGATTACTTTTGTTATCTCATGGTCTCTGGTAGAAAATGGTATGAGGTTTTTCTATAGGTTATTCTTGGATGTTTGGAAGGGCTTTTGGTTCAATCATTTTTTTTTTAAGGATAGGTGGTTCAATTATAGGTTGTGTCATGTTTCATAAGGATAATTTTGCTATATGCTTTGCTTTGAACCTTTGATAGGATTTGAAAAATAATTCCTCATGAGGCTTAATAGATTCCATAGGCTTAGGCCAAAAGAAATCTAATGAAAAGTTCCATCAGGCTAACGTAGGATTAAATCCACTATGATGCTTAGTAAAGATATCATTTTGAAATGGAAACGTTAAGAATTTATGCACAATCAAAGGGATGGAATTCATGGAGTGAATCCATGGATAGCCTAACTTCATATGAAATTTTTCTAATTGTGGGATGATGGTGAATGAGACATTTAATGTTTTTGGTCCAAATTTTAAAGGGAGATCTATTAAGCCCATGATAGGACAAGTGAAACCATTATGCATCTTGATCCATGCTTTTGTTTTATCATATGTATCTTGATATAGTTCATATAAGAATAGGAATTATTTTGTGATCACATTCTCTCCACAGACAAGATCAATTAATATCCCATTAGTGGGTTTACCATTGATTTGGTTAGCTATGTAAAGAGGACCAATAGGTGTACATTTAAGTATGTAATTTTGTGAGAAAGCAATATCAAGAGGCTTTATTTTAGCCCTTACGAGGTCTAGCTTCAATAAATGTTGCCATTTTAATTGGTTGTTCTTCATTGATATCTTTTATGTTTTCATCATCCATGTCAACATCGTCACATCATTCTTTGTTTCACTAGCTTTGAAAAATGAAATAGTGTGCTTCGACATGGTATTGGTAAAGATTTGTAATTTTTGGTGAGGAGGAGCTATAGACTTATTAACTTCATCATTCACACCTCCAATTTGAAGGTGAATATTGTCAATAAGGTCTTGTACTAGATGTTTAAGATGCTTACAGTATTTTGTACCATGTCCATTTTGTTGATGATAATGACAATAAGGGTTTCATTGAAATCCATTGGGAAATGGTATATTAGGATCACACTCTTTAACAAGAGGTAGCATTAGCATGTTCTTTTCAATAAGCTGCAACATAATATTATGAAGGGTATCAGGTAAAGGAGTGAACTCTCTATCCCTATCACCAAAAGAATTTGTCTATTTTATAGCAGCCACTTAATTATTAGTTTGTTTACTTGGTTGAGGGGAATTTAGTTGTAAAAATCCCTTATTATACTTCTTAAAAGGTTGGTAACTAGTTTGAATTGTGGATTCAAACTTTTCAAGATGACTAAGGGGATTTTTCACATCATGACTACAAGTCAAATTTTGATAATCATAAAGGTCTGTACATAACTATGTAATGTATGAAAATCTCAACATTTTATGTTTTATTTAGAGTTTACTTTGTAAGTTGGCAATAAACATTTGTTGAAGTTTGAAATTAGGAATCTTAATGTTTACTTGGGAATAAATTTTTTGGTATCTTGATATGGAATCAATCACTTTCTCATCATCCTTTTTTTTTCATTTCATTAATTAGAAAGGGTAATCTTAGGACCCATGTGAATATGGAAGTGGTTGTAAAAGGCATCAACAATTTCATTGAATGAACCAATTGAATTATTCGGTAAAGAAGAGAACCAATCTAAAGCAGTATCCTTCAAGGACCTAGGGAATAGCTTAGCCAAGAGTTTATCTTCAAAGATAAAATCTATGCACAAGGCTATAAAAGAAAAAACATGGCTAACAGGATCTCCTTTCCCACCATATTTCTCAAATCAGGGAACTTCTATACCTTGTGTCATTTGTGCTCTTAATATGTCCAAAGATAGAAAATTGGATTTGATGTATTGTGAAGATTGACCATTTTTTCTTTTTTGTAAGGTTGCACCTTGTTTTTGAAGGGATGTCATGGTTTGAAATAGTGAGTTAAGGAAAGTATCATTATTATTATAAGATTGAGGGGATTATGTGGAGTAGTGTATGTATGCGAAGGGCTAGGGAATTGTAAGTTGGTAAAGGTTGATAGTTGAGGGGTTATTGTATTTGAATGCACAAAGGTAGAAGGAATTCCTGTAGGAATTCCTAAGGAAGTGTACATAGTGCTAGTAAGTATGATTGTTGTGGTTGGTTGAAAGGTTGTGGTAGGTTGAAAGGTTGTGGTGGGTTGAGTACTAGTGTATGTAGGAATGGGCATTGGTATTGTAGAAGATGGAATTGGAATTCCACCTTGGCTTTGAGTAGACCCCAAAGCTTGAGTACAAATGGTGATGGTAGGGAAAATTTTGTTAACATTAATCACATTGGTTGTAGGACGTGAAGTGATGGGAAATGAAGTATGCAAACTGTGAGCCATAGAGGTTTGATTATCAACACTATCAGAAAGAGAGCTAGAAAACCCAAGATCCATGGGGAGTGCTATATCGCAGGATGACACGAGCCTCAAACTATGTCTTACAATAATATTACTAATAGGACACCAAGTTGTAAAGCTCATACAAGTTTTACAAACCTAGTGCATAAACCAAAAATGAAATGTTGTAAATGCAATTTTGAATTCTGACAATGAACTAGATGAAGTAAATTAAACTATATTCACTAAATTTGATGAAATTGCAAATCAAAAAACTAAAATAGGAAAGTAACAATAGCAAACAAGAGCCTAAATTTGAGATTTCAATTTCCAAAAAATTTAGACTAGGTCCTGATCATGGACTCATTCACCAATATGGGTGAATGTGTCCTAGATAAGGATTTTTGAAATGTGTTAACTAATTTCTAAGTGTTTTTCAATGCTTTTTAGGTGCGAGAAAGTTCAAGTCAAGCCTGATCAAGGACTCATTCACCAATAAAGGTGAATGGGTTCTTGATAAGGGTTTTGTAACTGTGTTTGAATGATTTTTAAGCTTTTTGCAATTTCTTTCAATTCCATATCTGATACATTAACTTTCAATTTTAGATTTTCTAGAAATAAAAAAGTAATGAAATGATGAATGTAAGGACCTAAGTTGAAATGCAATGTCATTTTGATTTTCAAATGCAAATTTATGTGATCTAAATGGTCTACAAAATGATTGACTTACTTTTGTATTTTTCAGATTTAGAGAATGCAAAGAAATAAAATTATAACCCTAAATGAGATGTGTTGGCACCTTAAAAAAATTCAAATTTTGAGTTCCCATGTTGAAAATTTTTTCTCTGCACACTTAGAAGTACCCCTAAAAAATTTTCCTAAGTGACCTACTTTGGAGGGTCACAATTCAAAGCCAGTTGATTTTCATGCCAAACCCTTTGGTAGAAATACTCATGTGACATGTGAACATGCATGTCAATTTTTAGCTTCCCATGATGGGTTTTGACAAGGTTTTGAAAAGAAAAGCTGGAGGATTTTAGAACTGTTTTGTTGTTTGCAAACTCTCAGTCTTGTGAAGTGGCCCCTTGTTTGAGTTGAAATATCACATATGGATGATCGTCATGAAAAATGAATTAATTCCTTGCATTCCCCTCACATTCATATGCTTCCTTGTTTGGTTTTAGGGTCTCATGATAAAATTTGATATTTTTACTAGGTTGAAAGCAAATACAGTTTGTTCAATTTTTTCATCTACATTTTTAGGAGTGTTTCAAGGAGGTCAAGTTTGACCCTTAATATCTTTTGACAAATGTGGATTGAATTAAATCCCTCTTGCACACATGCTCAATGTACCTAAATGACCTAGTGTGTGTAGTGGCAGCTTCCTAGGTGATGATTTGGTATTTTTTCAAAGTGGTAACTTGGTGAGCCCTAATTGGTTTTTAACAGGTGTAGTAGAAAATTATGAGTGAGCCACTTTTTCAATTAATATCTTGTGCATCAGGATGAATTTTTTGAGGAAATTTTTTGTGCTAAATTCTTGGGTTAAATTTCTACATGTTTGCTCAGTTTGAGGCCCCGAGGATGAGATTTGATGGGTTATTTAATTATCTTTTGACTATGACTAGGTCAAAATTGGTGTTCCAAAACAGTATCAAACTTTGCAAATCTAAAGACAACCCATTTCTCATTTTGGTCTAAAACATCTCCAACTCCATTTTCATAAAAAATGAAGATCATCAAATGAATTATTTTAATGCATATCAATTGCGGCAAAGGCATCTGATAGGCCAGTTTATAAAGGAGGTTCTAGAAATCTTTTGACAATGCAAGTTTTGGGGAAATGGGTTTTCTCTAAATAATTTATTGTGTCCCTATGAAATTTTTTTTGGCTCTAGGTGTCCCAGTTTTCCCACAATTAATTTTTCTTGTTTGGGTTGCAACTAAAATTAATAATTACAATATTTCCTAAAGTTTAAAAGGAAAATGTTTAAAATATTTTACATATTTTAAATAATTTCAAAGTGGAAATGCATGGGAATAAATTCATTTTAGGGAAACATCAAATATTTTAAAGCTTTATAAAGTTTTATAAAAGATAGTTTTTCCCGCTTGCCCGTGGAAGAAATGGTCAAGGAAAGCCATAGGGGGGAGAATGTTGGGAGGATGTTAAGGGAATATTTTGATATGAAATTTCTATTGCAATTATTATTGAAGTGTTTCCTTCTCTATGGAGTTTCTAAACCATCAATTTTATGGTATGTTCTATGTGCTTCTCTTGCACTCTTAGGGTTTTTCACCTAAAAGGAGAGAGATAGAACCCTAAAATTGAGTTGGTTCACTCAAACTAGGATATGAAAGATTGAATTGAGACTAAATGCAACTAGATGGTGAAATTGATTGATTATTAAAGCAAAACTAATTAAATATGCATTGTTTGAAAACACAATGAGGTATGCAAAAAGGAACTAAAAACATAAACAAATGCAAATAGTACTAGATGAGGCCGAACATAGTGAACCTAGAGGTTGAATGTTGATCTTGGAAGGTTCTACAAACTAGAAAAAATCATTGTTGATGAACAGTGGGACTCATTCGCCACTGATGGAAAATCAATCCTCCTACTAGTAAAATGACCTGAAACTGCTTTTCAACTATCGGGAACTTGATTTTGACAAAATCAAATTTTCCAACCTACAAGTGGGACTCATTCACCACTGATGGTGAATTATTCCTCCAAAACTCTACAAATTCAAAGGTCAATTTTGTAGGTCCAAATCTACACTTGTCTTCTTGTTGGGTTGACAAAGTCAAATCTACAAAAAATGGGTTGTAGGTTATCTCCAAGCTTGAACTAGGTTTTAGTTTACTTGAAACAATTTGATGACTAGTTGACCACTTTCCAAAACCTATTTTATTTACAAATCTAACTACAAGACCTACACACACACATGCGAAGAGAGGGAAAATGGTTAAGGGTTAGAGTATAGGGATTTTCCTTAGTCAAATCCCACTTTGGTAATCAAACCCTTGAAATGAAGGAAATGATGTTCATAAACAACATGCAAGCATCCTAATCTCACCAAAACCTTTTTGAAGAAGTTTGAAGATATGTCAATGGCTACTCCATGATGCTTGAATGATTGTGTACCTTAAATGATGTAAAGTGCTTGCAAGAATGCTAATTGATGTTGATTGAGTGAATGAGATCAATGATTGAATGAATTAGGAGTAAAATGGATGAAAAAAAACTTATTTAGACACACTCATGTCCTCATTATCTAATAATACAACATCATATGCTGACATAAGGTCTTTTTGAATAAAAACCTAAAAGAAATTTTGAATTATTTTGAATTTGGAGCCAAGAAGGACTCATTCGCCACCCATGGTGAATGGGAGGCTTGTAAGTAGGTGTCGATAATTAAGTTGCATTTAATATTGTTTTTCAGGTTTACATTCAAAAATACACTTAATTAAGGGTTACGAGTGCATAAAGGGGCCAAATAAAGTATAAGAAAGGTGTATTAGGTAATGAAAAGCTAGAAAAGTGTGAAAACTTGTTACAAGACTTTACAACAATTTGAAATAGGACTTGGTGAGGGATAAAAAGGGAATATTTAGATGAATTATGATAAGAAGATTCTAGAAAAGTGTAGAAATTTGTTACAACACTTCACAACGCCTTCACAAGACATCATGATTTGAATATTTAGGACCTAATGTGAATGCATAAGTTGCATTGCAACATTAAATCAAAGTAAAATAGGTTAAGCATCACAAGAAAAAGACCTAAATGACCATGAAAATTTCCACGATCCATTTTTCTATGGTAAATTTAGCCCCCACTTTAGTGATAGGATGGACTTGCTTCAAACTCACATAAAAGTAGCCATGCATATCGATAGGGAGGTCCAAATGCACTTATGCTAGCAAGATGGAATGACAGTGATCAAGAGGGATTATCAAGCCCCCAGGATGAAGATCCCATGGAAAACTAAACTTAAGAATAAAGGAACACACATGTATGAAAGAGAAAGAGAGAAGGGAGAGGAAAAAAAAAGTTGGATCAAGCTTCAATCGTTTGTTTAGCTAGTTGTGAATCAAATCTAAGTTGTTTGTCCAAAAAAGAAAATGCATATTCATTTTTGGGAAATGGAATTCATAATTTTCCATTGGGTGAGAAGGCCCAAAATGTGAGAAACATACATTTAGGTGGTATGTACTCACAAACACATAGGTGGCTATGGGGAAATTTGTGTCATGGAATTGGCTTCCTACTCAACCATACTAAAGTTATACCTCCTAATAACTTTAATAAGGCACACAAAGGGAAATGTTGGTTAGTGCTTCATGAGACAAGAAAAGCTACATATGCTTAGAACTCATGAACAAGTAGGATGGAACCACAAGCATGCAAGTTGTGTTATGCAAGGTGGTCATATGAATGTAAAAATGAAAAATGAAAAAGAAATGTTCAAATGTGTCTTGTTTAGTTCATGCGAGGTCTATCACTTAGGGAACATTGTGTCTAACATCTCCAAGAGAGGACCAATCAAATAATAGAATATTCACAACTTAGGGTATGTAGTGCATCACATCAAGCCACCAAGAGGAATGTAATATGCTAAGATAGATCATGCTTATGAAGGATACTATAGTGCTATCATAATAGTGGTTTACAATTCCTGAGAGGAACGAATTTTAGCTAAAATCACATATTTTTAGAAAATATAATGATTTAAGCCTTAAAAAGTTCCATTTTAAGGATTCCAATTGAAGAGGGTTTGATCAAATCACCTTAGATCAAACCCCTTGGATAGAACCTCACTAGTTTTAAACCATACCTATAAATGCATCTCCTTTACACCTATCAAAATGCGATAAAAATCACTTTTGATTTATATTTTGGGGGATCAAATGAATTCATTTAAAATTTATTTCAAATGATTATGGTATTCCTTAGAACAAGCTATCCAATGAATATAATTTTAATATGTTTTGGTTTTGTTATGTATTTGTTTTTTAAGTTTTATTAAACATAGGTTTTCATCAAAATGAATTTCTTTGTTCTTCACATGTGGAAAAATATAAGATTATCAAAAAAAAAATTCAAAAATATGAGTGCACTAGATATTGAAGTCCTTGATCCAACAAAAAAAAAATTAAATTTTGACATATACAAAAAGGTTACAAGTATACGTTGTGTCTAAATTGTAATTGCTTGACTTTGAAACTTGATTAAGGAAAAAATATTCAATAAAAAACTATCTAACCAAGTGGAAGCACTAGATATCAGAGTTACAAATCTAAATTTGAAAGAATTAGAATTTTATCCTTCATGGAAAAAAAGTTATGCGTTATACGGTGTGCGTCACTTTTTAAAAATGTTGTTTTCTGAAAAAAATCTATTTTTGTGGGAGATGGAAAAAGAAGTGCAATTTGATTCCAAAAATTTTGAAAAATATATTTTTAGAATCTGCAGACAAAATTTGATGAGACTCTAGTTTGCACCATCTTCAAATTCTTCACAGTTTAGCCGCTATAGGTGCCCAAATGTGAAGATTTAGTTAAAAATAATAATTTCAGTGTCTAGTTTTGCCAAAAATTGTAAACCACTATTATGGATCACCCTCCAATGTCATCCACAAAGTGACAAACACATCATATGAAGTGACAATGTTTCACAAAGAATCAAGAATGAAGATAAATAATGCCAATGTATGCCCCCACTTTAAAGGAATTTCTACACATCATTTTGTGAGAAATTACTTTAAAGTAGAGAATGCAAAAAAAAAAAGACATGAGAACCAACTAGGAAATCCCCTATGCCAATTCATACGTTTTTAAGTAAGGTTGCATCATGTTAATGAAAAAGGAACAAAAGAAAGAGGAGTTTCCCCAAAAAAGGAACACACTAAACACATATTGGATCTATGGATTTGGGATCAATATGTTCGTTGCTACAATATTTTTATGAAAGAGCTCATAATTTTCATCATTTCATGAATACATAGAACTGGAAGAATGACACAAAGAGAGTGAAAAAAAAAGAAAAAAAATCCATTTTTGGGTCAACATGAAGGATACATTTCAGTCTCAAAGCTTTGCATCATCCCCAAAAGGAAAGCACAAGTGAAAAGAGAAAAAAAAGGAAAACAAAAAGAAAAATATTTTGGGTTAACATGAAAGAGACATTTCAGTCTCAATGCCTTACATCATCCCCAAAAGGAAAAAACAATCTAAAAAGATAAAGTAAAAAGGAAATGTAAATGTTTGGGTCAACATGGAAGAGACATAGGGCATCTCAATGCTTTGTTTCATACCAAAAAAGGAAAAACAAAAAACAAAAGTGAAAAAGGAATTAAAATGGTCTTTTGGGTCAACATGGAAGAGACATAGGTCATCTCAATTCTTTGTATCATCCCTAAAAGGAAAACACACAAAAAAAGTGAAAAAGGTAAAATGTACAACATATAGAAGAATAGATGTACAAATAGAAGTGCACAAAAAGAGAACATCAAATGCACATTACTGGGGAACACGATACACACATACAAGTGCAAAAGAGATAGAAAAAAGGAAAATGCAAAAGGATAGAAAGGAAAATGCAAGTCAATGATCTAACAAGTCATCTACCTCCCAATCATGTTTAGTGTATTATGAAGGTTGTTGACTATCCAAAGGAAGAATTGCAAGTGTCGAACTAGGGGAATTGTTGGGTTCTTCACTTGGTGTAGGAGATTTATCATTTAAGCTCATGGAGGATGAAAATAAAAAATTTAGATCCTTATGCACTTCTTCATCTATTTTAGAGATCTCCTCATCATCATCATCATCATCTAAATTAATCATGACAGGAGGACAGAGGTTAATTTCCAAGGAAGGATGGATCAAGAGTTGTGGTTGTTGTATCAGATCATTTTGTTGTGATGATTGTATCATACTATCTTGTGGTGGGTCAAGAGGAGGGTGATCAGTTATTGCTTTTGTCAAAGGTGGAGGTTGGTTTTCCTTGTTTTCTTTTGTTTGTGACTGACAAGCAAGGAGATGACGACGATGCCTACACTCCCTAGCACCACAGTTTCGATTATTTCTATTTTGAAGTTGTTGAGGCATAAGAGAAATTTGATCCACCACAGGCTCCTTTTCTTCTTGGGGAGGAGGAATGGAAGGAACCAAAGGAGATGGGTCAATCACTTTCTCTTTGGCTTTATAAACTTGTTTAATGCGAGGAGGCATGATGAGGTTAGTTTCATTATCTCTTGGGCATTTATATGATGAAGGTGAAGTGTTTATGGTTAGTTACTCATGAGGTTGCATTGTTTATTTAGGTTTGGATTCAAGCTAAAGCATTCTCTCATCTGTGATAGGAGTAGCAGAAGTGGATGGGGACATGTGGCAAAGAGACAATTCAGCTATTCGTTTGGCTTTGAACTTTTGATAGGAAATGAAAAATAAGTATTTTTGAGGGGTGATAGGTTCCATAGGTTCAGGAAAAAAGACTTCTAAGGAAAAATTACCTTTAGATGACAATGGATTAAAGCCACTATGGTGTATGGTAAATATCTCATTGTCATGTGGAAACTTTAAACATTTGTGAACAACTGAAGGAACAACTTTCATTGAGCGAAGCCAAGAGTGGCCTAGCCATTGATGAAACTGATCCAATTTTGGACTGATAGAAAATGTTCCATCCAATGTTTTGGGTCCTATCTATAATGGCACTATGATCGATCCAATCATAAGGCATGAAAAACTAGTATGTGTTTTAATCCATGTGGTTGGTTTATCATAATTATCTTGACAAAGCTCATGTAATAATAAAAATTCTTCTATGATCACATTCTCGCCATAGGAGGGATCTATTAATATCCCATTAGTGGGCTTATCATAGATGCGGCCAGCTATGTAAAGAGGACCATAAGGAAGGATTTTAAGTATATCATGAGAAGAAAAAGTAATATCAAGATATTTTTTGGTTGGACCCTTATGAGGGACAACGCCTATCATACTCACAGGTTCATCCATAGGATTAACATGCTTAACATTTGGAGTAATATAATGTTTTTCATTATTTATATCAATGTTCATCACATGAGTGTTTGAAGGTTCACTAGCTTTGACAAATGAAACATTGTTTTTAGACATGGGGTTGGTAAAAATTTATAAATTCTAATTGGGAGGTACAATGGACTTATTGCCTTGATCATTGACACCCGCAGTGGACAAAATGCCAAAATCAATGAGGTCTTGAACTAAGTGTTTGAGATGCTTACATTGTTTTGTGTCATGTCCATTTTGGCGATGAAAATGACAATAAGAATTTGGTTTAAAGGTGGGGGGTAAAGGCTTGGTAGTATCAAGTTGTTTAATGATAGGTAAAGTGATAATCTATTGTTGTAGTAGTTAATTTATTGTGTTATGGATAGTATCAAGTAAGGGGGTAAATTGTTTCTTCAGATCCCCATATGTAAAGGGTACCACTGCTATACCCTTAATATTAGTGTACACCAGGTTATGAATAGTCAGCTTGTGGCTATCTTAAGTCTCTCTATTAAGTCATACTATCATTATTATATTGTTATTTAGTTTTTAGGTCAGCCTAAGACTTATATAGTTGTGTCTAAGTTGTCCTAGGCAATATCCTAGGCATAAATAGGTATATATAGGAGGTTGTGAGTCTTATTTCATCATCAATTTGTGAAGTGTGTTCTCATTAGAGATATTTGGAGGTTTCCCCTTCATAGTGGCTTTTTATTCTCAATTATTAAGTATTTTCAACATATTTCATATCATATTCTTCTATTGTGCAAGTTATTTCATAACAAGTGGTATCAGAGCATGATCTTGGCACCATAGAGGCAAGGTTTTTTCTCAATTTTGGAGGAAAGTTTGGGAAGAGAAGAGTTTTCATATTTTGCCGAATTTTTTTATAATTTTTAAAGGGTTTTTGAAGAACATATCATAGAAGCTACAACATAGATTTCAAAAGAATTGGAGTAGAATTAAGTGAATTATTGTAGAATTGGAGTTTCTACATATTTTTTTTGGAATCTACATATCTTGCACATCTTGTCGAATTGGAGTTTGATTTTTATTTGGTTTTTAAAGAAATAATAAAGTAGATGAGATTATTATGATGACCGTGATGTCTTATATTTTGTTTGTGTAGATATGTATATGTTTACATGGATATATGCATTATTATTGTAGATGGTATTCTAAATGATTGTTGATTATTGCATTTTCATGTCTGGATGATGTATATTAATATTAATTTATTCTAGATAGGATAATTATATGATATATATGATTTTGTACTTCATTGGATGATTGTATATTGCTTCAGCTATTATGCATGTTGCAAGTATGCTTAATGTGTGACTTGAGTGTGCAAGTAAGGGTTATTTTGCCACTTGAGTATGTGAGTATCAGTGTTAGTTCTCCAACATGTTTGGAAATGAAATTTGTATTTGAAACACTAAATTGAAAGAATGTGAAGATAAGGAAGATTAAAATCTTAGGTAGACATCCTAACGAGGCATGTCCTATTCATAACAGTAAAAAAATTGGAGGAATTGGAGAAAAAATAAGTAAGTTATTGAAAAATTAAATTCTTCACAATTATCACTCTCCATGCTACAAATATGTTTATTTCTTGGAGATTTTTCTAGTGGTTCCCATCATGAGGGGGCCTGCAACAAGGGGTAAAAAGAATGTTGTCACTTTGGGGAAGACTCCTAATAAGGATGGGGTAACAATAGAAGGTATTACTCCTAATGAGAAAATAAATAAGGTCAAGGAAGACATTTCCTCAATGAAGATGGATATGTGTGACCTAAGAGGAGATATATCAGACATACATAACATGTTAAGCACCAACATGGCTAAACCAAGAAAGGAGTCCTCAAGCGACCAAGGTGAAAATTCTAGGTCAGCTACCATTGACACAAGCTTTAGTACTCCTATGGGATCTAGGAATTTACTTCCAAAGATGGATATGTGCAAGTTCGATGGCAAGGATCCTCTAACATGGATAAACCAAATGCAAAAAAAATTTGAAGTACACCAAATCCCAAATGGACAAAAATTCACGATGGATTTCCTATATCTAGAACTAGATCAATTCATTTGATATCATTGGCTTTGCACTCATCAAAGGAAAAAGGGGATCACTATCTCATGGTCAATTTTTATGGAGGAACTCCAAGCACAATATAGCAATAGTGTGACAGAAAACTTCTTCAGCCAGCTAGCTAAACTTCAGCAAACAAGACTAGTTTAGGATTATATTTAGTAATTCCAAAATATATTCTTAAGAATGGATACAATTATAGAGGAAAATTTGAGTGATTTATTCTTGGGGGGTCTCAAGGATCACATTCAACATGAGGTACACATGTTTAGCCCTAGCTCCATAAATGAGTCTTTTATCTTAGCACGTAGGGTAGACGAGAAGTATTCGATTCCTAAGAAGCAAGGGGATAATGTGACAAGAGAGAAAGGATATTCAATACAACCTACTAGGTGGAATCCACAACAAATTAAGGATAAAAGAGAAAAAGGGTTGTGTTTCAATTGTGATAATAAATATAGTTGAAGACATAAATGTAGTGAAAAGAAATTTTGCTATATTGAAGGTCCAAGTGAGGAAGAAGAGGAGGAACCCATACTAGAGGATGAAAGGGAATCAAATGAGGAATCACATGATTCTCAACCAATCATTTCTTGTCATGCACTCTCAAGTTTTATTGCTCCACAAAGTCTCAAGGTGGTGGGGTTTTTAAAGAAGCAGAAGGTAACAATGTTGATTAAATCAAGTAGTAATCATAATTTCATCAACGAAAAGTTAGCTACTTGTCTAAATTGTTTTATTTATCCAACTCAAGACTTTCAATTTTTGATTACAGATGGTGGTATAGTTAGTTTCTTAGGGAAGTGTCATAGCATTAAATTATCCATGGGATTTTATCAACTTGATACACCAATGTATGTGATATCCATGGGTGCAGTAGATATTCTTTTGGGAGTACAATGGCTTACTACATTAGGAACAATTGAGATGAACTTCCAAGAACTATTCATGAGATTTCAATCAGAAGGAAGGGTAGTACAGCTAAGGGGGTTGAAGGAAAAATCTCCACAAATGGTAAGCTCTCATCAAATGCAAAAGTTTCTTAATAAAGGAGTGGATGGATTTGTGGCCCAACTATGTTCATTAGAAGTCTCTCAATCCAATGCTCCTACTCATCCATATTTACAAGCTATAATTGATTGTCACTTAGTTGTTCTTGGAGATATGCCTGAAGGACTTCCTCCTAAGAGGGATTATGATCATGTCATACAGTTAGTTACAGGGATCCAACCACCAAACATCATGCCTTATAGGTATCCACACATACAAAAGAGTGAGAGAAAAAATTATTGAGGAGATGCTTGAGGCAGGAATTATCAGGCATACCCAAAGTGCTTACTCATCGCCTATGGTGATGGTATGTAAGAAGGATGATACTTGGCACATGTGTCCAAACTATAGAGTTCTCAACATGTACACCATTAAAGATAAGTTTCTTATTCTAATCATTGATGATTTGTTAGATGAATTGAATGGAGCTATGTATTTTACCAAGTTAGATCTTAGATCTGGTTATCACCAAATTCGAATTAAGGAGGAAGATATTTGTAAGACAACATTTCAGACTCATGAGGGTCATTATGAATTTTTGGTGATGTTATTTTGTCTTACCAATGCACCATCTACATTACAAATTTTGATGAATTCCATTTTTAAGAAGTTATTGAGAAAGTTTGTGTTAGTATTCTTTGATGATATATTGATTTATAGAAGACTTAGGAAGAAAATTTGCAACATGTGGATCAAGCATTACAAATACTTTAAGATCATAAACTCTATGCTAAGCCATCCAAGTGTGATTTTTGTCTTACAGAGGTGGAGTATTTGGGACACATAGTTTCACATGTAGGAGTAAAGTTGGACCCTAACAAAATTAAGGATATCGTGGAATGGCCTATTCCAAAAACCATTAAGAAATTGAGGGGTTTCTTGGAATTAACAGGGTACTATAGAAGATTTGTAAATAATTATGGTTGTATAGCAGCACCTATCACCACTCTATTGAAGAAGGATTCTTTTCATTAGAACGAGTCTTCCAATACATCATTTGAGAGATTGAAGAAGGCTAAGTGTACAACTCTCATGCTTGCCACTCCTAACTTGACCAAGGAATTCATTGTGGAATGTGATGCTTCTAGAAATGGGATAGGAGTAGTGCTCATGCAAGAAGGTAAACCAATTTATTTTGAGAGTCATCAATTAAAGGGTAAGAATCAACTAAAACCTATTTATAGGAAGGAAATGCTAGCAATCCTCCATGTAGTTAAACAATGGAGGCCTAATCTATTGGTTATACACTTCAAGGTTAAGATAGATAATGATAGCCTAAAATATTTTTTGGAACAAAGACTATCTTTTGAAGAGTAACAAAAATGGGTCACTAAGATGTTAGGATATGACTTTGACACTATATATAAGAAAGGGAAAGGAAATATTGTAGCATATGCACTTTCAAGGAAGGATGAGAAAGATGAATCCTTATTGTGTGCCCTTTCAATATTACAAGAAAATTGGGTGGAGGAAGCAAAAACAAAGTGGAAAAATGATGTTGCAACAAGTAATCTCATCAAAAAATTAAAAAGTGATCGTAGTAGTTCAAATAAGTTTTGTTGGAAGGGAGATACTCTTTGGTATAAATAGCATTTGTATCTTTGCAAGAATTCCACTCTTAAACAAAAAATTCTCACATAGTTGCATGAGTCTCCAGTGGGTGGTCATTCAGGATTTTTGAAGACATATCATCAAGTCAAGCAATTTTTTTTGGGGGAAGGGCTAAAAGGTGATGCTCAAAAATTTGTGGCTAAATGTTTGGTTTGTCAAAGTAATAAATGGGAGACAATTAAGACACTAGGTCTCTTGCAACCCTTATCTATCCCTAGCCAATGTTAGGAAGAGGTATCCATGGACTTCATCACAGGGCTTCCCAAATCTAAAGGTCATAATGTCATCATGGTAGTAGTTGATCACCTAACTAAATATGGACATTTCATTGCATTATCATATCCTTTTACAGCAAGTGTAGTGGAAAATTTTTTTTTGGAGAATATCCAAAAGCTACATGGTACACCTAAGGTTATTGTTAGTGATCATGATCCCATCTTCACTAGTCACTTTTGGAAAGATCTATTCTCATGTTTTGGTACTTAATTGGCTCATAGCTCTTCATACCATCCTCAATCAGATGGGAAAACTAAGGTTTTTAATAAGTGTTTGGAAGGATATCTATGTTATTTCACTTCAACGAAGTAGTCTCAATGGGTAGATTGGCTACCACTTGCAGAATGGTGGTATAACACTTCTTTTCATAGTTCATCAAAAATGTCTCCATTTTTGGCACTTTATGGATATCATCCTCCCATCACATCATCAATAAAGGTGTCACCAAGAATTCAGGTAGTAGAAGACCACTTTCTTCATCAACAACAAGTACTTTCAAGACTCAAGGAGAATTTAGCTATGGCACAAAATCGAATGAAACAACAAGCAAACTAACATCGTAGTGAAAGAAGTTTTGAAGTTGGGGATTTGGTCTTCTTGAGATTGCAGCCTTATAAGAAAATCTCACTAAAGCAACAAAAGAAAAAAAAAAATTCTCCAAGGTATTATGGTCCATAACAAATCTTGTAAAAGATCGATAGTGTTTCCTACAAGCTAGAGTTGCCACAAACAACAAAGATACATCTAGTTTTTCATGTTTCCTTTTGAAGAAGGTAATTGAGCATAATATTCCCACTCAAACAAGACTACCAAAGCTCGATGAAGAAGGAAGAATCATTTTGGAACTAGAGTGCATTCGTCGAACATGTACAAAGAATTTGAGGAATAGAACTCTCATTGAGTATCTCATCCAATGGAAGAATTTACCAGTTGAAGATGCCACATGGGAGGATGAGGAGTTCATTCAAAAGAATCAAAACTTGATTAGCATTGAGGAAAATGCTTCTTTGAAGAAGGGAGGCATGTTACACCCTTAATATTAGTGTACATCAGGTTATGAATATTTGGCTTGTGGCTATCTTAACTCTCTATTAAGTCATATTATCATTAGTATATTTTTATTTAGTTGTGTAGGTCAGCCTAAGACTTATATAGGTGTGTCTAAGTCATCCTAGGTGATATCCTAGGCATAAATAGGTATATATAGGAGGTTGTGAGTCTTATTTCATCATCAAGTTGTAAAGTGCATTCCCATTAGAGATATTTGGATGTTTTCCCCCTTGAAGAGGCTTGTTATTCTCAGTTATTGTTAAGTATTTGTAACATATTTCATTTCATATTCTTGTATTGTGCAATTTATTTCATAACAAACACTACTTCAATAGGGGCCACTTGCTTAGGCACTCTAGTTGAGTTGGCTGTGATGGAGGTGGATTAAACTACAAGAAGCCTCTGTTTGGTTTTCAAAAAAAAATCATGTGGTTTTGGTTGCTTTGTTTATCCTTTTCAGCTATGTTAGAAGTGGACTTTGAATCACAACTAGTAACTGATTTGTGATAGTCACTAAGGGTTGTGCATAAATGCATGAATAAAGGAAATTTCATCATAGTCAACTTATCCTAAAGGTGAGTGTGCAAGTTTTTGATAAACATATTTTGAAGATGTGAATCAGGAATCTTGACATCTACTTGAGCATAAAACTATAGATAACATGAAATAAAATCAACTACTTTTTCATTTGCATTTTGTTTGCATCTCGTTAAATTAGCCATTGTCTTTTTTCAAGTCGTATGGACTTGGAAATGACTTATAAATCCATCAAAAATTTCATTAAATGAGTGAATTGAATGACTGGGTAAGTTTGAAAACCACTCCAAGGTAGTGTCCTTTAAGGTCCTAGGAAATAGTTTAGCTAATATTTTATCATTGAGGACAAAGTCACTGCACAAGGTTATATAGGCATTAACATGATTAGTAGGGTCTCATTTACCTTTGTACTACTCAAACCTAGGCATCTCAATTCCATGTGGCATCAGTTTTCATAAGATCTCTAAAGATAAGGGGCTACTACGAACATAGTATGGGGGTGGAGCATTTTGACTTTGACTTATGGTGGATATTTTTTGTTGCATGGAGGAAATAGTATTAAAGAGTTGTGTAATGAGGGGGTCGATGTAAGTGGTATGAGGTGAAAGAGAGAATGGTGATAGAGTGTATGTAATATTAGGAGAAGTAAAGGGAACACTAAGAGGGGTGAAGGAAGATGGAACATTAGATGCCACAAAAGAAATGGGAATGCTAGTTGGAATAGTGAAAGAATGAGTAAGATGACTAACCTATTGCATGGTTGTTGTAACTTGAGGAGTGGTATAGGTGGGTATGGATGCTACATTTGAAGGAGGAGGAATGTGATATCCTCCTTAGCTAACCACTATGTTTACTAGTTGGGAAGTGTGAGGAACATGTTTGTTGTATATCTCAACAATTATTTTCATAACTTGTAAGCCATCATCACTTTCATTCAAGAAATGAATGTTTTCTATGGTAGGTATGGCAATGGTAGAAATGTTTTCAAGACTTAAATCTTGTTGCAAATGTGCAAAATCCTCATGAATACTAATGAATTTATCTTGCAGAATTTGATAGATTTGTGTGTCAACATGCATTGTATGTGAAGATAAAGGTGTACTAGTTGTAATATCCATTCCTAATGCACCAATTTCCATACAAGGAGTAGGATCTCGAGACAACCCAAGGTACAAAATGAGTGTGATATCATGGGAGGCCATGAGTCAGGAACTTCTCACTAAAGTATTGCCAATTGGGCACAAAACACTCATACAAATACTACAAGAGGTGGGGTGGATGAAAATGCAATGTACTGTAGGAGTAAAATGAAAATAATAGTAAATTTATAAACTAGAACACAAAAATAACAACAAAAAACTAAAATGCAGTAAATGCCCAAAAAATTCCTAAAAATGCAGTACAAAATGTGCAACTGAACTGATTCGCCCAGGGTGGTGAATGAGTCCAAGGATGATATTTTTATGTTTTCAAAAAAATTAAAGTGATTTGGATGTGTTTCAGATGCAAAATGAAGGTGCAAATGTAGAATTTCAATTTCTCTAATGTTTTGGGATGCAAAAATGAAATCTATATGAGATATTCACTAATGCAAGTTGATAAATCCTAGAATGCAAAAACAATGCAAAAGCTAATGTAAAGACTAATGCTATGAGTCGTAGGATGTAAATTTAATAAAAAAAAAAAGATAATGTGTGCAATATGCATGTTCACCAAAATGAACCATCAATTTTAGGTGTGTTCTTTGTGCTTCTCTTGCACTCTTAGGGTTTTTCACCTAAAAGGAGAGATAGAACCCTAAAATTGAGGTGGTTCACTCAAAATAAGATATGAAAGATGGAATTGAGACTAAATTAAATGGTATAAATGTAACTAGATGATAAAATTGATTGATTATTAATGCAAAAATAATGAAATATGTAATGTTTGAAAACACAGTGAGGTATGCAAAAATGAACTAAAAACATAAACAAATGCAAATAGAATTGGATGAGGCTAAATAGAGTGCACCTGAAGGTTGAATGATAATCTTGGAAGGTTCTGGAAATTGGAAAAAATCATTGTTGATGACCAGTAGGAATCATTCACCACTAATGGTGAATCAATCCTCCTTCTGGTAAAATGACCTAAAATTGCTTTTCGACTATCAAGAACTTGATTTTGAAAAAATAAAATTTTCCAACCTACAAGTGGGACTCATTCACCAATGATGGAAAATCGGTCCTTCTCAAAAATTCTACAAATTTAAAGGTCAATTCTATAGGTCCAGATTTGCACTTGTCTTCTTATCGGGTTAACGAAGTCAAATATGCAAAAAATGGGTTGCAGGTTGTATCCAAGCTTGAACTAGGGTTTAGTTAACTTGAAACACTTTGATGACTTTTTGACTACTTCCCAACACTTATTTCCTTGAAAAAATTTCCTACTAGACCTGTAAACACACATGCCAAGAGGGGAAAAATGGTTAAGGGTTAGAGTATAGGGATTTTCCTTAGTCAAATCCCACTTTCATAATCAAACCCTTAATAAAACAATGAAATAGAATGAAGAAGGAAATGATGAATAAAAAACATGCAAATGTCCTAAACTCACCAAAACCTTCTTAAAGAAGTCTAAAGATATGTCAATGGCTACTCCAAGATGCTTGAATGATTGTGTACCATAGAAAAAAGGAAACTTGCTTGATTTGGGGAATAATTGATGAAAAACTAGACTTAATGAGGCCTTGATTCAGTGTTGTGAGATGTTTTCCAAATCCACACTAGGTTTTGGACCCTTCCAAATGCATTTATTGATGTCTTGTAAAAGGGTTGTAAAGTGTTGTAAAAGACTTTTGCACTTTTCTAAGACTTAATGAACCCATCTTTCCTTAATTCAATATTATAAAATGTGTTTACTAACATTATCACATCAATATAGAAGGCTTTTAAAATAAACTTAATATTAATCTAGTGTTGTAATGTGTCTTACACATTCACATTGGATGTTATTCCTTCCTACATTGTGTGGATGTCATTTTAGTGTTGTAAAGTGTATTTAATCACACTTCAACATTGAATTATGTGTCCCAATCACTAATTGACCTTTACATAATCACTATTAGGCCCCTATTACCCTATATTGTGTATCCCAAGGCATAATTTGATGAAATACCTGACAAAGTCACCATATAAACCTTATTTCCTTATTTCCTAGCTTCCTAGATGGAAAATGGGCCCCATTGGGACTAATTCACCATCTATGGTGAATGAGTTCCTACCAACTGGAACTAATTCACCCAAGGTGGTGAATGAGTCCCATTTGGGCATTTTTTACTTTTGCACAGGAAATTTTGGAATTTAATTTTTGTTTTTCTTCATGTCATCCTTGGGCATCCAATTTATGGGAAAATAAGGTGAATTTCCTATAAATAAAACCTTCTAAGACCTAATTCATAATCTCCTAACTCATTCATACATCTCTCACCATTCATTCATCATCTATCTTCTCTATCAAGTTAAGCAAGTTAGGTTTTCATCATTGCAAGTCTTCAAGATAGTTTCCTAAGACATTCAAGGGTATATTCCTCATGTTTTTCTATAGAAATTCAAGATCAAAAATCATGGAAAGGAATTGAATTCATTGTTTCATGCTTCATTACATTCTTTCATCATTTTGGTTTAATTACTTAAAAGGGGTTTGACCAAGGCGAACCCCCATGCCCTAACATCCAAAATTTCTCTCTCTTCTTGTGTGTTTATAGATTTAGGCATCTTGGAAGCTTGGAAATCATTGAAGATCAAGTTACAAATTTTTTCAATTCATCTATTCATTGGGTAAGGAAAAATATCAACAAAAAGTCACTTTTAGGTCAGAATCCAATAGTTTCAAAACCAGACACCTAGAGAAGTAGAAAGTGCAGACTAAAGGCTCCTATTTCCACCTTTGAATATTCAAAAATTCAAAATTAGACTCATTCACCATGGGTAGAGAATTATTCCAACTTTCAAGTTTTATTTTGGTTTTCTTCATTTTTTAATACCCATTTGTCTGAAAAGGGTTCTAGAATAATTTCCCTAATCTAGGACTAATTCGTCCAAAATGATGAATGAGTCACATTAGGCCTAAAAACTGGGATCAGTAGCATTTCAAATGTCGTTTCTAGACTCCAACAAGATCTCAAGTGCACACTTCCAATTTCATCAAGTTATGTTATAATTTACATTCATTTTTAGGTGTTTTTGCATTACACAATGTGTTTTCAAACAAGTTATATTTCTTTAGTTTCCATTCAATAATCAATAGTTTTGATTATTTTTCTACATCTATATCATTTCATTTAGTCTTAATTCCATCATACATACATTATATTGAGTGAACCACCTATATTTTGGGTGTGGGATCTATCTCTTTTCACTGTGTGAAAGACCCTAATTGAGCAAAAGAGATAATATTCCTAACATTTAAAATCTATGGCTCATTTTGGTGAACTTTATTTTCAAATACTTTTTTTGATTTGGTGTCCTTCATCATAGATCTAGCCTCACATTGATCTTGCATTAGGATTTGCATGGATTCATTTGCATTGTAGGTTTCAAATTTTGCATTCATAAAAAATGCATTTAGGTTGCATTTTTGGTATCTAAATTCATTTAAATTTTCTGAAATTCTACATTTTTAACTTAGGTTTGCATCATAGAACTCAGAAAACATAAAAATCACTCAAAAATTTCTAAAATTTTTGAAAAATTCCATACTAGGACTCATTCACCATCTTGGGCGAATCAATCCCTTTTCACCCCTGAAACTATCATTTGTAGAACTGAATACCTTGGTTTTAAGCTTCTATTTGGTGCCTTTACCTACCTGTATCAGTTAGGTGAGTTTTTGTAACATTTATTTCACTAGATCTAACTTAAAATAGCTCATTTCATGCATTTCTCCATTTTACTTTGCATTTTCCACGTCATTTCTCTCATTGGTGCATAGTGTAATTATAAAATTACCTTGTTTCATATCTGAAATTTTTTTTCATTTTAAGTCATTGCATTGCAATTTCTTTTCTTTTTCATATCATTTTTTCTTTCAAATGATGTAGCTTTTATTTGGTAAAAAATGGATTGCATAAATACAACATTCTCTCTTATGAGTTTAATTTTGATTACCATAATAATGACTTTAAGAAACATGATCAAGCCATTCATACAATCCTTAATCTTACATTTCCCATTGGTTAGAATGGTAGAGTGGGCAATCATCACAATCATACTTGTTCTTCTCCCAATACATCTCTTATTAGTGATGAAGGTATCTTAGTGAAGGAAGGTACAAGCATTGAGGGTCATGATTGTCCATCTCCTCATTCCCCTTTGGAAGATGTTAGACAACAAGAACATGACCTCATGGACACATTCCTAAAAATCACCTTACCTAGTCTCCATAGTCATGACCATCAAACTTGTATATCTCCTAATATCCCTCATCGATGCAAAGAGGATAGGTTGATGTTATAAGATATACCTATTAAGATTCATGTGACTCATTACCCTACCTTCCCTAATGCTCCTACCATTTGGGATAATCTATTTAACAACCATAGTGGTCCTTCCCTTGATGCCTCCCCCTCTTGTGATGAAGCTACTTCACAAACCTCAAACTTGGATGAACATCTTATAAGCTCTCCTAGTAGGGTAGACAATATGGAACAAGAGAATGAGACCATAGAAACAACTAATAATCAAATAGAGTATTCTTCTAATCTCCCCACTCTCAATAATCAAATAAATTCCACCATTCATAACTCCCTTACTCGTGATGAAGTCCTTTTAGAAGAACCAACCCTCAAATATTACAAACATGTGGTCTGTGGTTCTCCTAAAAACTCTCTTTCTAGGGAAGATATCATGATACAAGACAAGGCTAACATTGACAACAATAATATTTTTCCCTTACATGGCAATGAAAAGCCCCTGTTAGACTCTCATTCACCAAGGGATGTTAATATTATTCAACTTCAACTTATCCTTTACCAACCATCACATAAACCTTCACTTCCACCTAAACCTAAGTTTACTTTTTACCCTCCTAAGAATAATGTATCACAGCAACTGAGTCATAATACCATAGCTCATACGTACAACACTAGAAATAATCCACAACCACAACAACACACCTACCTTTTCCAAATCACATTTTTCCTAGAGAACCTCGATTAAATTCACACTTTCAGGAGTACAACCTTGTTAAACAACTAAAGAATACTCCTACTAAGATATCCTTATGGGATCTTATTCAAGCATCCCCTCACTACTACAACATGATCCAAGCAACCTTACAACAAGTTCTTGTCCCTTCTAATGTGCAACCAACTAACATAGCAGCCATGATCCAAGGAATAAATGCTAACATTGTTTTCCACCAAAGTGAACTCCCCCCTTTGGAAGTGCAAAAACAAAACAAAGCTTTCATGATCATTGCTCAATACAATTGGATAGGGATAAAGTGAACCCTTATTGGCAATGACTCAGCTCTTAATGTTTGTAGCATTAACCTTTTGGATAGGATTCATGTGGATAAGTCAAAAATTCAACTTGAATCTTTATCTATTAAGGGATTTGACAATTTTGAAAAGACACTACTTGGTGTGATAACTTTACCTATTACAATTTTATAAGTCACATTGAACACAACGATCCAATTTATGCCTCATGATATTTCATATAACCTTCTAGGTAGGTCATGGATTCATGTGATGAATGGTGTGCCTTCCACTCTTCATTGAAAATTCAAATACATCTACAACAACAAAGTGTGCACACTTGACATTGATCATGAGCCTTACAGTGTCTTGCAACTTGAGAGAAACAATGAGAACCCCTTGAGCACATTAACACCAACAACACAAGTGGAACTCACACAACACAAAGATGATCAACAACATATTGAACAAGTCACGACGCTATTGGAAGATGATTGGGGTTCCTTGGATTTCGAACATGACTTCATGGGTGAGTATAAAATCATCCAAAAAGATTCAAATAATGAAAAAGACACAACAATAATTTCAACACGAAATTTGGACAACCTTTCAAAAACATTCACTTCAACCACTTTAGACAACACAACGAAATACACAACCTTTGATGAACACAATAACGAACAACCACCCGATTCAAAAGCAATGAAAAAGCAATATGGAAAAGGGTGTGAACTTATGAAAAAACTTGGCTATAGTCAAAAAGGATGTGGTGCTAATGAACAAGTTATCTGCAACGCCATAGATCCTATCACACAACAATCCACTCATGGTCTTGGTTATTTTCCTTTGATAGAGATCACCAAGCCTTCACTCAACACCAACAATCTCACACAACATACTCCTAAATCATCCTTAACAATCATCCATCCTGAACTCCTCAACACTAGTGGTCTTTAACATCATCCTTTACACAATATGACACAAACAACAAACCTTTCGCTTAATTTCAATGTCATCTTGCAAGACACCAAGGTATGTGCAGGATCATCATGGAAAAAATAGGTCCTTAAGTGGCAATGAAATTTAGAAAAATTAGAGTTAGGAAACTTGACGTAAAAATTTGAATAAGTTATCTATATTATTTCAAAAATATGTAAGAATGGAATCTATAGAAAATTGAATGTAGTTTCTAAACTACTAGGTTTATTTAAAAAAAATCTATTTGGTGATTTTTTTTTAATTTCAATGTAGTAGCACTCAAATTTTAGGGAAAAAAATAAGAAGTAGGTGTCTATCTAACCACCCTAACCACAATAAAATGACAATATTTTAGAAATAAGTAGAGGACTCATGTCCTGATGTGATGCATATTTTTTTGTAATTTGTCTCCAAGTAAATAATTAATTATGAAATTTTTATTACAACTTTCAAAAAATATAAGAAACTTGTATGTCTGGCCAGCTTAACTTGGTCAAAACTTCATGAAATTCATTTTTTTTATTTTTAATCCAATAGTATGCAAATCATATAATGTGATGCATGTTTCAAATTCAAAAAATGTGATACCATTTAAAAGCTATAGATTTTTTTCAATCAGCCTATCAATCAAGAATTTAGTCATAATTCAAATAGAAAATGAAAAATAATTATTTATTAAATTCAAAGTAAAGAATAATTTATATTGGTGGAAATTTTAGAATCTCCTTTAAAAACCCTTTTCATTTCATTAGTTTTGGGTAAAAAAAAATTTGTCAGCCACATACCCTACACATACCCATCATATTGCCACTTTTTGGCCCATCATGATCCTACACATACCCACCAATGATTTACATTTGATAGATTTTCCCTCCTCCTATAAGAGAAAACAAAATCTTGCAATCTAGAGACACTTGTGTAAGTATGACATCTAATATTAAGAAAGATGTATCTTTGACACAAACCACAAGACCACCTTCTACCATTGATCATGAGGGTATCTTGTCGAGACTCCTCCAAGATCACTTGATAACCCTTCCTCCATGAACTCAAAAGAAATGCTATTACAAGACTTCATTTTGTGCATATCATAGAATTCATGGTCACTTCACTAATGAATGTAAGGCTTTGAGTAGTAAAATCCAACATCTTAAGGAGTTTGGTATGCTTCCCTCCATGGGGGAACCTACTTCCTCTCATTGATGCTGATTTTCACTCTCGAATGCATTTCATCAACCATTTCAGGTCACCCTTGTCCTATACTAAGTGGGGGAAAGGCTTTATGTAGCCTTGACCTCGTATGTCACTTGTAGTTGCCTCCTTTGGCTAGTCGTTAATCTTAAATGAATATATAAGAGAAATCTTGGGATGTGGACGACATGCCTTATGTTGGCTCACATGTGAAATATGGTCCTTTTCATGGCATAACTTATCAGAAACATATGACTTGGCATAGTGTTTTCCATGTAAACTCTCATGTCTCCTAATTTAAAACAATTGCTCACAATATTGGTGTCCGCAACCACTTTAAAGTGGGGGCATATATCACCACTCACATTTCATTGTGAAATTTCTATTTCTTGTGATTCCCTCTCTTAAACACATTTGGTACAATGTTCCCCAAGATGAGACCTTGCACTTGTCCTCTCTTGGAAACAAGATGAGACCTTGCACTTATCCTCTGTTGGAGACATTAAGCATGATATTCCCTAAGATGAGACATTACACAAACAAAGAAAAATCCCTTTGAACATTCCTTACACTATTTTTCATTTACAATGTCTATGAGTGTCAAGCATAAAAAATTGTGCTTACCTCATAGAGCTCGAAAACCATTTTCCTTTGTGGCACCTTAGAGCATGAATTTCCCTGTAGCCACTTGCATGTGTGTGAGCACATATTGGCCATATGTGTCTCATCTTCTAGGGCTTTCTCACCCAATGGAAAGCCAAGAGTTCCATCACCCCAGAGCAATTATACATTTTGTTTTTGGAAAAACAACCTAGATTTGATCCACATTGTGATGAAAAAATGATCGAAGCTTCATCCACCTTTTCATTTTCATCTTTCTCCTCCTCCTAGTTCTTTCCATTGCATGATTGAGTATCTTGATGATCTAATTCAAGATCTTGGATCCTGGGGGATTGACTGCCTTCTTGATCTTTGTCCTTCTTTGTCATATGCGTCTGTACACTTGGATCTCTCTGGAATGTCTACTTTAGTGTGATTTTAAAGCAAGTTCATCCTCTCACCGAAGTGGGGGCTAAATGTACCATAAAAAAAAAGATAACTTGCTTGATTTGGAGAATAACTAAAAATAAATTGGACTTAATGAGGCCTTGATTTGGTGTTGTGAGGTGTTTTCCAAATCCACACTAGGTCTTGGACCCTTCCAAATGCGTTTATTGATGTCTTGTAAAAGTGTTGTAAATTGTTGTAAAAGACTTTCACACTTTCCTAAGACTTAATGAACTGATCTTTCCTTAATTCAATATTATAAAATGTGTTTAATAACATGATACATCAATATAGAACACTTGTAAAATAAAATTAACATTAATCTAGTGTTGTAATGTGTCTTACACATCCACATTGGATGTTGTGCCTTCCTAGGTTGTGTGGACCTCATTTTAGTGTTGTAAAGTGTATTTAACCACACTTTCATATTGAATGAATTAGAAGTAAAATGGATGGAAAAAAACTTATTTATACACACTTATGCCCTAGTTACCTAATAATACATCACAAGCTGAAATAAGGTCTTTTTGAATAAAATCCCAAAAGAAATTTTGAATTATTTTGAATTTGGAGCCAAGAGGGACTCATTCACCACCCATGGCGAATGGGTCCCACTCTAGGCTTGTAAGTGGGTGTCGAGAATTAAGTTGCATTTAATGTTGTTTGTCAAGTTTACATTCAAAAATACACTTAATTAAGGCTTATAGTACATAAAGGGGCCAAATAAAGCACAAGAAAGGTGTATTAGGTGATGACAAGCCTAGAAAAGCATGAAAGCTTGTTACAAGACGTTACAACACTTTGAAATAGGACTTGGTAAGGGATAAAAAGGGAATATTTAGATGAATTGTCATAAGAAGAGTCTAGAAAAGTGTATAAATGTGTTACAACACCTTCACAAGACATCATATTTTAAATATTTAGGACCTAATGTGAATGCATAAGTTACATTGTAACATTAAATCAAAGAAAAATAGGTCAAGCATCACAAGAAAAAGACTTAAATGACCATGAAAATGTCCAAGATCCATTTTCCTATGGTACAAGTTCCTTTGAGGTGTTTTGGGTTTATTGAGGGAGGAATTGTTGTAGAGTATAGGTGAAATCACGTTTTTGAGTTTCTAGGTATCTTTTGGGGGTCCATTGGAGCTTGAATTTGTTGTTTTATGCTTGAAATTCATCCCCTATCCTTTCATATTTCCTTGGTAGAGCTTTTAAGAATATTTATGATTGATTTTGAGTGCCAGCATTGTCAAAAATGCCCTCCTATTTATAAAAACGCCTCAACAATGAGGAAATTTGAACAAGTATTTTTGTTCCCTATATTTTGTGGCTGAGTGCAGTCAATATTCCTTGAGGAGGGCTCTAAAGAATGAATATCAGGCTTCCTTGTTGGCCTGTGAAGGGAAGAGATTATGTCAACACAGAGCTATGGGGCCATAGGGATTGGTTTCTCCAAAGAAATATTTTGAGATTTTAAAATATTTCATTTTTTTGTTTTGTGTTTGCCCATGAGCCTAGGTGAAAGAATGTTGTCGTCACAAAAAGCAATGGGGTAATGGGGATTGGAAGATGGAAGCTAAGGTTGGCCTGACAAACATTTTTAAAGCAAAAGGCCTTTTAATGAATGCAAAGTAAAAACTTGGGTGAATATTTTTATTAAGCCCAAAGTTAAAAAAATTCAAAGGTCTCTATGTTTAAAATAAAGAAATAATGTTCTTACTATAAAATAATGTGCAATGTAAAAGACGCGGGGAATGAAAAATTTGGCAACAATATTTTAAAGTTTTAAAATATTTTATTGAGTAGTTTGAAGGCTCCGCCACCAACGCGAGTAATTTTTTATTGTTGTCATAGGAAACAGCAAGAAAATAGGCATTGGAAGGTAACTAGTGGTGGGCCCAATAAAGGTTTTCAAAGGAAAAATATTAAAACACAAAGTGTGCTCAATGACATATTAATGCTTCCCATTTAAAAAAAATTCAAATATTTTAAATGTGAGATAAAAATATAAGAGGTGTAGTAAAATTTTTATTTACCCGAGGATATAAAATAGTCAAAAGCTTTTATCATTTAAAAACTGAAATGTAGTGGAGCATGGGTAAAAAAATTTACGAGATATGATAATATTTTAAAAGCTTTCATCATAAAGTAAATATTTTGGAGATAGAGTGCGGAATTGTTTTCTTTTCTAGGAAATAAAAATGAAGTGCATGGGTAGGAATTTTATTTTTCCTAGTAAAGTGAATAAAATATCCAATGCTAGGAGGTAAAGTGTAAAATGTTACAGTAAGATAAGAAGGGCAGAATAAACAAAGCTTTCATGGGAGAGCAAACCAATTTTTTCACTACACAGCAAATGGATAGTAGAATAATGGCAGCCCAAGTAAAATGAAGCTAATAATTTTTCACCACAAGGATAAAAGGAGAAGACAAGGCTTTCACAGAGAATTTTTATGTCACAAGCAGATATTTTCAACGATAAGGCAGAGATGAAGAAAATCATCATAATGGAAATATTTTATGTTAGAGGGCAGTGCATGCAAGATGCATGAATCTGGGAGAAAATTGAAACTTCTTCAAGAAGCAAAGGCAATTACAAATCAACAAGAGTAGAAGATGTCAAATGTTAATTGAAGATGTATTTTTAGGCTTTCTCCTTCTATATCTTTTCTTCTTCTCTCATTTGTGCAGGTTCTGAAACTTTTGGTTTAGGGGAAGGAAAATAGAGAATGCTTAGCTATGAATTGGGGTTTTACTTATAGTAAATGAATGTACAAAATTTTCTCACGGTGTCAATTATTTTGAGCAAATCAATAAAAATATTGCAGAATTTATCTCCATTTTGTGTTCGTGGATAGCATATGGATTAAATATATCAATGATATATTAATTTTTCATTGCAATATTTTTGTTGTTGTGTGATTTGTGTATGGATTTCTTCAAGTAAAGAATTAAATTTTGTAGTAAAACTATTGTTTATTTGAGGGAATGAAATGGATTTTTGAGTATGATCATGTAGTAAAATGAGAGGTCACATTAATGTAGAGCATTAATTGTTAAAGGGCCACTAATTTAAAATAAGTTGTTTAAATTGCATTCATGATCTTAGGTTTGACTCCATGCCTTAGGATTAGGCACCGATCTATGATACTACCTAGATCATTTTCAAAAAAAATCTAATCATATTAAATCTATGTTACTTTGGTCCTTTTTTTTTGTTGTTTAAGTTATCTACATTCTATATATCTTCATAGTATTTGAAAGAGAATAGAGGCTGAAGTTGAGATAATTTTATCTATTAACCCTCTATGCGTTTAAGATGAAGATTTCTAAGTTATTTGTTCTCAGCAATGTTCAATGCAAATGGGATTATGCTAGAATATAAAATACCCATTACTCATATATATATGAGAGCTATCCACTTCCATAGGCCTATAGTTTGTTTCCTGACAAATTTATCATATGCTTGGACCTACAATTAGGAGTACCCTCCTAAGTACTATGGAGCTCAAAGTGAAGAAGGCTTTCATAGCCTTGTTCATTGGATTTCCTTGCCTTCAACCTATTGATAGTACAAATTCCTTGTCCTAAATATTGTATCCCCTAGTTTAGGCAGTGTGTTTCTCCTTAGGGTTGAAAGTTGCAAGAAAAACAACCAATATATTGGCAACTATTGGGGAGTCAGTTGAAAAGAGTCATTTAGTTTGTTGATCTATAGTTTTGGGTCAGAATGATCCAAGGACCTATATACTTGAAGGAAATTGTTGTAATATTTATGGTGTATTCTTGAAGTTTGGTGCTCTATTGGTGGAGAGAACTCAAAAATACATATATCTTGGAAGAAGCATTTTTTTCTTGAAGATATTTTCATCTTTCAAAGAGGTGGCAACTCTACATAAAATTCTAGATCATTAGAAGAGTTGGTTGCAGTAATTCTCAGGTATTCTATTGTAATATTTTCTTATGAAGGTTTTCAACAAAATTCTATTTAATATTGTCCCTTATCAAGGACTCTAACGTACTACTGGAAAGGGAAATAAGAATGTAGGATATTCTGAAAAGATATCTTGAGAATAAACTATTTGTAGAGGGAATAAATTTTATTTGAAAATATGTATTGGTGTCCTAGTTCTCCCTCTACAAGTTGTAATATTATTCCTAGAACACAACCATGTCCTCAAAGGAAGGTGTTCACTAGTAAAAGATATGACCCTTTGGATTTTATTCAAATTCAAGGTTACCGACATTCTGTCCCAAGAAAAATAAAAGAATGTTTTCCTAAGTTTAGAGGAGGTTTTGAAGAATCAGCATCACAACATGTACAAGGTTTTCTTTATGTGATGGAAGATTGTCAGATTGCAGAAGAAGATGCTATCATGAAGTTTTTTGTAAGAACTTTAGAAAATAATGTTGAATACTAGTTTTCTAGTCTACCAATGCATTCCATATGTTCATGGAAAGAGCTTGAAAAACTATTTATGGATGATTTTGGTGAAGTGAATGATGAATGCTTGTTTGAAGAAAGAAATTTGCATACCCAAGAAGAATATGAAGATAAATCTAAAAATGAGGTTGAACTTATGTCACCTATTGATCCATTTTGTGATATAGAAAGGTTTGAGGATGAATCCACCTATGATTTTTATGATAGATTCATTAAATTTCTACTTACTATACCAGAATCAGAAAGACTTGATGAGTTATTTTGTATTGATTTGTTCTATGAGAATTGTGAGCCAGGTCTAAGTACTATGCCAGCTCATTTGAAGCCTCCTAATCTTAAATGCATATATCAATAGCTTTCAATAATTGAGGAAATGATAAAAAATATGTTGGATGTTGTGGTCGTGCTGCTGATATGTGGTTGTCATAGATGTCAATACTACTAGCATTATTGTAAATAAGGTTGTATATGTTGAGTATATTGAGAAAATTGTTGAAGGAAGAGTTACAAAGTTGTTGGTTTCCAGTGGAACAGTAAAGGCCTTGAAATTTTTTTGTTCTATACATTAAAGATCAATTTTTGTAGACTAAAGGGTTTATTTATGAGAGTATCTAGTTCATCTACCAAAAGTTTCAAAGGTCCACGTGAATATTTGATCATGCTATGAACAATTGTGTTCTAACAATGTTTTTGTGGTCTCTGTTAGTGTTCTTGATTGAAATTTATGTGATTCTAATATTTTTTTCTTTTTTGGATGCTTCTTTGTTAGTTCTGGTTGTTTTTAGATGCTTCTAGATCATTCTCTATCTTTATTGTCCATCTGCATTGACCAAAGTGCTCGTGGATGAAGATTTTTCTCATGTGTGTTCAAGTTTTCATGTTCTTGGCCGACATGATGGTTGAAACATGTTGCAGATCTGTGAAGATCAAATTTTGAATGTTTGGCACACTCAAAGATATTGTTTTGGGTATCATCATATTATTAGCCAACGGTGTTTGATTTGCATTAAAATTTATTTGTAAACTTGGGTCGACATTGTAAATATGTTTTATATTTCTGGCTAACTAAGTTGTTGATGTATTTCATGTTGTGGATATATAAGAGTGGTTGTTTGAGTGAAGTTAGTGTGTGAAAGAAGAGTAAATCCAGAGAAAGATAAATCATGCAAACATTGATCTAATCATTCGATTACAAAGTAGAGTGAGAAGAAGGTTGAGCAAAGTGTGAAGAAGGTTTTTGGTGCTTAACTAGAACTATAATCAAGCTTTTGTAGAATTTATTTTCTTAGTTCACACCTTGTGGATCAAATCCAAATTACTATGTATTGTTGGGAAGTGAGCCCTCTTGTATTTGAGTAGTGAACTCTAGGCAGTGTGCCTGAATGAATGTGTATTCCCATTACTATTTTTCATTATACTTTTAATAGAGTATAATATTGTGGACTATCATCCATTGTGGTTTTTCCCCTAATAGGGTTTCCATGAAAAAAATATTGGTGTTCTTTGTGATTTTGATGTGTTGATTGCTTATGGTTTATTGTTCATTCATTAGTTCTGAGATTAAGTTAAGTTTGAAAAGTTTAATATTTTGTGACAACTAATTCACCCCCCCTCTTAGTTGTCTATCCTTGTTTTTCAAAAAATTGGTATCAGAGTAGGTTCCTCTGAAGAAGTTTAAAATCTTGAGGTAGTTCGAGAAAACATCATACAAGAAGGACAAACCTGGGTATGTGCAGGAACATGATCAGCCAAAAAGTGGTGATATGATGGCCATTTGTAGGGTATGTGGCTGATGACTTTTTTTTACCCAAAATTGATGAAATGAAAAGGGTTTTTAAAGCAGATTCTCAGGTTTCCACCAATATAAATTATGCTTTACTTTGAATTTAATAAATAGTTAATATTCATTTTCTATTTGAATTACAACTAAAGTCCTAATTGATAGACTGATTAAAAAACATCTATAGCTTTCAAACGGTATCACATTTTTGGAATCCAAAACATGCATAACATTCTATGCTTCACATACTATAGGATTAAAAATAAAAATTGAATTTCATAAAGTTTTTACCAAGTTAAGGTGGTTAGACATCGAGTTTTTATATTTTTTTAAAGTTGTAATAAAAAATTATAATTAATTATTTACTTGGAAAAATATTACAAAAACATGCATCACATCCGACATGAGTCCTCTAGTTATTTCTAAAATATTATAAAAAAATTATCATTTTATTGTGGTTAGGGTGGTCAAACAGACATCTGCTTCTCCTTTTTTCCTGAAATTTAAATACTACTGCATTAAAATTTCAAATTTTCACCAAATATATTTTAAAAAAAATAAATAAACCTAATAGTTTAGAAACTACATTCAATTTTCTATAGATTATATTCTTACATATTTTTGAAATAATATAGATAACTTATTCAATTTTTTATGTCAAGTTGCCTAATTTTGATTTTTCTAAATTTTTTGCTACTTAAGGGCTTGTTTTTTCCATGATGATCATGCACATACCCACCTAGATTTGATGGAACAAAATACTCATTGTGGAAAGCTTGGATGGAATGTCATTTGAGGTGTGTTGGAGAGCCCTTATGGAAGATTACAAAGAATCCATATGTTATTCCTCAGAATGGTCCTTCCATTACTGATGAGATTAAGGAAGCTAGGAATAATGTCAGGGCTATGGAAGCTTTGTTGAGCACTCTACAAATTTAGAAATGACAAATGTGATAGGTCTAAAGATAGCTCATGAGATTTGGATGAAGCTTGACACTTTTAATGAAGGAGATGTACATGTGAAGATGGCTAAGTTATAGAGTTTGAAAGGCAAGTATGAAAATTTGAAGATGGGTGAAGATGAAAATATCTCTTATATTATGCAAAGAGTAAATGAACTACTTATATGTATTAGATGTTTTGATGTTACCCTGGAAGAGGAAGAAATTTTAGCCTAAAGTGCTCAAATCATTTCCTCCCTCTTAGAAATCAAAGGCTCGTGCTATTGAAGAAACCATATCATTGACAAATATGACAAGAGATACACTGATTAGAAATCTTGTTGCCTTTGAGTTGAGTGAATTTGGTGAATCTATTCCCAAGCCTGAATTTGCATTAAAGGCTACTATATTACGAAGAAACAACCAAAGATATGATCCAAGAGAGTGTTCTAGAAAGTCATCCAAGTATGATGAATTGAAACAGCTTGAAGATGAAGAAAGAGAGGTAGAAGAATTGAAAGCACTAATTGTGAAGAAAGAAGGTAGAGGACAAGGTAAGTATAAAGGAGTGTTGCCTATTAAATGTTTTTCTTGCAGTAAATAGGTCATTTTGCTTCAAGGTTTCCCTAGAGAGTAGATAGGTCCAAGCCTAACAAATCTAGATTTCAAAAGAATTGTTACTATGCTAAAGAAGGAGTGATTGATGAAGAGTCTGATAAAGAAAATGGAAATGAGGATGAATGGGTGTTCCTTGCTATCAAGGAAAATGGCCTAGTGGCTACTAAATCTACTAAAGTTGAGAAAGCTCTTGCAACACAAATTGAAGAAAAGGATGAGTGGTTTATTGAAAACAGATGCTCACATCATATGACTGGTGACAAAAGAAAATTTGTAAGTCTAGAGAAGTATGACGGTGGGGTTATAAGATTCAAAGATAACAATGTTGGTGTGATTCATGGCAGAGGATTTATTTGTCTTGGTGGTAAGCATAACACTAATGATGTTATTTATGTTGAAGGCTTGAAGCACAATTTGCTAAGTGTTGGACAGATGCTAGACAAGGGTTATGATCTTCAGTTCAAAGATGGAAGATGTAGGATACATGGAAGATTTAGAAAAGTAATTGCTTTAGGTAAAAAGATAGAAGGTAATATTTTTCACTTGAATGCTACTAGTGAAAGTTGTTTAATTTCTCAAGTAGATGAAAACTAGTTATGGCATAGAAGGTTGTGTCATGTGAATTTTGATAACATTGTCAAAGTAAGCTCCACTCAAGCAATAAGAGATCTACCTAAGCTAGTAAAGCTTGCTAACACAATTTGTAAGGAATGTAAAATGGGAAAATAGACTAGAGTTTCTTTTCAGAGAAAACAACATCATACAAATGGATTACTAGAGTTGGTGAACACTAACCTCTATGGTCCCTCTAGAGTCAGATTTCTTCGTGGAGAAAGGTACTTTATGCTACTTATTGATGATTATTCTAAGATGATATGGGTTGCTTTCTTAAGGGAAAAATGTGAAGCATTAGAGAAGTTCAAAAGTTTCAAAGCCATGGCAGAGAATGAGAAAGGTCTAAAAATCAAATGTTTAAGGTCAAACAGAGGTGGTGAGTTCACCTCCAAGGAGTTCAACTCCTTTTGTGAAGAGCATGGAATTAGAAGAGAGATATCTACTCCCTGAACCCCTCAACAAAATGGAGTTGTAGAGAGAAAGAATAGAATAATTTTGGATGTTGCAAGAACAATGATGATAGAAGGAAATGTCCCTGACATCCATTGGAGTGGAGTTGTAAGCACTATTGTGTACACTTTGAACTGGGTAAATTTCAATGGTAATTCTGGTAAGACTCCTTTTGAACTATGGTTTGGTTATAAGCCTACTGTTAAATATTTCAAGATCTTTCGAAGCAGGTGTTATATCAAGAGAGATGAGGATATAGGAAAGTTTGATGCGAGAAGTGATGAAGGAATCTTTCTAGGTTACTTTACTAAAAGAAAGACCTACTGGTGCTATAATAGAAGACTGAGAAAAATGGTTGAGAGTGCAAATGTTAGAGTTAATGAGGACTCTACTAGATCATCCAGATATTGTGGATATGGCTCAGATGACTAGGAAGATAGCACAAACAAAGGCAAGAATGCTCAGACACATAATCAACTCCAAATTTTTCCATATATTCTAATAAATCAACTTCAATTTTTTTTTGGTAAATCAAGTAAGTCGGGAAGAAGAGACAAGTGCAAGTGAAAAAGAAAGAACAAAAGAACCAGAAGCTTGAGAGAGTCCCAAATTTCCAAGGTATGTGAAGCTAACTCATTCTAAAAAAAAAATTATAGGAGACAAGAATAAAGGTGTGAAAATTAGGAGAAAAATTGCAAAAGAATATTTCCTGATATCCAAGATTGAGCCTAAAGATGTCAACGAAGCTTGCAATGATGAACACTAGATGGAAGCTATGAAAGAAGAATTGATGCAAATTAAAAAATAATGATACATGGATACTTTTTCCCAAACCTAAAGATAAAAATGTGACTAGTACTAAATGGATCTTTTAGAATAAGATAAATGAACAAGGTGAAGTGGTTCGGAATAAAGAAAGATTGGTATATAAAGGGTATTCACAAATGGAAGGTATTGATTTTGAAGAAACCTTTGCCCCTATTGCAAGAATTGAAGTTGTTAGATTATTGCTTTCTTGTGTTGCATATAAGAACTACAAAGTCTATTAAATGGATGTGAAATCAGCTTTTCTGAATGGTGAGCTAGAAGAAGAAGTATACATTGAACAACCAGATGGATTTCAACTAACTAACAAGGAAAACATGGTTTTCCACTTGAAGAAATATCTATATGGACTAAAGCAAGCCCCAAGAGCTTGGTATGCTAGATTGGAAAAATACTTACTAAAGCTTGGATTCAATAAAGGTACTATTGATAGAAACTTGTATTTCAAGTTGGATCATGAAAAAGAGTTGATTATTAAGGTCTTTGTTGATGACATTATTTTTGGAGGAGATGATAATCTATGTATGAAGTTTGTTGATGAAATGAAGAGTGAATTTGAGATGAGTATGGTTGGAGAGATGAAGTTCTTTCTCGGATTGCAAGTTATTTAGTTAGACAATGATATTTTCATATCTCAGTCCAAATATGTGAAAGAATTGTTGAAGAAGTTTGGCATGGAAGACTCAAAGCCTATTGGTACTCCCATGGTGAATGGATGAAAGTTAACACAAAATGATGATTCTCCTAAGGAAAATCAAACAAGATATAGGTCAATGATTGGTGGATTGCTCTATTTAACTTAGACTAGACCAGACATTATGAATGTTGTATGTATGGTTGCTAGATTTTAGGCTGATCCAAAAGAGTCTCATGTGAATGTTGTAAAGAGAATCTTTAGATATTTGAAAGGAACAATTGATTTTGGACTTTGGTATCCTAAGGATGATGATCTTACTTTGAGTGCATATACAGATGTGGATTGGGTAGGAGATGTTGATGACAGGAAGAGTACTAGTGGTGGTTCCTTCTTCCTAGGGAAGAAACTGATGTCTTGGTTGAGTAAAAAGAAGAATTTCATTTCCCTATCTACTACTGAGGAAAAGTATATTGCTATTGCAAACAACTGTACTCAAGTAATATGGATGAAAAAAATGTTGAAATATATCAGAGTAGTATATGTATAACCTATTGCCATATACTATGACAACTCAAGTGAAATTAACATATCAAAGAATCCATTACTACACTTTAATACTAAGTGTATATCAATCAAGTTTCACTTCTTAAGGGAGAAAGTGAATGAGAAAGAAGTCAAACTGGAGTATGTGCCTACCAAAGAATAGGTTGCAAACATTTTCACTAAGTTGTTGCTAAAGGATACTTTTGAGTATCATAGAGGGATGCTAGGGGTGATTACCCCTCCTGATATGAATTAAAGATGCATTTACTTGCATCAATCCATGTGCTTCATAGATATTTTCTAATCCAAACTGATTTTTTCGTGGCTGCTACTTAGGGGGAGTAGTTAGATGTGCAGATATGTGGTTCAGATCTTGTATGTAGGAAGTTAATGCCTATCTTTTCCATTGATCTCAAAGGGGGAGATGAACAATGTGAAAAATATTTTTGTCGAGAGAAGAGAAATTGAGGAAAAGAGTCAGAATCAAAGGGGGAGTAAGTGTAGCTATGTTGATGGTATTTTTCACATCATGTGTTGCCATCAATTCCAAAGGGGGAGATTGTTGGATGTTGTGGTTGTGTTGTTGATATGTGGTTTTCATTGATTCCAACACTACTAGCATTGTTGTAGTGAAGGTTGTATATGTCAAGGATATTGAGAAAATTGTTGAAGGTAGAGTTACAGAATTGTTGGTTGCTAGTGGAACAGTAAAGGCCTTGAAGGTGTTTTGTTATGTACATTGAAGATCAGTTGTTGTGTACTAAAGGGTTTATTTCTGAGAGTATATAGTTCATCTATTGGAAGTTTCAAAGGTCCACATGAAGATTTGATCATGCTATGAATAGTTGTGTTCTGACAATGTTTTTGTGGTATTTGTCAATGTGCTTTATTGAAATTTATGTGATTTTGATAATTTTTGCTTTTGTGGATACTTCTCTGTTAGTTTTGGTTGTTTTTAGATGCTTCTAAATCATTCTCTATCTTTTTTGTATGTTTTCATTGATCAAAGTGCTCATGGTTGAAGATTTTTCTCATGTGTGTTCGGGTTTTCATGTTCTTGGTCGACATGATGGTTGTAACATGTTGCAAATCAATGAAGATCAAAATTTCAATGTTTGGTACTCTTGAAGATATTTTTTTGGGTCTCATAATATTATTGACCAAAGGTATTTGATTCGCATTAAAACTTATTTGTAAATTTGGTCCAACATTGTAACTATGTTTTATATTTCTGGCCGACTAAGTTGTTGATGTATTTCATATTGCAGATCTATAAGAGTGGTTGTTTGATAAAATTTAGTATGTGAAAGAAGAAGAAATATAGAGAAAGAGAAAGTGCAAAAAGCATTGATCTAATCATTTTATTGCAAAGTAGAGTGAGAAGAAGGTTGAGCGAAGTGTGAAGAATATTTTATGTGCTTAACTGGAACTATAATCAGGCTTTTGTAGAAGCTATTTTCTCAATTCATGCCCTATGGATCAAATCCAAATTACTGTGTATTGTTGGGTAGTGATCCCTCTTGTATTTGAGTAGTGAGCTCTAGGTAGTGTGCCTGAATGCATGTTCGTTCTCATTACTATTTTTCATTATACATTTAATAGGGTATAATATTGTGGACTATCATCCACTATGGTTTTTTCCCTAATAGGGTTTCCATGAAAAAAAATCTTGGTGTTCTCTATTCTTTTGATGTGTTGATTGCTTATGGTTTATTGTTCATTCATCAGATCTGAGATTAAGTTAAGTAAATTTTGAAAAGTTTAATATTTTGTGACAACTGATTCACCCACCCCTCAGTTGTCTATCCTTTTTTTGCCAAAAAAATATGAAAGTAATTTCCTAACTCAATTATGTGATGGTACTTTTTCAAGACTTAGTCCAATGGATGCAAATGGTATAGTATAATACAAAAATGATGTATCATTTGGTGATGAGGAAGTTGTTTTGGAACAACCTACAAAAAAAATAAACCCATATGAAGATTGTAGCCATAATGATCATGCTGGAATAGGTGGGATGTGTGAGGTTTCTTCTATTTTCTAGAAAAAATACATAAATAGAAAGCCAATTTTCTATATCAAAAGAAGATTGAATTGATGCAAATGATATTGAAAGTATTTTCTCTTCTATTGACTTTGAATACACAGTTGAAGATCATGTTGATTTTGAAGTTTCATGTCTTCATGATGAGAAGAATGGAAATGCAGATAAAAGTTTGCAACAAGCTGAAAAGAATTCTTGTTTGGGTGATCAGGATGATTTCAACTCTATATGTAGTTTTGGTGACTTTGTTTCCTTCCAAGAGGTGCTAGAATTGATTTATCTGAGTGGAAAGTGTTTAATTAAAGAAAATGATGAGAACTTTTTTGAAACCTCACAAGAACAAGATGATGGATATGAATTAAGCATTCTTTTTGAAGAGGAGTTATGGTACACTCGGTCATGCAAATTCGACAAGTTTTGAGTGTAGCATTGATGTAAACATTCATGATGAGACAAAGGAGCATGCTGATTTGTGAAATGCTTTTGAGAGCATTAGTGTATTGACTGCAAATGATAAAGTATGCAATGAAGTTTAGTTAGCAAGATCACCCACAAGCAATTGTAATGAAGAATCAAATGATGATTTTCAGTTTGACTATGAAGAATGTGACCTTGATTATTGTTGCAGAAATGTGAACAAGGAAGGAGATATGTGTGTAAGAGGTTCATTGGATGAATCAGCTCAAATAGTTGGTTATGAGGAGCATGCATATGTTGATAATGATGAACAAGGAACTCGGACTATTTTGTTTGATTCTTTACCTTCTTCTACTTCTTTTGTTGACTTTGAAGTTATCACTAAATGTTTGCATGAGGATAGAATTGATGTAGTTGTACATGAAAGTGAAAATATAGTGACAAATATTGGTACAACTAATGAAAATTTTTATGATGAGTTTTCACTTGAAGAATGTGATTGTCTCAATCACATGGATGCATATGAGGATCTCTTTTATAGATCTACAACTCATATTCCTTCTCATGAGCAATATGCTTCAAATTGTCATGTTGATGCAGTAGGAGGTGGTGTTGAAAATGATACATCTTGGAGTAGTGAATGTGTTTTAAATAGTCATCATGAGGAATTTGTTGCAGAAGTAAATTTTGAGTCATTTGAGCCTGCTCTTGAAACTTTTGTGTGTGATAACATTACGAATGTTGATAGTCTTGTCTATGAGCTTGAAGTAGAAAAAATTGTTTGGGATGTTGATGCAATGTTTGAATGCTATGATTTGAATGTGGATGAAGGTATTATGAGTGCTAATAAGTCTTGTTTTCAAAACCTTGAGTCATATGGTAATGTGATGGGGAATTGTCATTGGGAAGATGAAAAAATCACATGTGATGCAATTCATTTGGATGAGTTTCAAATGTGTGAGCACTCTTTTCTTGACACACAAAAGGATTGCACATCATTTTTTAAGGATGATTTCTTTTTTGACCTTAATCATTGTGAGGGAATTGGTAAATGTGATAAGACTGTGTTTCCAGATAGTGTTGATCACTATCCTCACAATTTGTCACTTACCATAGAATCAAAAAATATAATGAGTGGAAATGATGTAGCCTATGCCATTTAGTTCTCATGTGATAGTAAAGATAAATTCAAAGGCAACCTGACACTTGTCTTTGCAAGAATGAAGTTACTAATGTTACTATGGTGTGGCAAGGGCAAGTATGGATTAAAAGAGATCAAATCTTTTAAAAGATTGGTGTTTTAAAGATGTAAGAATCGACTACCATTTTTTAATTTGGTGGCTTGGGGCCATCAAGTCAAGTTAAAAATTTTAATAAAGACTCTATCACCCAATCTTTCTGACACCTGGTCTACTCTCCTAGAGATCTGAATTCTTGATATTCCTACAAGGGGCATACATCCCTAGAAAGAGCCACTATTGGTACCTTCAAAATTTTCAAATTTTGAGTGCCCATGTTGAAAATTTTTGCTCTGCACACTCAGAAGTACCCCTAAAAAATATAGCTAAGTGGCCTAATTTGGAGGGTCACAATTTGGAGCTGGTTGATTTTCATGCCAAACCCTTTGGTATACATACTTAGGTGACATATGTGAACATCCATGTCAATTTTCAGCTTCCCATGATTATTTTTGACAAGTTTTTGAAAAGAAAAAATGAGAGGGTTCTAGGATTGTTTCGTTGTTTGCAAACTCTCAATCTTACAAAGTGGACCCGTGTTAGAGTTGATTTTTCATAGATGGATGATTGTCATGAAAAATAGATTGATTCCTTGCATTCCCATCACATTCATATGCTTCCTACTCTGGTTTAGAGGTCCCATGATAAGATTTTATATTTTTAATAAGCCGAAAGCAAATGCAATTTGTTCAATTTTTGCATCTACATTTTCAAGAGTGTTTCAAGGAGGTCAAGTTTGACCCTTAATATCTTTTGACAAATGTGGATTGAATGAAATCCATCTTGCACACATTCTCAATGTACCTAAAGTATTTTGTTCAATGGCAGCTTCCTAGGAGATGATTTGGTATTTTTTCAAATTGGCAACTTAGTGAGCCCTAATTAGTTTTTAACAAGTGTAGTTGCAGAAAATTTTGAGTGAACCATTTTGTCAATTAATATCTTGTGCATCAGGATAATTTTTTCCAAGTCATTTGCTACACTAAATTCTTGGGTAAAAATTTTACATGTTTACTCAGTTTCAAGCACTCAAAATGAGATCTAATGGGTTGTTTAGTTGTCTTCTGACAACAACTAGGTCAAAATTGGTGTTCCAAAAAAGTTTCAAACTTTACAATTCTAGAGCTGACCCATTTCTCTTTTTGGTCCAAAAAAATATCTAGCTCCATTTTCATCAAAAATGAAGATCATTAGATGCATTTGTTTAATCCATATCAGTTGCAACGAAGGCATTTCGTAGGCCAGTTTACAAAGGAGGTCCCAGAAATCTTTTGACAATGCAAGTTTTGAGGAAATGGGTTTTCTCTAAATAATTGATTATGTCCCTATGCAATTTTTTGTAGCTCTAGGTGTCCCAGTTTTCCCACAATGAATTTTCCTTATTTGGGTCACAGTTGAATTTAAGAATTACAATATTTCCTAAAGTTTAAAAAGAAAATGTTTAAAATATTTTACATATTTTAAATAATTTCAAAGTGGGGAATAAATTCATTTTAGGGAAACATCAAATATTTTAAAGCTTTACAAAGTTTTATAAAAGATAGCTTTTCCCTTTCCCATGGAAGAAAAGCTCACAAGAAGTCACAGGGAAGCAGGGAGAATGTTGGAAGGATGTTAAGGGCATATTTTTATCTGCAATCTCTATTGTAGTGATGAATGAAGTGTTTCCTTCTCTAGGGAGGTTCCTCTAAGGTGTTTTGGATGGATTTAGGGAGGAATTGTTGCAAAGTACAAGTGCAATCACATTTTTGAGTTTCTAGGTGGGGGTCCATTAGGTCAAATTTGTTGTTTTATGCTTGAAATTTGTTCCCTAACCTATCATGTTGCCTCGGAAAATATTTTAAGCATATTTATGATGTATTTTGAGTGCCATCATTTTCAAAAATTCCCTCTCATTCATAAAAATGCCTCAGTAATGATGAAATTTGAACAAGTTGTTGCATTTTTGTTCTCTATGTTTTCATGGTTGGGTGTAGTCAATGTGCCTTGAGGAGGGATATAAAGAATGAATATCAAGCTTCCCCACTAGCCTGTGAAGGGAAGTAGATGATGTTAGCACAGAGCTGCAGGGGCATGGGGATTGGTTTCTCCAAAGAAATATTTTGAGATTTTAAATTATTTCATTTTATTGTTTTGTGTTTGCTTATGAGCCCACGTGAAAGAATGTTGTCGTCATAAAAAGAAATGAGGTAACGAGGATTAGAGGATGGAAGCTAAGGTGGGCCCAACAAAAAATTTTAAATCCAAAGCCTTTTTAATGAATGCAAGGTAAAACTTGGGTGAATATTTTCTATTAAGCCCGAAGTTAAAAAATTCAAAGGCCTCTATGTTTAAAATAAAGAAATAATGTTCTTACTAGAGAATAATGTGCAATGTAAAAGGCGAGGGGAATGAAAAATTTGGAAAAAATATTTTAAAGTTTTAAAATATTATATTGAGTAGTTTGAAGGCTCCCCTACTAGCTCAAGCAATTTTTTGTTGTTGTCATAGGAAGCAGTGAGAAAACGGGCATTGGAAGGTAACTAGTGGTGGGCCTAATAAAGGTTTTCAAAGGAAAATTATTAAAACACAAAGCGTGCCCAGTGACATATTAATGCATCTCATTTTTTAAAAATGAAAATATTTTAAATGTGAGATAAAAATCTAAGAGGTGCAGTAAAAGCTTTATTTTCCTAAGGATATAACATAGTCAAAAGCTTTTATCATTTAAAAAGTGAAATGTAATAGAGCATGGGTAAAATTTGTTACTAGATATGATAATATTTTAAAAGCGTTCATCATAAAGTAAATATTTTGGAGATAGAATGAGGAATTTTCTAAGTGAGGAATTGTCTTCTTTGTTGGGAAATAAAAATGAAGTGCATGAGCAGGAATTTTATTTTTCCTGGTAAAGTGAATAACATATTCACTATAGTGAGGTAAAGAGTAAAATACTACAACAAGATAAGAAGGGAAGAATAAACAAAGCTTTCATGGGACAGCAAACCAATATTTTCACTACAGGGAAAGGGTATGTGTAGGATCATCATGGAAAAAATAGGCCCTTAAGTGGCAAAAAATTCAAAAAAATCAGAGTTAGGTAACTTGACATAAAAATTTGAATATCTATATTATTTCAAAAATATGTAAGAATAGAATTTGTAGAAAATTGAATGTAGTTTCTAAACTACTAGGTTTTTTTAAAAATATATATATATATTTGGTGAAAATTTAAAATTTCAATGTAGTAGTACTTAAATTTCAGGAAAAAATAAGAAGTGTGTGTTTGTATGACCACTCTAACCACAATAAAATGATAATATTTTATTATAATAATTTATATATAAGTAGAGGACTCGTGTCCCAATGTGATACATTTTTTTTGTAATTTTTTTCCAAGTAAATAATTAATTATGATTTTTTTATTAAAACTTTTTAAAAATATAAAAACTAGTATGTCTAACCACCTTAAATTGGTCAAAACTTCATGAAATTCATCTTTTTTTAATCCTATAGTATATGAAGCATAGAATGTGACGCATGTTTTGGATTCAAAAAATATCATACCATTTGAAAGCTATAGATGTTTTTCAATCATCCTATCAATCAAGACTTTAGTAAGTAATTCATATAGAAAATGAATAATAATTATTTATTAAATTCAAAGTAAAGAATAATTTATATTGGTGGAAAGGAGAATCTCCTTTAAAACCCTTTTCATTTCATTAATTTTGGGTAAAAAAGTTGTCAGCTACATACCCTACAAATACCCATCATATCGCTACTTTTTGGCCCATCATGATCCTGCACATACCCGAAAATGGATAGTAAAGTAAAAGTTTTACAAAGGAGTGGAATATTGGCAGCCCAGGTAAAATGAAGCTGATAATTTTTCACCACAGGGGTAAAAGGAGAAGAAAAGGCTTTCACAAAGACTTTTTATCTCACAAGTAGATATTTTCAATGGCAAGGAAGGGATGAAGAAAATCATCACATGATGGGAATATTTTTTGTTAGAGGGCAAAAGAATGCAAGATGCATGAATCTGGGAGTAGATTGAAACTTCTTTAGGAAGAAAAGGTAGTTATAGATCAATGGGAGCTAAAGATGTCAGATGTCAACTGAAGATGTAGTTTTAGGTTTTCTCCTTCTTCTATATCTTTTCTTCTTCTCTCATTTGTACAAGTTCTAAAACTTTTGGTTTAGGGGAAGGAAATAGAGAATGCTTAGCTGGGAATTGGGGTTTTACTTACAATAAATAAATGTATATACTTTTATCATAGTGTCAATTAGTTTGAGCAAATCAATAAAAATATTGTGGAATTCATCTCCATTTTGTGTTCTCAGATAGCATATGGATTAAATATATCAAGGATATATTGATTTTTCATTGCAATCTTTTTGTAGTTGTGTGATTTGTGTATGGGTTTCTTCAAGTAAAGAATTAAATTTTGTATGCAAACTACTATGGATTTGAGGGAATGAAATGGATTTTTAAGTATGATCATGTAGTAATATGTGAGGTCACATTAATATAAATAATTAATTATTAGAAGGCCACTAATTTTAAATAAGTTGTTTAAATTTGCATTCATGATCTTAGGTTTGAATCCATGCCTTAAGATTAGGCACTAATTTGTGATATTACCCAAATAATTTTCAAAAACAATCTAATCATATTAAATCTATGTTAGTTTGGTCATTTTGTTTTTTTTTTAAGCTATCTCTATTCTATATATCTACATAGTATTTGAAAGAGTATAGAGGTTGAAGTTGAGAGAACTTTATATACTAACCATCTATGTGTTTGAGATGAAGATAATTATGTTATTTGTTCTTAGCAATGTTCAATGCAAATGAGATTATACTTGAACCTAATAGAATATAAAATACCCATTAGTCATATATCTAAGAACTATCCACTTTCATATTCTATAGTTTGTTGCCTGACAAGTTTATCATATGCTTGGACCTACAATTAGGAGTACCCTCTTGAGTCCTGTGGAGCTCAAAGTGTAGAAGGTTTTCATGGCCTTGTTCATAGGATTTTCTTGTATTCAACCTATTGATTGTGCAGATTCCTTGTCCTAAATATTGTATCCCCTAGTTTAGGCAATGTATTTCTCCTTAGGGTTGAAGGTTGCAAGAAAAATAACCAACAAGATGCAAGTTTGAATGCAAAGTAGAAAACCCTAAATGAGATGCAAGTTTGAATGAAAAGTATAAAAACCTAAATGAGATCTAATTTAATGCAAATGAAATACAAATGAATGCAAGATCTAACCTAGGATGAGAAGAAACACTCCAAGATCAAAAAATTGCAATACTCAATAGGTCGAGTTCACCAAAATGTTTCAAAGAAAAAAGTTAGGAAGGTTTATCAAAATGATGAACCATAATATTTCCCATAAAACATGCAATTATGTGTATGATATGATGCAAATAATAATCAAAAATCAATCCTAACTATTATACCAACAATAAGGGAATTTTTGAGAGGCTAGAATGATGTGTACCTTAGAGAAAACTTGTTGTTTTTAGGTAACAAAGGACTCATTCGTCTTTAGTGGTGAATAGGTCCCTAGATCTAGGTTTTTTTCTTTGATTTTTGCACTCTCAAATCCTCAGTGATCAGCTGTTGAAAACTTGAAACAAATTTTGTAGCCTCTTTTTGTGTTCTTGCAATATGAATGATGACTTGCAACTTAACAACTTTGACAATTTTGCTTCAAACTTGTTCTCCACTTGATCTTCAATCTATGAACCTACAAACACACATTCAAGAGGATAAAAACTTTTTTATTGTTAGTGAATAGGTGTTTTCCTTGGTCAAACCCATTTTAGGTAATTAAACCAAATGATGAAACAATGAAATAAGGACATGAAACATGAAACCTGAAATGATGATACCTTATAAGTTGTCTTGGAATGTAAATCTACAAACTAACATGAAGTGGCCATGAAGAATATAGATCTTGATCTCAAATTAGATGTGAAAGAATGATTGCAAATGAATCTTCAATGCTACATCCACAACATTAGCTAAACCACATGCTTGAATGTCTTATGCCTTTGACATGATGATATGATCTTGAATTACTGCGATAAAAATTCACTAATCTACCCTTGAATTCCTTTGAAATTCTCTTGTAAACTCTTGTGAATGTACTCTTATGATCACTTGAACTTGTTAGGTGAAACAATGTGAATTAACCTTATATTTATACTAAATCTAGAGATAAGCTTGAAATTCAAATAACTCAAGCTAACATCAGATCTAGGATTGAAAATCATTAAAATCATACCACAATTAAATTCAAAGAGGGGTGTCATATGTGAGGAGGACACATTCGCCACTAAAGGAAAATGGGTCCTGGCACAACTTCTAGGACCATGCTTTAGGGGGATGAGATAACATCAAAAACCCATTTCAAAAATTCCAATAAAGGGGTTTCTTATGTGGAGAGGACCCATTTGCTAGTAAAAGAAAATGGGTCCTAGCACCATTTTCTAGGACATCAAATTCTCCAAATTAAATGTCATACAATATTATTATTGGGTGTTAGGATAGATTCTTTAGAAAGTGTAACTAATAAGGCTTAAATTTGAATTAAAGGGGCCAATTAAGCTCTAATTAACCATAATTAATTAATGAAACCCTAGATTAGTATGAACGTGTAATAAACACTTTATAACATCCTAAATAAGGCACAAATTAAGTACATTTTAGTTACAAGGGCCTTAGATTTAGTGTGAATGTGTGAAACACATTACAACACTAAATTAAGGAATTATTAAGTTAATTTTATATAAATTATTCCCAAATTAAGTGTGAAAAGGGTTACTTTTTTTTACGCTACACCCCTAAATCAAAACCCATCATTTGATTCCCCATCCATTCTTCAACATGAAACATAAATTTTGTTTAACAAACCACCCATTGAAACAACCAATGACTTGGCATCACAAATCCAAAGCTTGCATCAAAAGATAACTAACATGTAATTAAGATAGACAATAAAAATCTACATGCTTGAATTTACATATATCCTTATACATATTTGACCAAACATTACCTATGGTTCCTTTCCCTTACAACTTTGAAATTCAAAATTTTGAGAAATATTTAAGGAAAGAGGAGATCCATGAGAACATATAGTGGAAGTTAATATAACATTCCTAGAGGTTTCCTATAATAACACATTCTTAATGTGCCTCTTTCCCAAAACTGACAAGTGATAGAGTGGTTCTCTCCTATACAACATGCTATTAAGACATTTTATGAACAAACTAAACAATTTATTAGAAATTTCTCCTACAACATAGAACATGAGATATCCATGACTAATGTATATCACATACAAAAAAATATGGAGAATCATTCACTCAATTATTACAACGATGGATAGACATGGCTACTAAATTCCCATGGTCTATTCCTTAAAAACAACTAGTGAGAAAAAATTTCCATAATCTTAATAAATCAATTTCCTTTCACCTACAAGTACAATGCACTAATTTTTTTTAGCAAATTTGAGAGAAAGGTCCATAAACATTGAAAATTCCCTCATCACAAAAGGACTCATTGAAATCTACAAAGATAACAAAGTCCATTCATCAAACTCTAATGAGAAAAAATTTCTATGGGCCAAAAAAAAATTTACCAATGATAGTTTAGTGGATGCTAAGTTTGTAAAAACTATACAACCAACACCTAACACTCAATAAAAAATCAAAACATGAATCTCCCAAAGGGACCATCGAGATCAAATACCAGCACTAGATGAAAGTCCACTCCCTTAGGGAAGCCTATTAGGATTGTACTGAAATTGTTAATCCAAACAAACCTCATTAAGTTTCTAGAGCTAAGGAAATACGAAGAAGCACAATTCAAACCAACATGGTACAATGACAATAATTATTGTGAGTACTATAGCATAAAAGGTCATAAAACTTCTAACTATAGTAAACTAATTTATATCCCATCCTAGATCTAATTGATCAAGGGGATGTAAAAATTGAACAATGTTCCAAAACTTATATAAATAATGATCTAGGTATCTACAAGGATCAAATCTGTAATTATGGAAAAAATAATGACTCGGGTAAAGGAAAGGATTACAATAAATTCAACCACTCATATGATTCCATAGTAGGAAACATTTAAGAATCTAATAACCACATTATCATTGTCACCATTCCTAGTCAAAATCTTGATTTTGGAGTCAATGATAACTGTAAGAAACCTCCCTCAAGAAAATATGTAAAATCTTGGTGAATATTTCATTTTTTAGAAAAAAATATTAATTTATATTGGAAAATATTTCTTTTAAAAAAAAATATTAATTTTATTGATGAATTCTTTTACATCACTAAAATATTGTAGAAAATATTTGTGAATCTTGGAAAATAATTGAAAAATTCATTAATTGTGATGGAAAATCCTTTCATTAAAAAAATAATTATTATGGAAAAGAAGGGGAATAAGGGTGGAAATGATCAATGGGTTTAAGGGGTAGACTCTATAATATTTAATTAACACCATTGATTTAAAATATAATCTAATGACCCATTGAGATCAACGATCCAAAAGCAATTTCAAGCCCCATGAGTATTATATCTGGAGTACATTTTACCTCATGGAATACAACAAGGATAATTAGATTATATTTTAATCCAATGGTGGTAATTAAATATTGGAAATATGGCCTTGAAGAAACTAATAGTTATGATACACTATTGGAAAATTCATTTAGATTTCTACTAGAACATAAAATTTAGGTGAATCTAAGATAATCATGTATTGAATATTTTGCTGAATCTTTGAGTTAAAAAGTTTAATAAAAAAAATATATTTTTTGATTTAAATAGTTTAATAAAAAGAATATTTTTTTATTTAAATAAGACTAAAATAAAATTGTTTAAAAATGTGGTGACTTAGGTCACATTGCAACTTGAACTATTATCCAAATTTGGATTCCTAGATTTCAAATATTAGCCAATTGGTGAATATTAGCCACTAAAACAATCACTATTTGGAGTTACTACATGATGAGGGAAGGTCACCCTTCAAGTACCTCTACTCCAACCCAAAATCTTGACTACATTGTTACTAGTTGAATATAATATTTTAGATTATTTCAAGAAAAAACCATCTCAAATGTCCATTTTAAAATGTCTTAGAATATCTCCCACACATATAGAGTTCTTGGAAAAAGAACTTATAGAATCATCTATACCTACCAACATAGATATTGATCATTTCCAAGCCATGGTAGGAGACATTTCATCTACACACCACCTTGTATTCATAGAAAATGAACTTCCTTCCACCTCATACAACAACCAAGATTTATACCTAGAAGTCTTTGTATATAAAAATCAAATCAAAAGAGTCCTGATAGATGATGGAGCAAGCTTAAACATTTGTATTTTTTTAATTTGTTAAAAAAATAGAATAATTTAATAGGTTTATAGAGAAACAGAAAAGCATCGTAATCAAAGAATATGATAATGAGCATGAATCACAAGGGATAATCATACCTCCTATCCAGGTTGGTCTCGTGTCTATGAAAACTAAATTTCAAGTATTGGAACTTGATGACCACACTAAATTATCCTATAATTTCCATGAATAATATCCTAAGAAATATGGTAAACCACATCATATAGATAAAACCTCTTCTATTATAACATTTGAACCAATGATATTCTCAAAGTGGGGAGAATTAAACAAAGATGCTATAGAAGAAGACATTTCTAAATGGTTATACTAGGATGAGAAAGAATGACCAACACTACCAATTGAACATTATAGCAATGTTTTATAGATCATTAAGAACATGGGAAATCTATAGGTCAAAGTGGCCTTGGACTACCTAAAAAAGGAATAAGAGAACCCATCATTCTAGAGAAAAGAAAAAAACATCAAGGGCTTGCGTAAGGGTCATTAGTTAATGTTACTCATAACATTAAGTGTGCCCTAGTATGGTATTCAAAGATTTTCCTACAATTGAAACTTCTAATGAGGATACCATTGAGGACCTTTCCATGTACATTACCGATTAATTTGATAACACATATAGAAACACCATAACACCCATATCCTTTACATCTCCTTTGCAATACAATTAACTTCCACTCATTTATCCCCACCTTATTTATTGGGATCAACAAAAAAGCACTAATTTTGGACATATTTTTGAAATAATGGTATTGTTTCTAAGTTTATGGGACTTATATGTGGAATACCAATTAGAGAGAAAAAATAATTATTTGATATATACCTTGATGTACAAGCATAGTTTGTGGGGAATATATCCTTTAGTCATAAAAGAGAAAACATAAAAACAAAAAATCCCCAAGTCAAAAGCACAGTGTGGCAATTTTGAATTGTGAAAAATAAAAATTAAAGGATGTATCCAAGGGTAAATACCTTTCTAGAAGGTTTCTAAGAATGAAGTATTTATCCTCCCTAGTATTGGTAAACATCAAGAGTGATCATTAATTCTAGTAGAAGCATTGGAGGAAATAAACATTGGAACAGCTGACAAGCCCAAAGTCACATTCTTTGTTGCATCACCAATACATAAAGAGAAAAAGTACTTCAAATCATTCCTTAAGCTATGAAAATTATTTTTTTCTTAGTCATATGTATACATACAAGGATTAGATACAAGATTAGTATTTCATCATTTGACAATCTACATAAAGGGAAAACTTATAAAACATAAACTATGTAAGAACCATCCATATATTATACTATTCATTTATGTGGAACTATATAAACTTCTAGATGTTGGATTCATAAGGCCTATAGATTATTTAGAATTGGTTTCAAACCTTGTACCTATTTCAAAGCAAACTAGGGGCATTCATATATGCATAGATTTTAGAGATCTAAATGAGGCTAATTCTAAGGATGAGTTTTTGTTACCAAATATAGAAATCATAATAGATTTTGTATAGGGCCATGAGATGCTTTCCCTCATGGATTAATTTTAAGGATATAATTAGCTCTGTATAGCACATGTAAATCAATACAAGACAACTTTCACATATGATTGGGGTACCTATTGCTAGAACATAATTCCTTTAGGTCTTAAGAATGCAAGTGAAACCTATCAAAGAGCTATTAAAATAATTTTCCATGACATGTTCCACAACATAATAGAAGAATATGTAGATGATATTCTAGAAAAATAAATCACAAGGAAAGGAAATTTTGGATGTTCTTGCACAAATATTTGATAGGCTAGAGAAATATCAAGTGAGGCTAAACCCCAAGAAATTTATATTTAATATTACTTCAATAAATCTATTGGGAGACATTGTGTCTAATAAAGGTATTGAAGTATACCCTACAAAGTGAGAGTCATAATCGAGATGCTTCCACCAAAGACTCTTAGAAAAATTTGTAGTCTTCAACAAAAGCTACAATCTATCAAATGGTTCATAGCATCATTAGTAGATAAATTTCATCAATTCTCTCATCTCCTACACAAAGATATCACATTGAAATGTGATGAAAAATTCTAGTAAACCTTTCGAAAAGTTAAGGATTATCTAGCTTCACTACTAGTATTGATTCCTCCAATTAAAAATATTCCATTAATATTGTATACTTTAGCTACATCAAAGCCACTAGGGGATCTCTTGGCACAACATGATGACTTTAGAAAAGAGAGAGTGGTTTATTACATAAGTAGGAAATTAGTAGGGTAGGAGCTTAATTACACTCCTATTGAATGAGAATGTATAGTGGTCATATTTACATAATATAAGCTTTGACTCTACATCCTCAATCACCAAGCTAAGATCATCTCTAATTTTGATCATTTGAATTATTTGTTATCAAAAAAGTACTCACACTAGTTGCATGGCTAAGTGGGTTATGATACTAAACGAGGTTGGCATAGAGTATGTAGATTAGAAGGAAATAAAGGGACATGCCATTACAAATGAGTTAGTGGAAAAACCTTTATATGATGATAATCCTCTAGTATAAAAATTCCCAAACAAAGTAGTTTTCACCATCACTCCTAAAAATGAATGAAAATTATACTTTAAGTAGTCACAAGGTATGTGTAGGATCATGATGGGGCAAAAAGTGGTGATATGATGGGTATTTGTAGGGTATGTGGCTAACGATTTTTTTTTAACCCAAAATTAATGAAAAAAAAGGGTTTTTAAAGGAAATTCTTAGGTTTCCACCAATATAAATTATGCTTTACTTTGAATTTAATAAATAATTATTATTCATTTTCTATTTGAATTATGACTAAAGTCATGATTAATAGGTTGATTGAAAAACATTTATATCTTTCAAATGGTATCACATTTTTTGAATCTGAAACATGTGTCATGTTATATGCTTCGTATACTATAGGATTAAAAAAAATGAATTTTATGAAGTTTTGACCAAGTTAAGTTGGTTAGACGTGTAATTTTTTATTTTTTTTAAAGTTGTAATAAAAAAATCATAATTAATTATTTACTTGGAAAAAATTACAAAAAAATATGAATCACATTGGGACATGAGTCCTCTACTTATGTCTAAAAAATTATAAAAAAATATTATCATTTTATTGTGGTTAGGGCGGTCAAACAGACACCTACTACTTATTTTTTTCCTAAAATTTAAGTACTATTGTATTGAAATTTTAAATTTTCACCAAATAGATTTTGTTTTCAAAAAATAAACCTAGTAATTTAGAAACTACAATCAATTTGCTACAAATTCTATTCTTACATATTTTTGAAATAATATATATAACTTATTCAAATTTTTAAGTCAAGTTGCCTTACTCTAATTTTTCTTTTTTTTTTTCCACTTAAGGGCCTATTTTTTCTATGATGATCCTACACATACCCCACATACATAGCATGGTTTGAGGATAAGATTCATTTTAATCACCCCTCATGGTGATTTTATCCCAAAATTCTATCAGTTGGCATTTCCATGTAATAATAACATTGCCAAGCATGAAGCACTTATCATAAGGCTTACAATGACAATCCAATGGAAAAACAAAGAGTAATAGGTCTATGGTGATTCAAAACTAGTTGTTAGACAATTCAATGGTGATTATCAAACAAAGGACAATAAGTTGTTACCATATAAGAGGATGGTGAATCGATTTAAACAATTTATTTTATCTATCTCCTTTGATAAAATACCTAAATCAAATGATAAGGCTACATATATGCTATGAAAACTATTGAATCTCTCAAAATAATGTCACACAATAGTTAGAGATATGAATTTCTAGTTGAAAAGCTTCTAGTTCTTGCCTTCTATGTCCCCAAGTCAAATTTTGTGTGTGAAATTGTTGGTCCTCCTTCACCTTGGTACCATGAAATTCATGCCTACCTACATGATAACACTACTTGCCCAACCTAACCAATAATAAAAAGAAAATGTGCATCCTCTGCCCATCTCACTTCACCATTCTTAGTGACACCTTCTACAAAAAGTGTCTTGATGGTATATTACTTAAATTTCCTAACTCATAATAGGATAAAATTTCTCAAATGAGGTACAAGAAGGTTTTTTTGGGTTACATTCTAGTATCCCCACCCTTTCTAAAAATATATTGAGAAAAGGATACTATTGGCCTATCATGGATCAAGATGCATGCCATTTTACCAAGAAATGTATATAGTGTTAGCAACATGGAGATCTCATTCACACACTGAACCATGAGTTGCATTCCATTAGTAAACTATGGACATTTTCACAATGGGTACTTAACCTCGTAGGAAATATTTCCCCTGCTTCATCTAATGGTCATAAGTTCATTATCATTACCAATGAGTATTTTACAAAGTGGATAGAAGCCATCCCTTTCATCTACATCACTAGAAAATAGATAGTGAAGTTCATCCTTAACTACCTAATTTATCAGTATGATTTTCCTCACACCATCATCAAACACAATGGTATACCCTTCAAAAATCAAGATATCCAAAGTATTTTCTCACAATTCCATATCCAGCACTATTTTTCCATCCCATGTTGTCCCCAAAAATTAATAGTCAAGATGAATCGCCTAACAAATTCATTGTAAAAATACTAAAGAAGATAGATAATGATATTAGTATTGACTATCACATCCAACTCAATCCATCCTTATGGGTTCATTGTAATAGAATCTAAAAACCTATTGATTCTGCACAATATTCCCTAGTCTATGGCACTGAAGCAAACCTTTTTATAGAGGTTGAACTCACTTCTTTGATTATTTCATTGCCACATCATGTCAAAAAAATGAATATAGAGTATCTATGTTGCATCAGCTACTATTGCTAGAATGAATGTATCTCAATGCATGGGTCAGTTCAAGATCGTGGGGGTCCAAACTAGGCCCTTAAGTGTCAATGAAAATTCAAAAAAATAGAGTTAGACAACTTGAGATAAAAAAATTGAATAAGTTATTAACATAATTTGAAAAGAATGTAAGAAAAAAATTTGTAACAAATTGAATGTAGTTTCTAAGATACTATTCCTTTTTTTAGGAAAAAATAAATCTATTTGGTAAAAATTTGAAATTTCAATGCAGTAGAACTAAATTTTCAAGAAAAAATAAAAAGTAGGTGTATGTCTGACCAACCTAAGTACAAGAAAAAAATATATATGTTTTAAAACATTCAATATAAATAGAGGACACATTCCCAGATGTGCCACATTTTTTTGTAATTTTTTGCAAGTAAATAATTAGTTATGATTTTTTTATTATTATTTTTTTAAATATTAAAACGTGTTTATTTGATCACCATAACTGGTCAAAAATTTAAGAAATTTAATTTTTCTCTTTTTTTTATCCTATAGTATGGGAATCATAGAATACAACTCATCTTTTGGATTCAAAAAATATGAAATTGTTTAAGAATTATAGATATTTTTCAATCATCCTATCAATCGGGACTTTAGTCAAAATGTATGTAGAAAATATATAATAATTATATATTTAATTCCAAATAAGGCATATATTATATTTTTGCAAAGCTAACAATTTTCTCAATAAACCCTTTTATTTCATCAAATTCAGATAAAAAAAGTCATTAGCCACTTTTTTGTCATATTGCCACTTTTTGGACCCTTATGGACCTGCACTCACCCGCATTAAATAATTTATAGGCCTATCAAAATAATATTATGATAGTTACAACAAAAGGATCAAGAACCAAAACTTTCAACTAAGTGATCTACTCCTTTACTAAAATCAAAAGAATCAACTAAATTGACACAAGAAGGAAAAATTTGAATCTAATTGGTTGGGACCATTTTCAGTCATAGCGAGCTATGGTTTAGGAGCTTATCAACTTTCAACACCTAAAAGTGATCCCTTACAAGAACCTATCAACAATAGCTAACTCAAGAAGTTTAATGCCTAACCCTCAAAAACATATCTCTCAAATTTATAGAACACATACCATCTATCCTTTCAATATCTCCATGAATTTGAAAATTCTTACATCTATAATCTACTCAATTTATATTGTGTTTGCTAACAAGTTTATGCTAAATTATTTGAACAATCCACATACTATTCAAATATGCTTAATTATATATTGTAATTGAGTAAAGCTATGAATTTTATGGAGGTAAAGTAGTTAGATTATTTTGATTTAATTTTTCTTTCATGCTCGATTTGTACACAATTAATTGAGATTAGGTCATTTGATCATTGAATTAGTTTTTGATAATTTATTCATTCCTTTATTTGAACTGATTTATCTGATTTATCCTATTCATGAGTTGCATTCATTAAATTACATCAAAAGTAATATTCTCACTCATGTGAGAAAATTAATTAACTCAACATATTTACTTTTTTGTAAAAGAATAATATGATAGTTACTTCCTTGTACACATTAGATAGCATTACAATCATGTGAAATTGAAAACTCAAAGCACAATTCTAGCATTATTCTTTCATAAGTTTAATAAATGTCTTATAGTGAGCAAGTTGACATTAAAACAAGATCAACAAGTAAAATGGTCAAACAAACTCAACAAACTAATATACAAATGTAACAAGGAAATCAAGCATCCCCTTCCTCTCTCTTCCGATATCAAGTGCATGTGTCCTAAAATTTGAGAATGTTGGGTGAGGGTTGAATTAAATAAAAAAATTTGATGGATCAAATAAATATTTAATTTTAGGAAATTCCAAGAACAAGCTACAATATTGAACCAAATCGAAGAATAAAATGATAGGAAGTATGAGATAGCATTATCCTATGAGAGAGAGAGAGAGAGAGAGAAATTTCTTCAAAGAGTTAATCAAACTTGAGACTCATAGGATTAACACCTTTTCATATTTTTTTTCAATGATAGCTTAATTAAATTCAATCTAGTGATGTACTTGGAAAAATTAGAATCATGAAAAAACACACCTTGTAAACGATTTTCTAGGAAACACCCCAACATCCCACCTTTGACTTCTCACATCAACACCATAGCCAATCATTAGGCACTCCTTCCTCATGAAGTGAGTAAGCCAATAAGTGTGATCCCACCAAACATAATAATATTAGTGAGGTGAAGCCATAATAGTGGTTTACAATTCAAGTGAGGAAGGAAAACTCACAAAAATGACCCCAAAGCAAAAATAGTGATTTTGGGGGTTCATACGAACCTACAGGTTCGACCAAACCCATTAGGGGTTCGTTCAAATCAAGGTTCGACTGAGCCCCTTTGAATTTTGATTGCAAAAAAAATTTTAAAAATGCATAGCTCAAAGGGGTTCGACCAAACCCCTTTGAAAGGGGTTCACTCAAACCAAAGTTCGGGTGAACCCTAGTTTGACCAAACCCATAAAGGTTCGCTCGAACCCCTAGGGGTTCGTACAAACCACCCTAATCCCTCATCCCCCCTGAAACACAAAAAAACCTAAATTTTGGCACTTTGGAGCTTGGGTTGAGGATAAAAATGGAGGAATCTTCACAAACCCAACTAGAATCAGGTAGCCCTCAGGATGAGCTATCCAACGAATATAATTTTAGTATGTTTTGATTTTATTATGTATTTGTTTTTTAGTTTTATTAAACATAGGTTTTCATCAAAAATGAAGGTCTCTATTCTACACATGGAAAAATAGTAGATTATCAAAAAAAAATTGAAAAATATGAGTGCACCAGATATTGAAGTCTTTGATTCAACAAAAAAAAAATTGAATTTCAATAAATACAAAAAATTCAATGCGTTATAGTCGCTATGTTTGAATTGTAATTGGTTTGAATTCAAAACTTGATTAAGAAAAAATATTCAATAAAAAACTATCTAACCAAGTGGAAACACTAGATATCAGAGTTACAAATCTAAATTCGAAAGAATTAGAATTTTATCTTTCATGGAAAAAAAGTTATGCATTATACAGTGTGCATCACTTTTTTTAAATGTTATTTTCTGAAGAAAAAAAAAAGCCAATTTTTGTGGGAGATGAAAAATGTACAATCTGATTCCAAAAATTTTGAAAAAAATATTTTTAGAATCTATAGACAAAATATGACGAGACTCTAGTTTGCATCATCTTCAAATTCCTCACAATTTAGCTGCTATAGGTGCTCGAATGTGAAGATTTAGTTAAAAATAATAATTTCAATGTCCAGGTTGGCCAAAAATTGTAAACCACTATTATAGAATCACCCAGTGTCAACCAAAGGAATCCTCTTTCTTTTAAAGCGGTTAGTATTTTATATGTGCATGGAAATGAATGAAAAATTAGGGATCAAAAATGACAATTTCTTAAAATCACATAAAATTAAACATCAACAAGTAATACAAATTGTGTACGCTCCAACTTTGAAGATGTAAAAATAACAAGAATTATAGTATTTTGAATCTTGTTTGACTACCATAGAAGATTTTTAAAATGGCTAAAATTAAGGTAATATACTAAGTGCACATATATATATTCTTTTGTTTATCAGTAAACTATAACATAATATCTAATGTGCACCCCAACTTTTTGTTGTGTTAACTATTTTTCAAAACAAATCAGTAGAAATATAGGTAATATCTAGTACTACAAGTTAGTTTTATACATACATATCTAAATATAATTAAACATTTTTTTGTTATATTTTGATGTAGATACAATATATAAGTCTCGTCATCAATCATACATGTCACATAACATCCACAAATATACTTGAAAATGTGATTTTTTAATGTTCTCATAATAAACTGTAAAACAATCACATAATCTCTTTTTTTAAAAGTCTAAAATTCTAGTTTTTAGTTGATTCAAAACCAACTTATTGATAACTAACTAACAAGTACTAATAATAAACTTTTGCATACATCCATAACATTGGTAAAGCATAATAAATTATTTAATCGAGATTTTACACTTTCAAAATAATCACCACCACCTTAAATATTATAATCTGGAAAAGTTGCCTACTTTCGTTGCATTTATTTCCTTTCAAACTAGACAGCGAGACCTCTTAAAATTCTCAAAGGCCTTCTACATGGAATAAGCTAATGAAGGGGCTTGGAAATAGTTTTCAACAGGAAATTGATACGTCATTGCTCTAGATATAGATAAAGTGAACAAAATTTTGTCTTCATATAATGCCAAGCTTGTGGAAGAAGGAATAGTGAATGGTCATCATAGTATACCAACCCACTAAATATCTTCTAATACAGTATACAATCGGTATACTTTGTTCATTGAGAAAATTGAATAGATTTAAAAATAATTTCTTTGGACAAGATTAAAGGATAGAAAAAGAGTAAGTAATAGTGAATAGTCACCATAGTATACCAACCCATGAAATATCTTGTAATAGAGTACACAATTGGAAAATTGAATAGATTTAGAAATAGTTTCTTTAGGCAAGATTAAAGGAGAGAAAAAGACTTCTCTCGGTGGCTTGACCTGTGGACTTTGCATACCAAAAAAATATGGTGGCTTGTGTATTCAAAAGATTAAGGAATTCAATCTTGTCTTGATGGCAAAAATTTCTTGGAGATTAATGTTTGAGCAGTGGACTAATTTCACTAAGATAAAATATTTTTCTTAGATGCATAGGAATTCATAGGATTGATTAGATTATTCTAATCTTCCCCTTCTATTATGTTTTGGGAGGAAAAGTCACTTTTGAAGATTCATCTTTCCAATTTGATTGTGTGATGCCTTTAAAATATTTTTGTTTAAGGCATATTGGTGACAAAGTGGCTAATTGTAATTTTGTGGATAGGGGTTCTTTGAGGTGTTTGTTCTTTTTTTCTCCTTCTAATTTGGTTGACACAATCTCATGACTATAAACCCTGCTTTCTAGTCTTTCTTCTCTTGGGACCTTCAATGTTACTACATCCTTCTGAGCTAACGTGTGGTCTTGTAAGCTAATTCCTAAAGTGAATGTTTTATTTTGGATCCTTACTTAAAATAAGATCCTAACTATTGATAATCTCATGTAAAGGTTATTTGTTTTCCCCAAAAGACCTACTCTTTGTGAAAGTGATAAAGAGACTTTTATTCAATTGTTGCTAGAGTGTAAATTTTCAAGGGTGATTTAGGAGATCTTGTTTTAATTAGTAAAATGTTAGATGGGTTTTTCCTAACTCTATTCAAGGGATGGTTGACCAATGGATCTCCCCTTCTTCTAATCCATCATTATATGTTTTATGATCCCTTATGCTCTTCCATATCGCATTAGGTCTGTGGAGGCATATAAATAATAATATTTTAGGGAAAAAAAGGGGATTCAATAAGGATTGTTGATAGAATTATTATGGACATCAGGGAAAAAATTATGTACTTCCAAAATAGCGGTTTCTCAATCAAATCTCAAGAATGCTAGGCCATGGAACCTTCAATTTGACATGTTTCAACTCCTTTTAAGAATATGAAGAAGTCTAGAGATGGGGTGGTCTAGACCCCACCTTCAAGGGTTCGGCTTAAGGTGAATTTTGACTATGCATCAAGGGCAAACCTAAGTGATACAAGAGGTAGAGGAGTTATTAGAGATGATAAAGGAAATTTTATTTTCTCATTTTCTCTATCCCTTGGTCACTAGAAGAGTCACTTTGTTCAAGTAATGGTTGCCTTCAAATATATTCATGTAGCTTTTGCTATGGGTTTTAAGAAATTAACTTTTGAAGATGATTCCTTGAATATTATACACTACCTTTGAGGTTCTCAACCTCCTAGCTAGATGATTGAAAATTTAGTAAGTGATCACTTAAGCTTAGAAAGACTTTTGAGGAGGTCCATTTTAGGCATATTCTCTAAGAAGGGAATAGAGTAGTGGATTTTTTTTCTAATTATAGAGTCCAAAAGTGATGGCATCAAGATTTGGAATGCATTTATTTTCATCCCAATACAAACTAAGGGATTGCTTACTAATATTTTCAAGTCCCTTATTTAGAAGAGACTCCATGCTTTATAATGAGTAGGAGAGGGGAATACAAACCACCATTTATTTATAATGATGAGATAGGTGTAGACGGGGTAGAGGAAGAGAAAGAGGGAAGGAGGAGAGATAGAGAGATAGATAGGGGAAAAGTAGGGGGGTGGAGAGTGAGTTAGGGCGGAGGAGGGTGGAGGTTGTGGTATGTGGAAAGGGAGAATGGATATTGATGGAGAAAGAGGCGAATAGGGTCAGGCTGGCGTGACTCTATGATAACATAAATCGCGCGATGCGATGATGATATGATCGTGGAACATGGACTGTGACAGCAATGGCGGGATCGCATACCGCGCGCGCGATAAGAGATGATATTATGATCGCACGATTACGCATGGACGATGATCATTATTGATGTACGACGATGACGCCTGATGACAAGATGCATAAACGATCGACATCGGTGAATGATGATAGCGCGATATCCTGCGTACGACATTATTATTATCCGATGATTAAAATGATGACGCTGGCGATGAATACGATGATGAAACGATGGGAGGCGATGATTGCAGATGATGACATTGATGGTCAATGATGACAGATGAGCAGGCCATGATGACATGGAAATGATGCAATGGCATATGATGGCAGAACAATGGCAGGCAGATATGACCCGCTGCGGTCGATGACATGATGGCGATGATGATCAAACCGCAGCCGCGATGCTACCGGCACAAGATGACGGATATTGTCCATCGATGATGATCAACCGGACAACGATATACCGTGCGGCATATAAATTGATATGACACCATTATCACGCGATCGACAGGCGACATAGTACCGATGATATTGATGAAATGATGACACGAGATACAGTGACAGATTAGGAGGAGGGGCAGGCGGATGTGGATGGGCAGGCGGAGGTCATGGGAATATCGGCAGGAGAGGAAACGAGGAGGACGGGGAGGGTGGATGGATGGATGGAGAAGACGAAATGATGGATTAGGAGTGGCAGGAAAGAGGAAAATGAAGGACAGGGCAGGAGGGCAGGCAGAGGGAGTGGGGTAGGGTGGAGGAGGTGTGAATGAATGGGTGGACAGGGAGGAAGGTGGATGGACAGAGGAGGAAATGATGATGGAGGAGTTTGCGCGGAGACATGATCCGAGGCAGTGATGCAATACAGATAAATGATGACGGATGATGATGATACGGAAAATGATATTGTTGATGATGACATATTGCGAGAGGCAGGCAGATCAAAACAGATGATGATGGCGAGCAGGTGACGGTCATGCAATGATGATATGACGGAATGATGGACAGGATGGCAGGAGGAGGACTGATATGATGATTGCAGGAAACGAAACGATGAAACGAGGATGCGCAGGCGGAGAGGAGATGATGACGGTAAAATGGCCGATGATATTACGACCCGCGAATGATGGATGATAGGATGGCGTATGCGATTATGATGATGATGATGGATGAGCCAGCGGAGAGAGGCGATGGTACGTGTAAAGTGGCAGGAGGTGGCAGAGGTGGGCGGGGATGGAGGAGAAGAGGAGAGAGGTCAGGCAGCTAGGAGATGTGGAGGAGGAGATGAGAGAGAGACAGGGAATGGGGAGGGGAGGGGTGTAGGATTGGATAGATGGAGTGGAGGGGAAGGAGGAGAGGTAGGAAGAGAGAAGGAGGAGGGGCTGGAGGGAGTCTCCCTTGGAGGAAGGAGGAAGAGGAGGTGGAATAGAGGGAAGAATGGAAATGGAATGGAATTAATCCTTTGTTGTATCAAGCATTAATAGGGATCTTTGGAACGGTAACAACTATCTATGCAACAATTGGAGTAGAGCCCTCGGGTCAATGAAGTTTGAACCTCGCTTGTGCTTAGGGGATTGTTGCAAGGTGTACATCCTTGGTCTCCTTTAGTGCTATGAAACACACCGCCAAGTTTGTGGGACATGGCTTAACCCTCCTCGTGTGGGATTCATTAACTTTTGAAATTGAGCATTAAAAGGCTCATCTTTTGGCAAACGGTAACTATATGCAATAGGGATAGGATGGGAAGGGTAGAGAAGTGGTGGAGTGTGTGTGAGAGAGAGGAGAGGGGAGGGAGAAATAGAGGGGTGGGTGGTGGAGGGAGAGAGGACGTGGACTCCGGATGGAGATGACAAAGATGATAAAGTGAGACAAAATGGATGGCGCCGTGATGATGACGAATGTCAGATGGACGGCGACATTTACAATACGGCGGATCGGGGATGATGATGTCCGAATGGACGGGGATGATTTCAAAACGCGATGATCAATGATGCGGAGAGCGGGCTGGCGGATGGAGGATTATGAACAGATGGTTGATTGAGGACAGCCGGAAGGAGAAGTCAGAAATGATGTGATAAGAGGCGGAACGGGAGGAACATGATGGGCAGATGGACAGAATGGAGGGATGGACGAGGAAAGGAGGGGAGGAATGGAAGAATGGAGAGATGGAAAGAGAGGAGGAAGGAGCAGGTGGACAGGGTGGCTGAAGGAGGGAATGGAAGGAGGGAATGGAATGGGTGAGAAGAGATGGAAAAAGTATAGAGGGAAGGTGAGAGGAGAAGGTGGAGGAAGGAGAGATAGAGGGAAGGGTCCTGAGAGAGAGTTCTTTAGAGAAATATGATATTTAAAACTCCCTTGCAATAATCCATCAAATAATTTTTATATAATATATAATATTATGAACTTATATAATATAACATATATTATTTGTATTATAATGTATATTATATTAATATTAATATTATAATGTATATTATATTAATATTAATATTTGCTAGTATATATTATTTTAAATATATATAAATATTTATATTAAATTAATATTATAACATGTTATATTTTAAACAAAAGTGTTATTTATATATGTTAATATTTCTAATTAAAAGAAACAGATATCCCTTCCATCAAATATTTTTTTATAATATATAAATATTTATATAATAGTATATTTTTTGTATTAGAAAGAGTTTGAACAATTTATGCATTGCTTATAGCTTGACACCATGCCATGTTTTTTTCAGAGGCCTGAGAGCCTTAACATCATGTTTCCACAACCCTTTTAAAGGACTATCATAGCTATATACAACTTTTACATTGCTGAAAGAATACAAAAAAAATCATAAATACAATGCCACTAATAAGCTAACACAATTTTGGTAACTAGAAGAGTAAGGGGTTGTTTAATTATCCACTTGATTGTTGTTTCCTCCACTAATTTCTTTAGCATCCTCTTGGTAGAAACTATCCACCAACCTTGATTCACTTGGAGCAACTTCTTCAGCATCGTAGACAGTCAAATATTCACTTTGGGAACCAAGTGACTGTGGGGCTCTTTGTCTTCCTGGGCTGGAAGCTTCATCAATCACCTTCTGAAGAACATCAAACGCCCTTTGAAATAATTCAGCCTCCTCTAGGTTCCACCGAGATGCATGAGGACACCTATTTTCATCTCTCGTGATGGGGGTGGATCTCTCTATAATTGTCTTCATGAACTTCTCCATTGACACCTCCACCTGAATTGACACCTGCAGAACAACATTATACACTGTGAGTCACTTGAAAGACTTGATAAGTACCCTCTTATTTCCCTTAAACTTATCATCATTTCTCACCTTCCATAAATGTCGTGCATAATTTCGTTAGAGAGACAATACCCAAAGGTCATGCATTCAAAATTAAGCTTAAGATTGCAAAATAGAACATCATACCAATTGATATTTTCATTGTTGTTCCATATTTTTAATTTATGGTAGAATAAATACCAAATTTCCTAAGCATATATACAATCAAAGATGAAGTGCTTAACAGATTCAAGAGTCCTGCACAAATTACAAATTTCAACATCTGCATGATTAGATTTAAAACAAAGTTTATGTAATAGAACTAGCCACTTGAAGCATGCCTTTTTAGGCTCAATAGAATGATGCCAAACAAAAGAAAAAAAATTCCCCACATTTTATAATATTATATTTATATAAGATAACATTAAATATTTATATTAAATATAATGTATATTATATTAATATTAATATTTCCTAGTATATATTATTTATCATATATTCTATATTAATATTTTCAATCTATATAAATATTTGTATTAATATTATATTATAACATGATATATTTTAATCTATATTGATATTTATATATATTAATTGATTTATAATTGAAAGAAATGGATATTTGTTTTTAAGTTAAAGAAACAAATATATGCTTCTTAACTTTAAGAAATAGATATATGTTTCTTAAATATAGATATGGATATACATTCCTTTAAAAAAAGATATCCATTTTTAACTTTAAAAAATGGATATCTGTTACTATCAGATATTTGTTTTGCTTTGGGATTTGACTTGGAGGTGTCCAACCTGAAAAAGTCAACATCCTCAATGTGTTTACATGGGTTGCAATGGTTTTCCAAACTTTACCCTTTATGTTGACAACTTTTTTTTATCTGAATGTGGTAAAATGAAAGGGTTTATTCAACAAATTGTCAACATTCTACCAATATAAGATATGCTTTATTTTGAATTCAATAGATAATTATTATTGTTTTTCTACATGCACTATGTGTAAAGTCCTTATTGGTACGTTGATTGAAAAACATCTATAACTTTTAAATGGTTATACATTTTTTGAATTTGAAAGATGTTTCACACACTATGCTTCACAAAATATAGTTTACAAAAATGAATTTCATAAAAAATTTACCAAGTTAGGGTGGTCAAACAAATGGTTTTTAATATTTTTTAAAATTCCTACTAGAAAAATCATAACCAATTATTTACTTGCAAAAAAAATTACAAAAAAATATTTGTTGCATCTAGGCATGTGCCATCTACTTATATTGAAATATTAAAAAATATATGTATTTATTTTTTCTAATATTTAAGGTGGCCGAACAAACACTTTTTTATTTTTTTCCAAAATTTGAAGTACTACTACATTGAAATTTTAAATTTTTACCAAATCAAATTACTTTTTTCTCAAAAAAGGCCTAGTAGCTTACAAACTACATTCAATTTGCTACAAATTCTATTCTTACATATTTTCAAAATTATGTTAATAACCTATTCAAATTCTTATGTGAAGTTGCTTAAGTTTGTTTTTTGTATTTTTATTGCCACTCAAAGGTCTTGTTTGGCCCAACATGATCCTATTAACTAACCCTACTTGATGTTAATTAATTATGGTTTTCTCTATGTTCTATTGTAATTGTGTAATTTATTTATAGAGTACTCTTTGTAAATAAATTGTATTGTTGAAATTCTTATTTTTTGGAAAAAATCATGTATATTTATAGTTTTCTCTATGTTCTATTGTAATTGTGTAATTTATTTATAGAATACTCTTTGTAAATAAATTGTATTGTTGAAATTCTTATTTTTTGGAAAAAATCAAGTATATCCTCAAAAGGGGACATTACATGTTTGAACCTCTTAAAATCCACAGCCTAGAAACTAGATACTAAGCACTACAAAACTTATTCTTTTCACATATTCAAATGTTGAGTGTAGTAATCTTCAATTGCTCATCAAAGATCAACTTTTACTAATTTCAAAAAAGTGGCTACTTTTGACTCTCTTTTAGTTCCCCCATTTCCACACACATACCCCTATTTTTAAAGGCAATTGTTTATTGTTATTGGAATTTCTTCCACTTATAATAACTCAAGGGACAAAGTGTTTCAATGTGTTTCTTTACATACTTAAGGCATCAAGTGCTTCCACTACCATTTTCTTTTTGTGGATGTTTTATTGGTGTATGAAAAAAGGAGGAAGCCTTCAAGTTGGATAAGCAATTAAAGACCCTTAAAAGTTTCTCAAATGGTGTAAACTTCCTATAGGAAATCAATCTCCTTAACCTACTTAGTCTAAAAGAAATGACCCAAAGTGAATATGGGGCATAAATGACCTTTTTAATGGTAGTTGAGTTCTTCATTCTACTCTCCCTTAGATTTGAAGTTAGATTTGAAGGAATAAGTGGCTATTTCCTATCAAGGTATGAACTAAATTCAATTTTCAAGAATTTAAATTTTAAGATGGATATGAATTGAGTTCCTAAATCTCCTCTTTCTTACTTTTTGAGGGCATAAATGACATTAACTTAGAACCAATTTTATTTCCATATCAATCTTGAAGTAATTCCTTGACTACCTCATCCTCTCTCATGAAAATTATGGATGCACTAGAAACATCTAAATTTGTGTAAGAAACATCAACACCGACACTAAATCCTATTTTGGCAATGAAACATTTAGGGTTTGCTCCTTATCCTTAGGGAGTACATTTAACAAACCTTGAAATATAAATTTATTATAGGAATAATATGATATTTCTTAAGTGTCTTTGGGACAAAATTGTAAACCCATGAGGATTGAACTTTCATACAAATCTCAACAAGCATAAACAATGCACCCACCTCTTGACCCTAAAACAACACGTAAAAAAAGAAGAAAAGAAAATCATACTCATTCCACATCTTAATTATTGTTGTTTTAGGTATCCAACAACTTCAATCTTATTATTATTATTATCATTGTAATTACTTGAAGGCTCTTCATTGCTAAGTTACGAGTTCTCATTCAATGCTCCCTTGTTTGTTCTATATTTTTCTCTAGTAATACGATTGCAAAATTGTATTTTCAATGAGATTGCATTATTATTTAAATTTAATTGGAGCAAATTTGTCATGTAATATTGTATTCCATTACCTACTATTAGCTATTCAATGAGTAGGTGGGGATTTTATTCCACAATCAATGGTTTTTATAACTTTTATGCATAATATGTATGTGCATGTCAATATGTATATGTATTTGTGTTTATGGTAGGAAATATAAAATCTTGTGGATATCTTATTATTTAAACTTCTATTTGATGATGCATTAGAAATATATTATTATTCATGTGCATTTATAATTTGATTAAATCTAATAAACTATTATTAATTATCTTTTTCAATTAACCACTTCATTAAATTAAACATAAATTTCATGGGAGTGGAGAGTCATTTAACTATATTCCTAGTTTCTAATTCATATATTAAATTTACTTTACCAAACAAGTAACACTAATATTCATTAATTTCCATTTAAAAGAATAAATCAGCAAGATTTAGTATTTTTATAAATCAACAAGATTTAGCATTTTTATTAAAAGGGACAATAAACAAAAAAATGTACATAGAAAATTACACCATTCAACCATTCAAGTTCTTTTATGAACAATAATATTATAAACCAAATGTTCATTTTTATTAGAATGTAAAATCCACCCCTTAGGCACTACAATTTTTTTTCTTTTGCATCTGTAACATCTATCAACTTAAATGATTGAGGACCTTCCATGAAGCTCAATAGTGTTAACTTCAATACTTCTCCATTTCCATGGTGGCATCAACTCATTATTGTCAATTATATGCTTGCACAAAAGAGTGGTAAGGTCCCAAGGTTAAGGTCTTTCCTAGACCTACGACCTAAGCCTTGAGGGTTCATGGTGACCCTGCCTACGTATCCCCTCATGGGAATGAGAGGCTTTGTAGTTTACCCCACAATGTTAGAGGGAGTTCATTCTCTCTTGAATGAGATCTTTGATCTCGCTTTTAACCCAAGACTATTAATTAAGCATTAAGATATCAACTTAGTTTAATTATAATATAATTATAATAACTTGCCATCAAGTGTTGGGTCCATCCAAACATTACCAAGCATTAGTGTACAAACATTCACAATATTCATAAGAAGCATATCATACCATAATCCCAAATATCATATGCTATGATTGTCATGAGCATACCTCCATATACACAAGTTCACTAACTCATACACATTACAAGTACAACAATGTTTGGATCATACAAAGATCACAAGTACATGGGTGATTAACTCATATGTTCATCACAAGTACAACAATGATTGTCTCATACGCATATCACATTTACATTAGTGACTGGCTCTAGCATATATATCACAAATACACAATAATGAACTCCAACATACATCACAAGTACATAGTGACGAGCTCCCACATACATCACATACATAGTGGAAGGCTCCAACTTATATCACATATACATAGTGACGAGTTCCAACATACATCACATACACTGTGGCAAGCTCCAACATACATCATATCCACAATGGATGATTAACACATCACAATGGCTAACACATGTCCATAATTCATCCAAGATAGAAAAAATATTGGTGCATTGCACAATACACTAGCGGTCCTATCCTTTCCACTGGTCTTTTGCATCATTGGACAAATGGGAAGAGGATTCGGTGCATCCCATACTACATCGTAGGTCTATCCTCAACCCCACAAGGCTAGGTATACAGTCTGACAACTAGGAAGGGGATTCAATGAATCCCATACTACACCATGGGTTTTTCCACCATCTCACAGGTTTCCCCAAGTAGCGAACCTACCAAACCCAATGGATTCTGATTTCAACCGCCTATAAGCCACCAACGAAAAGTCTGTCCACCCAGGAAGAAGTAGCTCCCAACATATACCAGCTTTTGACCTTAGTGATATTCTCAGCTATCTTCTTCACAATCTTGGGTAACACTGGCCTTAGTCACTTTCATGTTGTCAATGACAGCCAATGAACCCCCTTAATATAATGGTTAGTCCTGGATTATTGTTACCCACACGGATGGGTCCCTACCTGTGCAACCGCTACCATATCAAAATAATAACCCTGGGGTAGCCTACTACCTTCACTTCCGTGAACCAAGTGAATGTTAACTAATCCCTAACAGTAGCCCAAACATCAATCATTGGCACGGTCCAATGACTATTTGTCACTACTCAAATATCTCAGAGGTTCACACTTGGTTGGATCATACATAACATGAAACAAAATCACATTCAACATATATACGAGTCTATACATAGAGACCTATAGATGTGGAGTCAGTTTTCACAACACATAAAGTCACATGGAACCAACATGAGATGGACTTTACCAAAATTATACATATAATCAAATACCCATTATAAAGTAGTCAATCTTCACTTACTATATAAAAGCATATTATATATTAAATACATAGTATTATATTACCCATTCGGTACCCCTTTAGTCTCAAACCAAAGCTTATGGAGGAGGAAAGATAAAACTATCTAGGAACAACCCCAACCCTTGGAGTTAATCCCCCTAAACCCTCCCCCTACAAACTTGAGGTCACAGAGGCATCCTTTGCCCAAGGACCACCTACGTTCCCACTTCCAAATGGGTCAAAGTCATGTGTAGTTCTCCTTACAAGATCTCTCAAAGATACCTACGCACTAGTTCCCAATTTAGTGTTCGAAACTATACCTCCACACTTTTGTCCAAACAAGGACTGAGATTAAAACTCACCACCATTATTATTATTTTAATCCGACTTGAACATCCCAAGGTTTCATTATATTGGCATAAGGGTTGGGTGAAACCATAATAGTGGTTTACAATTTGATGGAGGAAGGAAAATTGAGAAAAAAATGACCCCATCACAAAAAAATTGGTTTTAGGGGTTCGAATGAACCTACAAGTTCGACTGAACCCAAAAGGGGTCCAACCGAACTAGGGTTTGAATGAACCCATTAATTATTGGGCCCACATTTCCCACCCAAAAAAACAAAATAAAATGCATATTGAAGGGGGTTCGAATGAACCAGGGTTCGAACAAACCCCCCTTATTCCTCATTCTCCCCCTGAAACACAAAAAAAACCTAAATTTTTACTCTTCGAAGCTCAAGTTGAGGATGAAAATGGAGGAGTCTTCATAAACCCAACTGGAATTAGGTAGTCATCGGAACGAGCTATCCAATGAATATAATTTTAATATGTTTTGGTTTTATTATGTATTTGTCTTTTTAGTTTTATTAAACATAGGTTTTTCATTGAAAATGAAGGTCTTTGTTCTGCACATGTGGAAAAATAGCAGATTATCAAAAAAAAAAAAATATAAGTGCACCAGATATTGAAATCCTTGATCCAACAAAAAATGAATTTTGATATATACAAAAAAGGTTAGGTGTTATATGGTCGCGCTATGTCTGAATTGTAATTGGTTTGATTTTGAAACTTGATTAAAGAAAAAATATTCAATAAAAACTATTTAACCAAGTGGAAGTGCTAAATATCGAATTGAAAATCTAAATTCCTTCATAAAAAAAAAGTTATGCATTATACGGTGTGTGTCACTTTTTTTTAAAATTATTTTTAAAAAATAACTAGTTTTCGTGAGAGATGGAAAAAGAAGTGCAATCTGATTCCAAAAATTTTGAAATAAATAATTTTAGAATCTACAAACAAAATGTGATGAGACTCTAGTTTGCATCATCTTCAAATTCTTCAAGGTTTAGTCACTATAGGTGCCCAAATGTGAAGATTTAGTTAAAAATAATAATTTCAATGTCCAGTTTGGCCAAAAATTGTAATCCACTATTGTGGGATCACCCGGGTAGGCTTATTACTCAACACAAAATTACCTTCTTTCACACAACCTCGTAGGAAAGCATTTCCATTTAAAATTTGCATATTAGATTCAATATTGAGGTTCACATACTAAAGGGATCAATAGATATCTTGAAGGACATCTAATAGTATTTATAAGCTTGTTTTAAGTATAACTAATTCTTGAATCCTACTTAAGGAAGTTGGCAACACCACATCCATTGGACCAAAAAATGAAAACATAAACCCCAAAGATAATACTACTAATATTATTCTTGTTCTAATTTCCTTTACTCTATTGTGCAACTCCATATTCTTATAGTAGTCTAGTTCTTAGATTGGGTAAGTTATCTATACTAACTACAACCATGTTGGTCAATAGTAAGGTCTCAAAAGATGTTGGATAGCATGATCTAATAGGTTTATTTGATCACATAGTCTCAATAGCATAATCAAATTAAATGATAGTTACCCATATCAAGGTTTACATATTTGATAGATTAATAGATATTATCCTACCAATAAGGCCACATAATAATTCTTTGAACATCAAGAGACATTTAACACCCTAGTTATGAATTGGCTTTAAGCATGATCAATGGAGTTGTACTTAAGACACTTGTTAATCCTATAGAAAGAAGATTATCATATGACAAAGTACACTCATTAGTTTTATTAGTAGCAATACTCTTGACCTTTGATTTCATTTATATTTTCCAGTAGCATTGCAATATATCAAGAAGAATAACCATCAGCTTTTAGAAACTCGAAACTCGAAGGAGAGTATATGTATTTTATCATTAATGAAATAATCATATTTAGTATTACCTCCAACTAGAGGAGAACTCTACTTTCTCATTAGGTAAAATTATTCACCTTTTTGTCAAGCGATCATCATGATATGACTATAATAATTTAGCACAATATCATCATACTGTTAATGTCCGCAGAGTGCAAGGGGATGTCATATAAATTCACAATGATATCAAATGGTAACATGATTCCATGAAGGCGATTAAAATGTTTCAATCCATCTGAGGGCACTAAATTCCTACCAATGCCAACTTTGATAGTATTGCCTAGAGATGATTGGGCACTAGAATATCTTTTCAGTTAATATTGCCACTTAAAATACACTATATAAGTAATTGTATACAAATGCTAGCTTAATAAAATATTGATCCCTACCCTAGCATGTTATTTAACTCCATACTAGACCCTTAAAATATCTAAGATGGATAAATAATCCCCTATAAATAAAACATATATCAGATCAAATAATGATAAGGAAACTTTACTCCATCTTATGTCCTTCTTTCCAAAATTATTATCTTCGACATTCTACTTGTGGATCTAACTTGTTTATAGACCACACCATATGAGGGCTTGAAAATTTATCAGATACATATTTACTAAAGCACACACCTTGTGCCTAAACTGTCGAATAAAACACATCCCTTTGAATACCGAAATCACTGATTATATAGCCCTTAATAACAATGATTAACTAAAGGTTGATTGTGTATTACATTTATTTGCACCTATTTAAGTATACACCTAGCCATATGCACATATATAAATATATTCATAGTTCTAGGTTTAAGAATGATGATTTCACTTATTTGGATCTCATACATTTATGGTTTAAATCCTAAGCTTATAAATATTGAAAACATCAATTCTTTTTCATTAATAATATTTATAATTATTTCCACAATAGCAATTCTTATGATAAAATGAAATACCACATTTCAGCCAGAAACATTGAGGAGAAAGCCATGAGAAATACTAAACACCAAAAAAATAACTCATCTATAATCGATGGGTGGTTGCCCCTGCTCCTATGCCTTACTCGGGTTCTTGCTCGACCTCCTCTCGTCCTGGCTTCTTGCCCATCTCCTATGCCTTACTCGGGTTCTTCAGGTTAAATACAATTATATTCTCTGATAAAGTCATGCCTTTGCTTCGCCCATTCCACTTACCAAATCCTTAGTTGACTTCTTCTCCCCTGCATCTAATTGTCCTCTCCATCCTTGCACTATTTTCCCTCTCTCTCTCTCTCTGCCAAAATGCCTCTATTATACACATCACAGGATATTCATAGCCTATTCAAAGAAAATCTCACATCAGCACTAGCAGGGGTGATATGGCCAATAGATGTTGGAAATTTTCTAAAGCCTTTTCAACAAATTATTTTTTAATCTTTGTGTTTAACTTGCATTCATTGTAGTCCCATGAGACTGTTTCTTTAATGGAATGTTATCCACCTTCATACCCTCTCTTGGATCTTATTTTTGCATATAACTACTCAGAAACTCCCATCGACCCCTTCTTTTCTTCCTTTTTTTTCACGTATCTGAAGGTTTTTCTTCCTGCAAATTGCCTTTACGCCGCCATAGTCGCCTCTATTCCCTGCCTTCCTCTACATTTTTCTTCTTGTTTTCTGTTCCATTAGTTTCTCCTGCCCTCTTCTTCTCCTCTACGCTCTCTTTAATATTCTCCCACCCAAACTTAATGAGAGACTAAGGTGGGGTTGCGATGATTTTAAGTCTACATTTTCTTCCTCACAGCCTGCCATCTAGAATGCTCAGGAGATTAGACACCATGCCCTGCGGCCTCCCTTCCATACCCAAGCCCATTCCCATTTATTACAGGTTGTCTTTTTGTCATGTAATGGATGTAATCGCCTCCATAAATACTTGATATTTTTCTCCCCGTCCTTTTTCTTAGCTTGAAAGGCAGTTTTTTATATTTATTTATTTATAATTATTTTCCCCCTATCTACTTATCCAGCTTAGATGTCGCTGCTAGAGGATGTGACATAGAAGTTAATATGGATTTTCCCTATGGTTGTAAAGACCACGACATCAACAATTGTTATTGATAGTATTTTTATACAAATATGTTTCCTAAGTTTTATATAGAAATTTCAATGCAATTATACATTTTTATTGCAATGTGAATTTACAAAAGCTTCAATAAATTCTCACGACTCTTTTTTTTAATGAGGTATTTGGGGTTAATGCTCTAAATGACTAGTTATGAAAGACATCAAAATTGTGTTTAGGATATTGTATTGAATTACTTATAGAGATGTTATAAGACGACTCTTTTAGATTTGATTTATATTCAAAAGATTAAGGATATCATGATGATTGATATCCTCCATGAGCTAGTGTTGAAATTGTCTTTAGCTTGGTTGCTCGACATTGACATTGGAATTGTGTCACCCTCTTTAAAACATTACACTCCTAAGCTCTTATCCAAGCTTTTAGGTCATTTTTCCTCAACCTTTGACAACATAACACTCAATGGGGTTTGATTTCTTCTCCTAAGCTTTAGCTTATTTGTCTCTACCATATTTGGGAAGTGAGGATCAAACCTAAGCTAATGCATATCCTTTTTTGTTTAATTTATTAAGGTCTACTTATGGGGGAAAGTCTTCATTGTATGAGATTCACTTAAGCTAAATATCTAGCCTACAATCAACATGAAACCTTTAACTATCTCAAATTTTCCTTTGTGTCATCTAGAACCCATTGTATGGTAGATTGCTCTCATTAGAGATTTTTCTTGGTGACCAATATACATTATTTATATTTGGAAACAAAATTAGAGCTAATAGTTTGTTTTAGCTCCAAGAATCAAAATGTAATGCATTTTGTAGCAAGAAGCTCATCTTCAAGATTTTTCTTTATTGAAGTGTGCATGTCTTTACTTCAACTACTTTTCAAGTCTAGGCACAAGCACAAAATGGTGTGTTAGAGTTTTATCACCTCTAAGACTTGCTCAACAATTGAGGTAGTGTGCCTTCTACAACGTTGCACGTGCCACGTGAAGTTTCTCCCATCAATTTTCCATAGGTGGGATCTTGATACTAGTGGCATAACCATTCTCAAAACCACCTACACTTAGCAAGTCAATCCCTACTCTTAACAAGGAGAATGGACTCAAATAGCCCCCCATGGGGAAAATTCCAGCATTTCTTTGTCTTCTTGTTGGTCAATTCTACTAAGCCCTTTTATATGCATGAAGGACATTTCAGTTACTTTAACCCTTGCTGATTTCACTCCACAAGATTGGTGGGAGGCCTTGATCCTTCCTCAAAAGAGCTTTCTACATGGGTTTCTCTCTCATTGAAGGACGATCCTCTTCTTGGTGCAACAATGTGTGCCAATTTTTCCTCTTCTATTGTGTAATTCATTAGCCTTGTTTTGGCCTTGATATATAAAACTTGTATTTTTTGTGTTTATCATCATTTTGACTAATGTGAATACTCACTAGTGAATCTTTTATTGTAAGATCATCATTGTATTATATATTTATATTTTGATTGATAAATTATCAAAGATGAAATTTCTAAAAAAATTAGAAAATAGAAATAAAATAAATACCAACAATATTTTTGTGATGCTATTTATACAAACCATAGTTGAAAAACATGCCAATTACTTGCAAAACTTGCAAGTCAAACTAGCTCATGAGTAACTTTCTTAAAAGGTCAACAGTGAATAATTGGCAAGTTTTTGTCAAAAACTCATCTACTCACCAAAAACTCACAACTTCATTGAAAAGCTTGCCTGCTTGATAATGCAATTTTGCACAAAAGGAAAAGTCATTTTACATTTTTTTGGTATCTTTTTTTTGAGTAATAGTTTTGGAGATGGAGAGTTTCAGTTTGTAGACATTGAAGAACAACAATTCGGTTCTTATCAACATTGATGGTTTGGAAGATATAGGGCATTGACAAAACAACAACAGACATTTATAAGCTTTAGTTATAGAAGAAATTTATTATTTGTAATTTTTATTAAATAGAAATTAGAAGTTGATATTCATTGAACCCATTTTTGGTCTGTGATGTGTATTAAACTCTCATTTTGATTTATATATGCATGTTTTTGAAGAATATTTTTACAGATTTATGAACTTTCTAATATTCAGAAATTTTGCCAAGTTTTTTTTATTTGGATCAGCCAAGTTATTGCTGAGTTTGAATTTCTCAACTATGATACAAACTTCTTCAAAGACAAAATAAAAAACAAAAAAAAAAAACAAATTACAATTGCAAATAAGAAGGTAAATACTAGAGACTACATGTCTTTCTTTATATAAAATAATTTCTCACAAGAAAAAATATTTGAAAAAAATCTGAGTTCAAACATTTCCAAGGAATTGCCCACATAATTTATAAAGATAAAATCTCTAATAAAGAATTATGTTAAACATAAACACCCACTTTCAAGGGTTAAGGGAGCAAGAACAATTGTAAATTAGTGTGACAAATTTAATCTAGAAATAAGGGATGCTTCCTGTGAGTTTGAATATTGATTTATAAAAATAAAGATGAAATATTTTAGGTTAATAATATAAATCAGAAAGCTTTCAACAAGATTTTATATACAAGCATGACATCAATCAAACTAATTAACAATATTTCCACAAAATTATGGAACAATCTGTTGCTGCAAGGAAAGTATAAAACAGCAGAATGTGATGAGATTTAAGCATTCTTTTATGTTTAAAGTGTGTATTCTTATCAGGCACCATAAAATTGCTCTAGGCAAAAATATGAATTCAATCAACAAAATATAAATACCATCTAAAATGACCTGTAGACAGCTAAGGGGAGTGGCAGTTACATGAGACTTTCGATCAATAGTAAACATCGAGCATTGTGTATCCAATGAAGATTTCGATCGTGTGTCTTGCATGGACTACATTCAAAGTTTTTATTCCAGTGTATTTATTGCACTATTTTCATCACAATTGACCTGTCTAGACTCTAGTCGATTGTAACAGCATTTAAATATGCCCATCCTTTGAATGCCAGAGCACTCAAAGAGTTTGTAATCAATTCAAATTTGGAGAGAACGACATAGTTGTATAATACTGAACATTTCATACAGGATAAAAAAATAAACAATTACACACAGTTGTTTCCAGAAAATCGTTATTTAATTCCCATGGACTCTGGAAATCTTGTGTTCATCAATGACAATCTTCTTGTTGAGTGATTGTTCAGGGTGTAGCTGAGTGTGGTTTTTCTGGAATCAACCTCTACTCGATTACAATCTTATATAAAGGACCAGTTGAACTTCCTAGTCAAAAAGCCTTCCATAAACTAATTTGAATGTAACTGACAAGCAAAATTTCCTTCTATCTTCTATTAGGAAAACTCTGAGCAAGTACTGGTTACATTCATCAATGCTCTCCCTCGGTCAAGTTTATTAGAAAAACAAAAGACTATCCACGAAAATTTATTGCAGTACTTTAGTTCGACTAATGCCTTATTAGACAACTTTTTATCCCTTGACTCCAACCAAACGCTGCGAATAGCTTTGTCAAGGGTTAAATAACAGCAGACACACAAATCTTTGAAGCAGGGGCTATTGACTACTTAAAGGAATGGACAGTAGTCACAGATTTCAATAAAAAAAAATCTCTACCCTAAAAGAGTGGCTTCAGAGAAATAGAGCAAGATTTTGAGAAACAGAGCATGATTTGAGAAACAGTAGCTAAATCAGTTGTCTTTCATTTGAAAAATAACAAGCACTCAGAAAAGGGCTTTGGTGTATTTGCGGACTGATGTTGCAATACAAACTATAAAGAAAATCCTATCAGAGCTGAATTTCCAAGGATTTCCAAGGATCCGAACCTTAACAAATTCAAAATTAGTGTCAAACCATAGAGGACATTGTTTGAAGCAAGAATTACCTAGAAATCATAAATTCTTTTCAGCTAAATTCTAGCCCTGGTAAAGTAAATTTGCAATGGGGCAAAACAGGAATACGAATTCCAGAGACTTCAATTTATTTTTCTTATATCCCAGAAAGGTAGTGGGAAAATCTCTTTATAATGACTATGCAATCTTCCTTTTCAGCGCCTCAGAAATGAGAAACAATCCAATGGCTTGTACAACTATTATGGCAAAAAATGCAGGCCAAACAGATCTACCTGGAGAAGCCATTTCCTCCACTCTGGCATGAAGGGTTCCCAGATCAATGCCATCCAATATTATATCCGAAATTCTATCATCCACCTCGAAATCCAGCATCCCAGGCTCTGCACCAAATTTTCACTTGCCATTAAACACTAACATGCCACCAAAATATTTCAGTTCAATAATTTGAAAAAAGAAATAAAACCCTCAGTAGCCATTCAAACGACAAGCATTTAAAACCTATAAGACAGTGTAACTTAGCAGTCGTCGGTTTGCATATGGAAGAAATTGTGTAATGCCCTGGCTTTAGACCGGTGAATACTATTTGGGGCCGAATGCGATGCGTAGTGTGAAATAAATCTTCCGTTGTGCGATTGAGATATACATTGCATATATTTCCACAGAAGGATGTATCTCCCTGGACAGAAATTGTTCTCACAGCTCCCAGCCACACAAACCCTGGTTTTTCATCCCGGGATTATCTAAGAAATTCTCTGTAAATAAAATACAGGGACAAATTTACGAATTCAGTTGTCTACAAGAAATTTAAGCCTGCGGAAAATTATGCCTGCATCTGCATCGTTTGCCTGTTGAAATGGCGGGTCATCCACTTGAAATTCCTCATTTCGTGCAAAGATGGCGGTAACAAGCAGCTGCAATTGACATTTCAAAATTGGATTAGTATTTATTCTGTTCGTCAAAGAATCATTTACAAGTATTGTTATTACCAGGTGTGTGAGAAACGAGAGAGCAGCTTGAAGCGCCTTCATTGGCCTGTACAAGTGTGATTGCTACCAGAGCTTATTTATTTCCGATTGCCCTGAAATCCAGGGTTCAAAGATCAATGCAAAGAGAGCGAAAACACAATCAATAAGATGATTGAATTGTACACAAGTAGGCTGTAAATTGTGTTGCAAATAACAAAAATATCTTGGGGAGAGCTCAGGAACTATGGTGTATTCCAGAGAGGTAAGCAAGATCTGATGTAATGCATTGCATCAGAACCGAAAGCCAAGTGACAGTGAATGCATGAATGGAGAAAGATGTAGATGTTCTTGCACACACTAGGCTTTGTCTTTCCTCGAGTTACATATAGACTGTCTTACATTCTTGCATATATTTTAAACAAGACAGCAGGGGACATGTGAAGATACATAGGTATACAGTGTCTTAATTATTGCATATCTTAGGAATGAGAAAGTATGGGAGATATGAAGATTATTAAGTTCAGATATTAACATGTCTTAAGATCTAAAGCTAGATCAATAGATGATAAAAAAAATCTATATTATAAACACAAACAATTATAATCTAATAATAATAGAAATAAATGTTAATCATGTTAGCAAACACAATCATTGCATTTGATATTGTTGATCATTTCTCTTTTTATTTTTATTGAAATAAGTTGGATTACATAGATGTCAACATCTTTGTCTCTATACAACGGATTACAACAATATAAGGTAGCATACATATGAACCACAATTTGCCTTTGACTAAGAAGCCACATGCAGGGGATCTAGTCCGTCAAAGTCGCCCAAGAGTTGAACTTGGCTCAAATGCACCTTTAAGAATTTAAACTTTGGTGGGTGACTTCTATATCGCATACCATCATCTTCACCAATTGTGCTCAATCAATTGAGCTACAACCCTTTGGTTTGTTGACCATTTTGAATTTTTATATAATTGTCAAATTGTTCATTATTCTATTTTCAATTGGGAAAATGTTGTCCTTGTGTACTTCAAGAATTTATAATAGCAAGATAAATGTCTACACACTAATATCATTGCAAACACTTATGCAAATGCAACGAATGTTACATAAGCACACAAAAATAGAAAACATAAAAGCTACAACTATTTTCAAATATAAAAGAAGAAGAAAGCATATAAGGAGATAACTAGGGAAAATATAAATTTGCACTATGACTCCATAGTTTATGCTCAACTTCCAAAAATATTACAAGATGGGATAGAAATGTGTATGAATCAATATGTCCTTGTCATGTAGCAACTTCATTCACTTTTTCTAGCATGGATTAGAAGCTTGTTATGACAATATGAAGTCACGTGTATATTTTAATAACTTATAGGCATAATTAAATATCAAGGAATGAGATCACTGATACCTAGAAATGCCTATAAAGGCATGGTAGTCATCTACAACTACATTAAAAATAGAAAAAAATGATTTTCCAATGAGCACAATTAACTTCCATATCAAATTAGTTTCTAGACAAATACTTTTTGTGCAACAATATATTTTATATAAAGATTCATGCTCGAGTTCACATAAGCTCTCTCTCTTACTATAAAACCCTTTAAATTGATAGTTTTTTGGTATGTGAGGGTTGCTTACGACCTTACACAATGATTCAATAAAGGAGACACCATACTAACTTATCTCTCAAGCTTGGAAGGACTTGAAACCTTACCTAAGATGTGATAGCTTCCTAACACTTCCTATTAGTTGTGCATCTAAATTTTCTAGGGAATATAGGTCTCATGCAAAGTAATTAGTTATGGTCCAATTAATTGTGTAGCTAAACTATTAATATTTACATTAAATATTTTCTAAAGTACTCATACATTAATGACAATAGACAACACATAAAATGATTTTTTATTATATTACTCAATTGTTATGGGTTGTATAACATCACATTATCCTTTGAGTTATCTTCATGTTTACAGAGTCTTGCATATTAAACAATTTCATAAAAAATATACTTAGCTTCTAGTTTCTTACCTTATAAGCTAGTTTTTCCATAATTTTCTCTTGTTCTATATATATTTATCAATTTTCTACATTCTCTCTCATTCCTTCTTAATCTCTCTATCTATTATGGCATCCTCTTATGGCATGTTAACCTCATTATATGCATATAATTCACTATTTAGAACAATTAATGATAGTGTCCTTAGAATTCTTGGTTCAAATTGATCCTCTTAATATTGCTCAAATCTCTTGTACCACATCACCCACACATAAATAAATTATCAACCCCTTGTAGTATTATCATTTTTTCTGCTTATTCAAAAAAATATTCTTTCTTGGAATTATCTTAGGCCTAGCACATGTTATCCTATGACTACGTGTTACTTTTATTCATATGTTGGTCACCCATGTTGAAAATATCAATAGTTGGTTCAAGGTGTAGGTCACCATTATTTCTAAGAAACAATAATAGGGTTCTCAAGGCCCTTATTATTTTGTAAATAAATCATACAAACTATGGGACATAGTGCCTTAAAAATAAAAAATCAACAATCTATAAGTTTCTATACTCCAACTAATCATGAATGTACCAACAACAATGATGCTCTAGGAAAAATGATTTTTCTAAATGAAGTTATTTTGTATTTATCATAGTCTCTATGGGTACTTACAATGTGGGTAATGTGTGACTTATCATACCTCATCCTATGGAATAGGGAAAAAGGGACTATATTAATTAAATCTTAATCTTAATTCATGGCATGTTTAACATATTTTTTGTACACCTAATATTATAAATACAAATTGGGATCATCTCTCCTAGAAATATCAATTTCAGACATAATTCAAAATAAAGGTTAGCTAGATCTTTGAGCTTAGGATTGGGAGGGAGAATGACTAGGCCAACATTGTTAACCTAGGATTAAGAGGGTGAAGAAGCGTGAACTAAATGGTCCATACCCATGACATCAAACAAAGCATTCCTAGATAGCTGATATTTTTTTGAGACCTGGCCAAGGAAGGATATATGGGTATTTAATATATTTCTCAATTACTCTACTATATTATATTGTCAAACAAGGTAGAGTTTAGTAATTTTATGTTTAGGCCCATTTATGGCATGAATATACTATGTTTATCTCTATGAACTCTAACATGTTTTGGTCAAAGCACTCATTTTGATTATCCTTGAGTGTCTTGATGAGATATAGATTTAGGCTTAATTTTCTACAGGTACAAAAACATGTTAATAAATAAGTTTTTCTTATTTTATGGAAGACGTTAAAGATAAACCTATTATAATCTCAATATGTTGATGTATCATGTCTTGTAAGTTGTGAAATATCTAGTAGCTTCTAGAATCATAGCCATGTGGTGGGATAGTATGCTTGATTTTATTTTATTTAATATCTTCTTGGTTAGAATATTTCACACCTATATGGTTTGATCAAAGTTATCTTTATACATGAATTTACTCTTGGAATCGTATGTTTTCTTACCACTATCTTTGTCTACTTGGTCAATCCATAAGGAACTATCTATAGCATTATGATGGGTACTGTAAGGGAATATCTAAGCCTCTTCCCAAATATTAATGTTCAAAATTAATGGGGGAAGATATCACAAATTTCTCTAGGCTCCATATGAGGAGCATTAATTAAATCTTAAATAAACTATCTTTATGAAGAGATAAAGTGGGAAATAGATTAGTTAGGCCCTTATCTAATATGGACAAAATCTTAGATGTTATTCTTTAACAATTTTCTCATGTTGAAGGCCTTGATGAATTCATCCAACAATTATCTAAGAATGAGTGGAACCTTCAAGGAATTATGAATAATTGTCTAATTTATAATTTCATCTAATGTCCTAGGAAAAATATTAGTCACTATAATATCCTAACAAAGGTTTCATGAATGATAATCACTTAGGACTTAATATAGGAATTTGGATCTCCTTATCCCTTTTCCTTAGGTAAGTCTATTAAAGGTCTAGGGAGGATGACATACTTAACTATATGATCTAAGGGTTCCTTAAGATGATCAACGACATTTAAATCATGAGAAGTATACAAACTACTATATCCAAGAGAAAGGGGATGTACATCAAATAAGTTGGAGGGTAAGATTGATAAGAATATGGTATGTAATATTGATAAGTGAAAGGTTTTTCATCTTTGCATTAGAAGTTATATTGTGGTAGTAATTGATGTAGACCATGTCAGAATACATAATGAAGATAGTTTTAACTCATTTGTCTCTCAAAAAAAAAACTTCAAGATTGGTTGTTTAGTTAAATAGGGGAATTTTTGTTGAATGAACATGACAATTGAGAGGGGGTGAATCATTTGTAGCAAATTAAATCATCAAAACCCTCAACACTAAACAAATCCACATGTATTCATTAAAACCTTATCATGTTAAAGTGGTTAATCATAAAATTCAGATAACAAAAACTAAAATAACAACACCATACACAAGAGAACACCAAATTTACGTAGAAAACCTAATGAGGGAAAAA
>VDFB02271358.1:358050874-358130921 GCA_007258455.2 Sequoia sempervirens | reverse complement strand
TTTTTATTGCTGTTCATTATTCCCTTGCTAAAAATGAATTTTTAGGGTGGATTTCATGTAGAAATGCCAAGATCTCAATTGGGTCTTTGGCAGATTTTAATTCTGGGCACTTTCATTTTTGCCCAAATTTGTGCCCTCTTGTTAAATAATGTTTTTTGATACTGCTCTTAAACCGCTTGATAAAAATGCAAAGTAAAGTTAGATTCCATGTAGAAACACCCATATATCAAATGGGTTGTTGTCCGATTTTTAATCCGAACACTTTCATCTTTTTCATGTTTTCTTGCCCAACTTGACAAAATGATGTTTTCAGAACAACACTTCATTTTTGGTTTTAAACTCAAAAATTGAAGGTGAATTCCATCTAGAAATGTTGAAATATGAATTGGGTCGGGCTTAGAGTTTTGATTTGGGCACTTTGAATTTTTATGCCTCTACTTCATGATTGAAATCAACTATTTGAATGATTAGCAGCAATGTTTGTTTGACTGTTTTAAAAAGATTTTGTGATGGATCTTGTGGCTTTTCCTCTGTTTCAATTTTGTTATGGATTCCTCATTTTTTTAAACAAGAAGGCCTATTCGTCTACAGGGCGTTGAATTATTCGTCTACAGGGCGTTGATGCATGCATAATTGAGTCTCCTCGTCTGTAGGAGAGGTGTACCTAGTTCCATGTGGTGCCATCCCTTCGAGCACACATGATGAAATTCCATCCAGTCAGTACTTTTTTACTTTATACCTCAGTCGTCATGAGTAGTACCTGTCATTTTTTTGTATGAGCATCTGCATGTTGCAATTTTGGCCTTAATGTATTGTATTATATGTTTGCTCTGTGTCTAATGTGAGTGTTGGCCATATGTTACCCTTGCCTTGTCTTTTCAACTTGGGCCTTGTGACTGCCTCCGAGCATGGTGGGGTGGCCTCTTTTGAGTTCACATGGTAGAAAGGTGTTGCCACTGCCATTGGGGACCGGTGTACAGGTCTTTGGAGCATCAGTTGGAGGTGTTCTCTCTTGTACGTGCTTTATCAGATGATGTTTCTTATTCATGGCCATTCCTTTGATTTAGGTATATTACTTTATGTATATTGTACTCGTTTGAGAGTGAAAATGTAATCATATAGATTAATGAGAAGAAATGTGATGTTTATATTTGGATTACGAGTTCCGATGTTGGTATCGGACTTGCTTGTATTATGATGATCATTATGGCTTTTTCTTCAATATTTTCCATGCAAAAATTAGATTTTTGGTTGTATATTTCCTTCATGTTTTAGTCTGCTAAGTTTCGGAGCAACGCCGCCTTTTGTTATTGTTTTGTGTTGTTGCAAAAGTTCTGGAGCAATGTCACCTTTGTTATTGTTTTGTGTTGTTGTTGCAAAATTTCCGAAGCAATGTTTCCTTTGTTATTGTTTTGTGTTGCTTCTGCAAAAGTTTCGGAGCATCGTCGCCTGTTGGTTGTTGTTCATTGTCACTGTTGCAAAGTTCCGGAGCAGCAAGAAGTTCTGGAGCAATGCTACTAAAGTTCCGAAGCAGCAGGAAGTTCTGGAGCAGTCCTGCTAAAGTCCGTAGCAGTGCAAAAAGTTCCAGAGCAGGAAGTTTTGGAGTAGTAGAAAGTTCCAGAGCAGAGGTCCTAGAGCAGGAAGTTTCGGAGCAGCAGGTTCCAGAGCCACAGGTTCTATAGCTGGAAGTTTCGTAGCTGGAACTTTCATAGCTTGAAGTTTCAGAGCAAAGTTTCTGGAGCTATTATGTTTACTCCTATTTAGATTTTCTCTGGAGGGTAGATTAGTCCTCTGCTTTGGGTTGTGTTCGGCCATTCTTGGCCATGTTTTTTGTCGTTATATCATTTTGGAAGCTTATTTTTGGGTAAGTTATTCTTTATGTTATCAAAAAAAAATTATCTTGTCCTCTTTTGGCTCTTACCCTTTGGGGTTGCGTAGTGGGATGTTACACATGTTAATATCTGAACTTAATAATCTTCATATCTCCCATACTTTCTCATTCCCAAGATATGGGATAATTAAGACATTGTATACCTATGTATCTTCACATGTCCCCTGCTGTTTTATATAAAATATATGCAAGAATGTAAGACAATGTATATGTAACTAGAGGAAAGACAAACCCTAGTGTGTGCAAGAACATCTACATCTTTCTCCATTCATGCATTCAATTTCACTTTGTTTTCGGTTTTGATGCAATGCACTACATCAGATCTTTCCTAGCTCTCTTGAATACACCATAGATTTTCCTGAGCTCTCCCCAGAATATGTCATTTGCAACACAATTTACAGCCTACTTGTGTACTATTCAATCATCTTATTGATTGTGTTTTCACCTTATTTGCATTGATCTTTGAACCTTGGTTTTCAGGGCAATCGGAAATAAATCAGTCTGGAAGCACTCACACTTGTACAGACCAATGAAGGCGCTTCAAGCTGCTCTCTCGTTTCTCACACACCTAGTAATAACAATACTTGTAAATGATTCTTTGACGAACAGAATAAATACTAATCCAATTTTGAAATGTCAATTGCAGCTGCTTACCATGCATCGCATTCAGCCCCAAATAGTATTCACCGGTCTAAAGCCAGGGCAATACACAATTTCTTCCATATGCAAACCGACAACTGCTAAGTTACATTGTCTTATAGGTTTTAAATGCTTGTCGCTTGAATGGCTACCTAGGTTTTTATTTGTTTTGGAAAATTTATTGAACTGAAATATTTTGGTGGCATGTTAGTGTTTAATGGCAAGTGAAAATTTTGTGCAGAGCCTAGGATGCTAGATTTTGAGGTGGATGATGGAATTTCGGACACAATATTGGATGACATTGTTCTGGGAACCCTTCATGCCAGAGTGGAGGAAATGGCTTCTCCAGGTAGATCTGTTGGGAGCATTTTTTGCCATAATAGTTGTACAAGCCATTGGATTGTTTCTCATTTCTGAGGCGCTGAAGAGGAAGATTGCATAGTCATTATAAAGAGATTTTCCCACTACCATTTTCGTATATGAGCAAAATAAATTGAAGTCTCTAGAATTCGTATTCCTATTTTACCCCATTGCAATTTTACTTGTCCAGGGCTAGAATTTCGCTAAAAATAATTTATGATTTCTAGGTAATTCTTGCTTCAAACAATGTCCTTTATGGTTTGACACTAATTTTGAATTTTTTAGGGTTCAGATCCTTGGAAATCCTTGGAAACTCAGCTCTGATAGGATTTTCTTTATAGTTTGTATTGCAACATCAGTCCGCAAATACACCAAAGCCCTTTTCTGAGTGCTTGTTATTTTTCAAATGAAAGACAACTGATTTAGCTACTCTTTCTCAAAATCATGCTCTATTTCTCAAAATCTTGCTCTATTTCTCTGAAGCAACTCTATTAGGGTAGAGATCAAATTTTAATTGAAATCTTTGGCTGTTGTCCATTCCTTTAAGTAGTCAATGGCCCCTGCTTCAAAAATTTGTGTTTGTGCTATCATTTAATCCTCGACAAAGCTATTCGTAGACGTCTGGTTGGAGTCAAGGGATAAAATGTTTTCTAATAAGGCGTTAGTCTAACTAAAGTTCTACATTAATTTTTTGTGGATAGTCTTTTGTTTTTCTAATAAACTTGACTGAGGGAGGGCATTGATGAATGTAACCAGTACTTGCTCAGAGTTTTCCTAATAGAAGATAGAAAGAAATTTTGCTTGTTAGTTAACATTCAAATTAGTTTATGGAAGGCTTTTTGACTAGGAAGTTCAACTGGTCCTTTATATAAGATTATAATCGAGTAGAGGTTGATTCCAGAAAACCCACACTCAGCTACACCCTGAACAATCACTCAACAACAAGATTGTCATTGATGAACATAAGATTTCCAAAGTCCATGGAAATTATATAATGATTTTCTGGAAACAACTGTGTGTAAATGATGCAAAAAAATTACCCAATTGTTTCGAGGAACTTGTTAAATAAGATTGTAATTGTTTTTTTTTTTTTAGTCTATGTGAAATGTTCAGTATTATACCACTATGTCGTTCTCTCCGAATTTGAATTGATTACAAACTCTAGAGTGATTTGCAATCAAAGGATGGGCATATTTAAATGTTGTTCCAATCAACTAGACAGGTCAATTATAATGAAAATAGTCCAATAAATACACTAGAATCAAAACTTTGAATGTAGTCCATGCAAGACACTTGATGGAAATATTCATTGGATACACAATGCTCGATGTTTACTATTGATCGAAAGTCTCATGTAACTGTCACTCCCCTTAGCTGTCTATAGGTCATTTTAGATAGCAGTTATATTTTGTTGACTGAATTCATAGTTTTTCCTAGAGCAATTTTATGGTGCCTGATAAGAATACACTTATTAAACATAAAAGAATGCTTAAATCTCATCCCATTATGCTGATTTCTACTTTCCTTGCAGCATATTAGCTTTCATTTTGTTAATGTAGATTGTTCCACAATTTTATCAAAATATTATTAATTATTTTGAAAACTTTGTGATTTATATTATTAGTCTAAAATTGAACCACGCGTTTCATTTTTATTTTCATAAATCAATACTCAAACTTACAGGAAGCATCCCTTTCGTATCTCTATATTAAATGTCACACTAATTTACACTTGCTCTTGCTCCTTCAAGCCTTGAAAGTGGGTGTTAATGTTTAACATAATTCTTTATTAGACTTTCTTTTTATCTTTATAAATTGTGTGGGCAATTCTTTGGAAATGTTTGAACTCAGATTTTTCTTAAATATTTTTTCTTGTGAGAGATTATTTTATATAAAGAAAGGCATGTAGTCTCTAGTATTTACCTTCTCATTTGCAATTGTAATTTGTTTATTTTTGTCTTTGAAGAAGTTGTTTGTATAATAGTTGAAAAATTCAAACTCAGCAATAACTTGGCTGATCCAAGTTAAAAAAAAACTTAGACTTTGACCAAAAAATTCAAGGGAAAATTTGACAAATTTTCTAAATATTAGAAAGTACATAAATCTGTAAAAATATTCTTCAAAAACATGCATATATAAATCAAAAAGAGAGTTCAATACACATCAAAGACCAAAAATGAGTTCAATGGATATCGACTTCTAATTTCAATTTAATAAAAAATACAAATAATAAATTTCTTCTATCACTAAAACTTATAAATGTTTATTGTTGTTGTGTCAATGCCCTATGCCTTCCAAAATATCAATGCTGATAAGAATTGTTATTTCTTCAACGCCTACAAACCAAAACTCCCCATCCCCAAAACTACTACTCAAAAAAAGGATATTAAAAAAAAAAATGTAAAATGACTTTTCCTTTTGTGCAAAATTGCTTTATGAAGCAAGCAAGCTTTTCAATGAAGTTCTGAGTTTTTGGTGAGTAGATGAGTTTTTGAAAAAAAACTTGCCAATTACTCATTGTTGACCTTTTAAGAAAGTTACTCATGAGCTAGTTTGACTTGCAAGTTATGGCTTGTATAAATAGCATCACAAAAATATTGTTGACATTTATTCAATTTCTATTTTTAATTTTTTTAAGAATTTTTCATAGTTGACACTTTATCAATCAAAATATAAGTATATAATACAATGATGATCTTACAATAAAAGAGTCACTAATGAGTATTCACATTAGTCAAAATGATGACAAACACAAAAATACAAATTTTACATATCAAGGCCAGAACAAGGCTAATAAATTACACAATAAAAGAGGAAAAATTGGCACATTGTTGCACCAAGAGGAGGATCATCCTTCACTAAGAAAGAAACCCTTGTAGAAAGCTCTTTTGAGGAAGGATTCAAGGCCTCCCACCCATCTCGTGGAGTGAAATCAGCAAGGGTTAAAGTAACCAAAATGCCCTTCATGCAAATGAAAGGGCTTAGTAGAATCGACCAACAAGTAGACAAAGGAATGTTGGAATTTTCCCCATGAGGGGATATTTGAGTCCATTCTCCTTGTTAAGGAGTAGGGATTGACTTACTAAGTGTAGGTGGTTTTGAGAATGGTTGTGCCACCATTAGGATCCCACCTCTAGAAAGTTAAAGGGAGAAACTTCAAGTGGCATGTGTAACTTTGTAGGAGGCACACTACCTCAATTGTTGAGCGAGCCTTGGAGGTGATAAAAATATAACATACCATTTTGTGCTTGTGCCTAGATTTGAAAAGTAGTTGAAGTAAGAACATGCACACTTTAATTAGGAAGTTTTTTGAAGATGAGCTTCTTGCTACAAAATGCATTACATTTTGATTCTTGGACCTAAGACAAACTATTAGCTCTAATTTTTTTCCAAATATAAATAATATGTGAAACCCCATCCCGCAACCTAGAGGACGATGCAACACTGCGGAAGCACAACTAATTTTTTTCTTAAAAGGTAAAACAAGACGAGTAAAGTATCCTACTCTAACCACACACATCCTCTAGGCCATGCAACACGTCTACATGTGAATAACATTACTTACATATTTAAACCATACATAGCATAAGAATCTCAAACTCAAGATGCAACATACATCAAAGCAATAAACATTGCAAAATAATTCTAAATCATAGAAATGTATTAAACATATCTCCACAGATACAACACTACATAACATCTAATACACCATAAAATCCAATAATGAATAGATCATAAATATTATTACAATTACATCCCAAAGGTTCACCTCATTACAAATGAGGTATTACACTTATACATAATGATCCACGGTTACAAAGAAGAAAGAGAAGAGCAACTCTAGAGAACTAACGAGCTCCTCGAACAAGAAAATCTTGCCATCACAAACAAGAAGAAAACTCAACAGAGAAGAAGCATGCCACCCAGCCATATGGTACCCGTAGGCCCAACCCTCGTGCTAGGAGATAGTAACAGGTAACCAAGACAAACCTATTACCTCTAGACATAGACAATAAACAAAATGAAACTGTACCAGTAATACACATAACAACACTGTACCAACAAACACAAAATGACACTGAACCAATAAACACAAAACATAAGGTTACATTGCTTGCAAAATCACTGAATCAAGAACCACTGAACAATAAACTAACTGTTCAATACCATACCGACTGTTGTCATAAGAGGAGTGTCATCACAAAGGTTGCATTGGTTGTCCAAAGGAGATCTTCCTATGTCCTAGCCCCCCTTAGGGTTGTCCTAGTAACCTCTCACGAACCCGGCCCCACATGCACACCAGAGTGGAATCAATTATCTTTCGAGAAGACAATCTAATGACCTTGCCATTCCAGGCCTTCTCGACTCATCTCAATTCTCATACAAGCCCTTGAGCCAATGAGCAAGGCTAAATTATCTTGTTAATGTATAAAGCTACTCTATCCCTAATATAGATTATTTAATTTCCACTTAATTAAACAGACTCCCACACGAGTTGTCCTGGCTCCACTTTGTGCCCTGACCCCCATTGAAAGCCACTCCCTTATTGACAACACATAACTCAAACTACATGCCAAGGGTAGACAATGCACTAAAACTTATCACAATAACCAATACACCTCAAAAGGTAACACATCTCTATGGATGTCCAATACTGAATCCAAAACGTGCACTGCCCAAAAAAACTCAAAGGGAAAACTATCGTTACAACAAACCCCTTTTCACAAATTACAACTCTGGAAGACTTCATTTCACATAATGACAAATACTTTCCCTCCAATACACAATTGCAGAAGCACGTGCTTAAATAAACACAACACCATGCAATTAACAAATGCTATCTTTCGGATTTCTTAAATCCATTACAATCAATTTTGCCTATTAAAACGCACCATTTAAATATATTTTCATTCAGTAATTCCATAATGATTAAAACAAAAGTTTAGTTTCTTATCCACAAATATAGATAAACAAATCCCAATCTTCTAATTAAAATCACTTCATTAAAAAAATACAACTAGTGCTTACATGCACTTACCCATTTAATATTTCATTAAAATAAATCATTTACTATCTAAAAAAAACAATCTAAATAACTATATTTAAATATATCTATATATATATAAATATAATAACCATATTATTTATTAAATAATGTTGAATACATTTAACTTTAAAAACATATTATTATTATTATTATTATAAATGAAATCCCAAGCAGGTAAAAGCTGGCATAATACATGCATGGGGCCTGCCTTACTGTGGTGGTAAGCCTTCCCATCGCCCGAGGGGTTGTTTGCTTACTGTGGATAAACGCTTCCCCTGCGATTAATGAGGGCACTTCCACCTAGCGCGCCTATATGGATCGACTAGGGGTTTCAATCCCCTGGCCCCCAAACATTAACGTACATTTTTTTTAATAAAAAAAATGACTATTGTACAGAATTTCACCGTACGGCGATTCATCAATTCGCTTCCCAATAAATTCACAATCCAATCGCAGGTTCAAGTTGAGCAAATAAATTACACAGAAGAAGTTTTCTACAGGAAAAATCAGAGGTTTCATTTTCCAATTAATTAAAAGCATTGGGAAATCAAAGTAAAAATGAAGGTTTTTCTACAGAGATTTATGATTCCCTTTATATCATCTATTTCCAAATGAGCAAACAACACAGAGGATTTTTTAATTGTTTTCTACAGAGGTTCCTCTTACAAGCAATGAAACAAGAACTTCTACAGTATTGAAAATCATTTCCTATCATTTTCCAAATTGCATTACAATAATATAACTTACTTACTAAAATTATAAAAGAGATAAAATATATTACATCTATAATATGTAATAAGTGTTGGTGTTTAAGTGATATTTTAAAATTTGTTATAAAATTTATTGATACTAGATATTATCAATAGTAATATGTATGATGACATCATGAATCTTGTTTAGAGAAAAAATTACATGAAATAAGAATTTTGTTGAAGGGATAATCTTATATAAAATTATATCAAAAAAAATTTTAAAAAAAATTCACCACCATGACAAATTTACTGCAAGGAAAATTCACCACCACAATTCATCGCCACGAAAATTCATGGCATTAACATTTTTAATATATAATGGAGGTCTATATTTCTTTCTCTTATTGAATTTGCCTCATTCCATTTATTATAATTTTTCATTATTTGAAATATTAATTTATAGATGTACAAAAAAGTTAATAATTTTTTAAAGCATAAATCATAATAATTATACAAATTATAATTAATATGATATTTAATAATATTAAAAAATATATATATTTTTAAAAAAATAGTAAAGATTAGATTAATATAAATTATTTCAGTCTAACAAGATTATAATTATATTTTAAAATTGTTAAATATATTTATGTGAAAATAATATTTATTAAATTTAAAAAAATATTAAAGATTTGCCAAATTTTAAATTTCAATTTCAATGGAATAGTGATTGGTTGATTTTCCACGCAAAAGGCACGCAGGAAAACTACCTCTCAAAACTTAATTGTAATGAGGGTAAAGTAGTTGACTCCAACTTTGCTTGACTATAATGAGGTACTTGGAGGCGGTTTTAAAATGTTACAACTTTGTGTGTGATAAGCAGGGACCGGGGCACGGAGATTTGATGGTCTATTTGGTAGTTTTTCATTTTGGACATGCTCATACAGCCTAAGAAATTTTAATGGGTATCATTTGACTTGCTTTACATTTTTTTATATACTTAGTAAGAAATATTATTGTAGGCATATATGTATATATGTATATAAAATAATGTTTATAATCTAGAATATAAATTAGTTTTATAACAGAATTGAAATAATTCTTTCTAATTTCACTTTATATTAATATATATGATTTATTATAAATATATTTATTAATTCAAAATCTGTTGAGAATAGAATCTTTTCAAGATTAAATATAGTTCTTTCTAATTTTTTAAAGATTTTGACTTTTTTACTAATAATTATCATTTTTTTTATATTAATATATATGATTTATAATATTTATTATAAAAATATATATTAATTCAAAATCTTTTCAAAATAGAATATAATTGATTTTTAACTTTTTGAATATTTTGACAAGATTTATTTTCTACATAATTTAGAAACTTCTTTGTTACAATTAACAATAAATTTAAGATTTAAGATTTATTTCTAATTATCAATATTTTCTAATTTTACAGTTTTTTAATATATATATAGGATATTCTTATGAATAACAACATAGCACAAATTTTCATTGTATTTTCAAAGCATTTATTTTATAGCATTGGTTTTTCAACAACATTTATTTTATAGCATTTTGTGTAAGTGACTCTTAGCTTTGATTTTCTTCAATAGAGCATTTGGTTTTATTGGTGAGCATGTTGAAATTTTGTTTGCCTTTTACAAATAATTTATGTTTTTAGATAGATGGAATTAAGATTAAACTATAAAAAAATTTGAACAATAGCAGCTAATTTTATAGCATTGTTTATTTTACAGGTGATTCAACTTTGATTTATTTTACTTGTGTTTTATTGGTGGGCATGTTGAAATTTTAGATAATGAGTTGAATAAGGATTAAACTATTTTTAATTTTATATAATTATTTCTAGGATAGGTTTGAAATTGATATTTAAATATGATTTTAGATAGATCAATTTGCCGATTGAACTATTTTTAATTTTATATAATTATTTCTTGCTAGATTTGATTTGAAATTGATATTTAAATGTGTTTTTATGATATTTACACATATGAAATCAATAAATTAATTTATAGTCAAAATAGTAATACAATTTTACAAATTAGAGAATAAATATATGGAAAAAACAATCATATTGTGCAATATAATTATTCTTAATCTAATACTCTATGCATTGTCAAAATGTAAATTACATATATATAATTATTTAATTATCAATAAAATTTATTATATGCAATTGGATTTACTAATTGAGTGCATGCATAGTTTCTAAAATTTGTAAATTTTCTAACATAATTATTTTATAAAATAATATTTCATAGATTACTAATATATTGATTTTTTAGATACTTTAAATATTTTTTTTGACAGTTAAATTTTTTCATAAAACGTAAAATGACAGGTATTTAAATGAACAAACCGTCACAAAATTTTCATATGACAGGCAAGGGTGGCCGTCAAATTCCAGGCCTTGATCAGGGCGGTGAATATTCAAAGGGAAAGGGGAAGCAGAAACAGGAAGACGGACTTTTGACTAGTCAGAGAGCTTAGTGTGTGGTATTTAAGCCCAGCCGGTCGTCCCTGCTTCTATTTTATTGAACTAGAACTCTTGCTCGACCTCCTCTCGTCCTGGCTTCTTGCCCATCTCCTATGCCTTACTCGGGTTCTTCAGGTTAAATACAATTATATTCTCTGATAAAGTCATGCCTTTGCTTCATACGCCCATTCCACTTACCAAATCCTTAGTTGACTTCTTCTCCCCTGCATCTAATTGTCCTTTCCATCCTTGCACTATTTTCCCCCTCTCTCTCTCTTCCAAAATGCCTCTATTATACACATCACAGGATATTCATAGCCTATTCAAAGAAAATCTCACATCAGCACTAGCAGGGGTGATATGGCCAATAGATGTTGAATATGGCTTCACACTTGCCAATAGAATTTTCTGGAAATTTTCTAAAGCCTTTTCAACAAATCATTTTTTAATCTTTGTGTTTAACCTGCATTCATTGTAGTCCCATGAGACTGTTTCTTTAATGGAATGTTATCCACCTTCATACCCTCTCTTGGATCTTATTTTTGCATATAACTACTCAGAAACTCCCATCGACCCCTTCTTTTCTTCCTTTTTTTTCACGTATCTGAAGGTTTTTCTTCCTGCAAATTGCCTTTACGCCGCCATAGTCGCCTCTATTCCCTGCCTTCCTCTACATTTTTCTTCTTGTTTTCTGTTCCATTAGTTTCTCCTGCCCTCTTCTTCTCCTCTACGCTCTCTTTAATATTCTCCCACCCAAACTTAATGAGAGACTAAGGTGGGGTTGCGATGATTTTAAGTCTACATTTTCTTCCTCACAGCCTGCCATCTAGAATGCTCAGGAGATTAGACACCATGCCCTGCGACCTCCCTTCCATACCCAAGCCCATTCCCATTTATTACAGGTTGTCTTTTTGTCATGTAATGGATGTAATCGCCTCCATAAATACTTGATATTTTTCTCCCCGTCCTTTTTCTTAGCTTGAAAGGCATTTTTTTTATATTTATTTATTTATAATTATTTTCCCCCTATCTACTTATCCAGCTTAGATGTCGCTGCTAGAGGATGTGACATAGAAGTTAATATGGATTTTCCCTATGGTTGTAAAGACCACAACATCAACAATTGTTATTGATAGTATTTTTATACAAATATGTTTCCTAAGTTTTATATAGAAATTTCAATGCAATTATACACTTTTATTGCAATGTGAATTTACAAAAGCTTCAATAAATTCTCACAACTCTTTTTTTAATGAGGTACTTGGGGTTAATGTTCTAAATGACTATTTATGAAAGACATCAAAATTGTGTATAGGATATTGTATTTTCCATAAACTAGATCCCTTGGAATTACTTATGGAGATGTTATAAGACGACTCTTTTAGATTTGATTTATATTCAAAAGATTAAGGATGTCATGATGATTGATATCCTCCATGAGCTAGTGTTGAAATTGTCTTTAGCTTGGTTGCTCGACATTGACATTGGAATTGTGTCACCCTCTTTAAAACATTACACTTCTAAGCTCTTATTCAAGCTTTTAGGTCATTTTTCCTCAACCTTTGACAACATAACACTCAATGGGGTTTGATTTCTTCTCCTAAGCTTTAGCTTATTTGTCTCTACCATATTTGGGAAGTGAGGATCAAACCTAAGCTAATGCATATCCTTTTTTGTTTAATTTATTAAGGTCTACTTATAGGGGAAAGTCTTCATTGTATGGGATTCACTTAAGCTAAATATCTAGCCTACAATCAACATGAAACCTTCAACTATCTCAAATTTTCCTTTGTGTCATCTAGAACCCATTGTATGGTAGATTGCTCTCATTAGAGATTTTTCTTGGTGACCAATATACATTATTTATATTTGGAAACAAAATTAGAGCTAATAGTTTGTTTTAGCTCCAAGAATCAAAATGTAATGCATTTTGTAGCAAGAAGCTCATCTTCAAGATTTTTCTTTATTGAAGTGTGCATGTCTTTACTTCAACTACTTTTCAAGTCTAGGCACAAGCACAAAATGGTGTGTTAGAGTTTTATCACCTCTAAGACTTGCTCAACAATTGAGGTAGTGTGCCTTCTACAACGTTGCACGTGCCACGTGAAGTTTCTCCCATCAATTTTCCATAGGTGGGATCTTGATACTAGTGGCATAACCATTCTCAAAACCACCTACACTTAGCAAGTCAATCCCTACTCTTAACAAGGAGAATGGACTCAAATAGCCCCCCATGGGGAAAATTCCAGCATTTCTTTGTCTTCTTGTTGGTCAATTCTACTAAGCCCTTTTATATGCATGAAGGACATTTCAGTTACTTTAACCCTTGCTGATTTCACTCCACGAGATTGGTGGGAGGCCTTGATCCTTCCTCAAAAGAGCTTTCTACATGGGTTTCTCTCTCATTGAAGGACGATCCTCTTCTTGGTGCAACAATGTGTGCCAATTTTTCCTCTTCTATTGTGTAATTCATTAGCCTTGTTTTGGCCTTGATATGTAAAACTTGTATTTTTGTGTTTATCATCATTTTGACTAATGTGAATACTCACTAGTGACTCTTTTATTGTAAGATCATCATTGTATTATATATTTATATTTTGATTAATAAATTATCAAAGATGAAATTTCTAAAAAAAATAGAAAATAGAAATAAAATAAATACCAACAATATTTTTGTGATGCTATTTATACAAACCATAGTTGAAAAACATGCCAATTACTTGCAAAACTTGCAAGTCAAACTAGCTCATGAGTAACTTTCTTAAAAGGTCAACAATGAATAATTGGCAAGTTTTTGTCAAAAACTCATCTACTCACCAAAAACTCACAACTTCATTGAAAAGCTTGCCTGCTTGATAATGCAATTTTGCACAAAAGGAAAAGTCATTTTACATTTTTTTGGTATCTTTTTTTTTGAGTAATAGTTTTGGAGATGGAGAGTTTCAGTTTGTAGACATTGAAGAACAACAATTCGGTTCTTATCAGCATTGATGGTTTGGAAGATATAGGACATTGACAAAACAACAACAGACATTTATAAGCTTTAGTTATAGAAGAAATTTATTATTTGTAATTTTTATTAAATAGAAATTAGAAGTTGATATTCATTGAACCCATTTTTGGTCTATGATGTGTATTAAACTCTCATTTTGATTTATATATGCATGTTTTTGAAGAATATTTTTACAGATTTATGAACTTTCTAATATTCAGAAATTTTGCGAAGTTTTTTTTTATTTGGATCAGCCAAGTTATTGCTGAGTTTGAATTTCTCAACTATGATACAAACTTCTTCAAAGACAAAATAAAAAACAAAAAAAAAAAACAAATTACAATTGCAAATAAGAAGGTAAATACTAGAGACTACATGTCTTTCTTTATATAAAATAATTTCTCACAAGAAAAAATATTTGAAAAAAATCTGAGTTCAAACATTTCCAAGGAATTGCCCACATAATTTATAAAGATAAAATCTCTAATAAAGAATTATGTTAAACATAAACACCCACTTTCAAGGGTTAAGGGAGCAAGAACAATTGTAAATTAGTGTGACAAATTTAATCTAGAAATAAGGGATGCTTCCTGTGAGTTTGAATATTGATTTATAAAAATAAAGATGAAATATTTTAGGTTAATAATATAAATCAGAAAGCTTTCAACAAGATTTTATATACAAGCATGACATCAATCAAACTAATTAACAATATTTCCACAAAATTATGGAACAATCTGTTGCTGCAAGGAAAGTATAAAACAGCAGAATGTGATGAGATTTAAGCATTCTTTTATGTTTAAAGTGTGTATTCTTATCAGGCACCATAAAATTGCTCTAGGCAAAAATATGAATTCAATCAACAAAATATAAATACCATCTAAAATGACCTGTAGACAGCTAAGGGGAGTGGCAGTTACATGAGACTTTCGATCAATAGTAAACATCGAGCATTGTGTATCCAATGAAGATTTCGATCGTGTGTCTTGCATGGACTACATTCAAAGTTTTTATTCCAGTGTATTTATTGCACTATTTTCATCACAATTGACCTGTCTAGACTCTAGTCGATTGTAACAGCATTTAAATATGCCCATCCTTTGAATGCCAGAGCACTCAAAGAGTTTGTAATCAATTCAAATTTGGAGAGAACGACATAGTTGTATAATACTGAACATTTCATACAGGATAAAAAAATAAACAATTACACACAGTTGTTTCCAGAAAATCGTTATTTAATTCCCATGGACTCTGGAAATCTTGTGTTCATCAATGACAATCTTCTTGTTGAGTGATTGTTCAGGGTGTAGCTGAGTGTGGTTTTTCTGGAATCAACCTCTACTCGATTACAATCTTATATAAAGGACCAGTTGAACTTCCTAGTCAAAAAGCCTTCCATAAACTAATTTGAATGTAACTGACAAGCAAAATTTCCTTCTATCTTCTATTAGGAAAACTCTGAGCAAGTACTGGTTACATTCATCAATGCTCTCCCTCGGTCAAGTTTATTAGAAAAACAAAAGACTATCCACGAAAATTTATTGCAGTACTTTAGTTCGACTAATGCCTTATTAGACAACTTTTTATCCCTTGACTCCAACCAAACGCTGCGAATAGCTTTGTCAAGGGTTAAATAACAGCAGACACACAAATCTTTGAAGCAGGGGCTATTGACTACTTAAAGGAATGGACAGTAGTCACAGATTTCAATAAAAAAAAATCTCTACCCTAAAAGAGTGGCTTCAGAGAAATAGAGCAAGATTTTGAGAAACAGAGCATGATTTGAGAAACAGTAGCTAAATCAGTTGTCTTTCATTTGAAAAATAACAAGCACTCAGAAAAGGGCTTTGGTGTATTTGCGGACTGATGTTGCAATACAAACTATAAAGAAAATCCTATCAGAGCTGAATTTCCAAGGATTTCCAAGGATCCGAACCTTAACAAATTCAAAATTAGTGTCAAACCATAAAGGACATTGTTTGAAGCAAGAATTACCTAGAAATCATAAATTCTTTTCAGCTAAATTCTAGCCCTGGTAAAGTAAATTTGCAATGGGGCAAAACAGGAATACGAATTCCAGAGACTTCAATTTATTTTTCTTATATCCCAGAAAGGTAGTGGGAAAATCTCTTTATAATGACTATGCAATCTTCCTTTTCAGCGCCTCAGAAATGAGAAACAATCCAATGGCTTGTACAACTATTATGGCAAAAAATGCAGGCCAAACAGATCTACCTGGAGAAGCCATTTCCTCCACTCTGGCATGAAGGGTTCCCAGATCAATGCCATCCAATATTATGTCCGAAATTCTATCATCCACCTCGAAATCCAGCATCCCAGGCTCTGCACAAAATTTTCACTTGCCATTAAACACTAACATGCCACCAAAATATTTCAGTTCAATAAATTTGAAAAAAGAAATAAAACCCTCAGTAGCCATTCAAACGACAAGCATTTAAAACCTATAAGACAGTGTAACTTAGCAGTCGTCGGTTTGCATATGGAAGAAATTGTGTATTGCCCTGGCTTTAGACCGGTGAATACTATTTGGGGCCGAATGCGATGCGTGGTGTGAAATAAATCTTCCGTTGTGCGATTGAGATATACATTGCATATATTTCCACAGAAGGATGTATCTCCCTGGACAGAAATTGTTCTCACAGCTCCCAGCCACACAAACCCTGGTTTTTCATCCCGGGATTATCTAAGAAATTCTCTGTAAATAAAATACAGGGACAAATTTACGAATTCAGTTGTCTACAAGAAATTTAAGCCTGCGGAAAATTATGCCTGCATCTGCATCGTTTGCCTGTTGAAATGGCGGGTCATCCACTTGAAATTCCTCATTTCGTGCAAAGATGGCGGTAACAAGCAGCTGCAATTGACATTTCAAAATTGGATTAGTATTTATTCTGTTCGTCAAAGAATCATTTACAAGTATTGTTATTACCAGGTGTGTGAGAAACGAGAGAGCAGCTTGAAGCGCCTTCATTGGCCTGTACAAGTGTGATTGCTACCAGAGCTTATTTATTTCCGATTGCCCTGAAATCCAGGATTCAAAGATCAATGCAAAGAGAGCGAAAATAACAAAAATATATTCTTGGGGAGAGCTCAGGAACTATGGTGTATTCCAGAGAGGTAAGCAAGATCTGATGTAATGCATTGCATCAGAACCGAAAGCCAAGTGACAGTGAATGCGTGAATGGAGAAAGATGTAGATGTTCTTGCACACACTAGGCTTTGTCTTTCCTCGAGTTACATATAGACTGTCTTACATTCTTGCATATATTTTACAAGGCAGCAGGGGACACGTGAAGATACATAGGTATACAGTGTCTTAATATTGCATATCTTAGGAATGAGAAAGTATGGGAGATATGAAGATTATTAAGTTCAGATATTAACATGTCTTAAGATCTAAAGCTAGATCAATAGATGATAAAAAAAATCTATATTATAAACACAAACAATTATAATCTAATAATAATAGAAATAAATGTTAATCATGTTAGCAAACACAATCATTGCATTTGATATTGTTGATCATTTCTCTTTTTATTTTTATTGAAATAAGTTGGATTACATAGATGTCAACATCTTTGTCTCTATACAACGGATTACAACAATATAAGGTAGCATACATATGAACCACAATTTGCCTTTGACTAAGAAGCCACATGCAGGGGATCTAGTCCGTCAAAGTCGCCCAAGAGTTGAACTTGGCTCAAATGCACCTTTAAGAATTTAAACTTTGGTGGGTGACTTCTATATCGCATACCATCATCTTCACCAATTGTGCTCAATCAATTGAGCTACAACCCTTTGGTTTGTTGACCATTTTGAATTTTTATATAATTGTCAAATTGTTCATTATTCTATTTTCAATTGGGAAAATGTTGTCCTTGTGTACTTCAAGAATTTATAATAGCAAGATAAATGTCTACACACTAATATCATTGCAAACACTTATGCAAATGCAACGAATGTTACATAAGCACACAAAAATAGAAAACATAAAAGCTACAACTATTTTCAAATATAAAAGAAGAAGAAAGCATATAAGGAGATAACTAGGGAAAATATAAATTTGCACTATGACTCCATAGTTTATGCTCAACTTCCAAAAATATTACAAGATGGGATAGAAATGTGTATGAATCAATATGCCCTTGTCATGTAGCAACTTCATTCACTTTTGTCTAGCATGGATTAGAAGCTTCTTATGACAATATGAAGTCACGTGTATATTTTAATAACTTATAGGCATAATTAAATATCAAGGAATGAGATCACTGATACCTAGAAATGCCTATAAAGGCATGGTAGTCATCTACAACTACATTAAAAATAGAAAAAATGATTTGCCAATGAGCACAATTAACTTCCATATCAAATTAGTTTCTAGACAAATACTTTTTGTGCAACAATATATTTTATATAAAGATTCATGCTCAAGTTCACATAAGCTCTCTCTCTTACTATAAAACCCTTTAAATTGATAGTTTTTTGGTATGTGAGGGTTGCTTACGACCTTACACAATGATTCAATAAAGGAGACACCATACTAACTTATCTCTCAAGCTTGGAAGGACTTGAAACCTTACCTAAGATGTGATAGCTTCCTAACACTTCCTGTTAGTTGTGCATCTAAATTTTCTAGGGAATATAGGTCTCATGCAAAGTAATTAGTTATGGTCCAATTAATTGTGTAGCTAAACTATTAATATTTACATTAAATATTTTCTAAAGTACTCATACATTAATGACAATAGACAACACATAAAATGATTTTTTATTATATTACTCAATTGTTATGGGTTGTATAACATCACATTATCCTTTGAGTTATCTTCATGTTTACAGAGTCTTGCATATTAAACAATTTCATAAAAATTATACTTAGCTTCTAGTTTCTTACCTTATAAGCTAGTTTTTCCATAATTTTCTCTTGTTCTATATATATTTATCAATTTTCTACATTCTCTCTCATTCCTTCTAAATCTCTCTATCTATTATGGCATCCTCTTATGGCATGTTAACCTCATTATATGCATATAATTCACTATTTAGAACAATTAATGATAGTGTCCTTAGAATTCTTGGTTCAGATTGATCCTCTTAATATTGCTCAAATCTCTTGTACCACATCACCCACACATAAATAAATTATCAACCCCTTGTAGTATTATCAATTTTTCTACTTATTCAAAAAAATATTCTTTCTTGGAATTATCTTAGGCCTAGCACATGTTATCCTATGACTACGTGGTACTTTTATTCATATGTTGGTCACCCATGATGTTGAAAATATCAATAGTTGGTTCAAGGTGTAGGTCACCATTATTTCTAAGAAACAATAATAGGGTTCTCAAGGCCCTTATTATTTTATAAATAAATCATACAAACTATGGCACATAGTGCCTTAAAAATAAAAAATCAACAATCTGTAAGTTTCTATACTCCAACTAATCATGAATGTACCAACAACAATGATGCTCTAGGAAAAATGATTTTTCTAAATGAAGTTATTTTGTATTTATCATAGTCTCTATGGGTACTTACAGTGTGGGTAATGTGTGACTTATCATACCTCATCCTATGGAATAAGGAAAAAGGGACTATATTAATTAAATCTTAATCTTAATTCATGGCATGTTTAACATATTTTTTGTACACCTAATATTATAAATACAAATTGGGATCATCTCTCCTAGAAATATCAATGTCAGACATAATTCAAAAGAAAGGCTAGCTAGATCTTTGAGCTTAGGATTGGGAGGGAGAATGACTAGGCCAACATTGTTAACCTAGGATTAAGAGGGTGAAGAAGCATGAACTAAATGGTCCATACCCATGACATCAAACAAAGCATTCCTAGATAGCTGATATATTTTTGAGACCTGGCCAAGGAAGGATATATGGGTATTTAATATATTTCTCAATTACTCTACTATATTATATCATCAAACAAGGTAGAGTTTAGTAATTTTATGTTTAGGCCCATATATGGCATGAATATACTATGTTTATCTCTATGAACTCTAACATGTTTTGGTCAAAGCATTCATTTTGATTATCCTTGAGTGTCTTGATGAGATATAGATTTAGGCTTAATTTTCTACAGGTACAAAAACATGTTAATAAATAAGTTTTTCTTATTTTATGGAAGACGTTAAAGATAAACCTATTATAATCTCAATATGTTGATGTATCATGTCTTGTAAGTTGTGAAATATCTAGTAGCTTCTAGAATCATAGCCATGTGGTGGGATAGTATGCTTGATTTTATTTTATTTAATATCTTCTTGGTTAGAATATTTCACACCTATATGGTTTGATCAAAGTTATCTTTATACATGAATTTACTCTTGGAATCATATGTTTTCTTACCACTATCTTTGTCTACTTGGTCAATCCATAAGGGACTATCTATAGCATTATGATGGGTACTGTAAAGGAATATCTAAGCCTCTTCCCAAATATTAATGTTCAAAATTAATGGGGGAAGATATCACAAATTTCTCTAGGCTCCATATGAGGAGCATTAATTGAATCTTAAATAAACTATCTCCATGAAGAGATAAAGTGGGAAATAGATTAGTTAGGCCCTTATCTAATATGGATGAAATCTTAGATGTTATTCTTTAACAATTTTCTCACGTTGAAGGCCTTGATGAATTCATCCAACAATTATCTAAGAATGAGTGGAACCTTCAAGGAATTATGAATAATTGTCTAATTTATAATTTCATCTAATGTCTTAGGAAAAATATTAGTCACTATAATATCCTAACGAAGGTTTCATGAATGATAATCACTTAGTACTTAATATAGGAATTTGGATCTCCTTCTCCCTTTTCCTTAGGTAAGTCTATTAAAGGTCTAGGGAGGATGACATACTTAACTATATGATCTAAGGGTTCCTTAAGATGATCAACGACATTTAAATCATGAGAAGTATACAAACTACTATATCCAAGAGAAAGGGGATGCACATCAAATAAGTTGGAGGGTAAGATTGATAAGAATATGGTATGTAATATTGATAAGTGAAAGGTTTTTCATCTTTGCATTAGAAGTGATATTGTGGTAGTAATTGATGTAGACCATGTCAGAATATTTGATGAAGATAGTTTTAACTCATTTGTCTCTAAAAAAAAATACTTCAAGATTGGTTGTTTAGTTAAATAGGGGAATTTTTGTTGAATGAACATGACAATTGAGAGGGGGTGAATCATTTGTAGCAAATTAAATCATCAAAACCCTCAACACTAAACAAATCCACATGCATTCATTAAAACCTTATTATGTTAAAGTGGTTAATCATGAAATGCAGATAACAAAAACTAAAATAACAACACCATACACAAGAGAACACCAAATTTACGTAGAAAACCTAATGAGGGAAAAACCATGGTGAGTATTAGCTCATAATATAAGTAATTTCAAAACTGGTACAAGGTATCATTGCTAGAATAGGACACACTGCCCAGAAAGGCTCCCTTCCACATAAAGAAATACAAGAACGTAGAAGAGAAATGTTACACAAAGAACAACTTCTCAATGCACAAGGAATCCACCATAATTTCTCCAACACTTTCATAGCTTCACATGAAAGATTTTGGACACCTCAGGCTCACTACGTTCAGGAATCCAACACTTTGAATTTGCACTACTATGCTCAAATTCACATCACACACATCACTTGCATCGATCTTTCATCTATATTTCTTCTCTCTTGCATCTTACAACAACATTACTCTTATTTATATCAACCCCAACCTCAAAAACCTTCTCCAAGGTCAGCAACTATCTATTACACTTACAAATTCAAATTAGGTCGGCACCTAAACATTCCCACAGTGGATAGGAGTGAAGATGACCCATATAAGTCCTTAATTATGACCCAAATTAATCCTAACACACCTCAACACACTTTCACAAGCTTTGCATGTAGCACTGTTAACACAAGGTCGACCAATACTCATGCTAAACACCATAAAACATTAAGTACACACTTCCTTAAATCAATCTAAAACTTTTGGACAACAAAATTTTCTTGAACATGATATGGAGTAAACCTTGAACCACCTAAGATTTGAAAATGACTTCAACCAAGCCCACAACATAGAAATACTTCAACCCTGAATATTTGATAAACCTATTCACATACTGACACAAGAAAATCACACTATACTATACCAAATCAAGTGAAACCTTGAATCCTAAAAGATACAAACATTATAAGAAACTTCCCAAATCCGCACAACCTAAGGCCAAACTATGAATAAATGCGGAGAAAATACATTTCTCTCAGGGCACAAAAAACATCACTAAAAAATTGGTTCACACACTAGTGAAAATATCTCACTTTGTACAATGATCCAGAAACAAATTTTTTGAATATAACAACCTCTAACAACCTTGAATAATATATCAGAACGACATAGGCATAACATTAACATAGAAGAAACGTGGAGCACAACCCAGAGCACATTCTGAACAATTACACAACATATTTTTCTCTATTTATCAAATTTTCTCAAAAGCACTTGGAAACCAAGTACTATAGACATCATCTCAACACATTACTCTATTCCAACATATCTCTAGACACTGCAACATAAAGATAGCTCCATGTACTCACAACACTTCCTCAACATCTCAACTACACATGCACAACCTGCAACAACCTGTTTTTCTCTTTTTCACAATTTTTACAATATCCTTGACATCTTCATCATGCAAAAAACTTCCTCAACACATAGTTGACATCAATGACAACACCAACTTGTAGAAATCTGTTGACATCAATTAAAACACCTTCATACTTGCAACAATCTCCCCCTTTGTCACTGATGGCAACACAAGTTGTGGAAAACCATCAAAGACAACATAATTGCTTTGAACACACTCTCTTATGATTAAATATTTCTTCTCCACCTAAGTAGATAATTTTTTTGACATGATACTTTCTCCCCCTTTGAAATCAATGGAAAAGGATAAAATGTTTTGCATTTTTGTCTCCCTTTGACATTGAACCAAGATATTTACTTTGAATACTCCCCCTTAGGAGTACACCCAACCTAATTAACAACTTTGCAAAATGACAATATTCCTTTTTACAACAATGAAAACACATGACACTGCCTACTCCTCCTAAGAGGTAGCCACCAACATCAATCCAGAAAAGAGATAGATCTATAGAACCACTAGACTGATGCATCTCCATATGCATCTAGTTCAAAGAAGGAGGGGCAATAACCCCCAACTTCTCTGGAAGATACTCAAAAGTATCCTTAGGAAGAGCCTTAGTAAATATGTCAGCAATCTAATCCTTTGTAGCTACATACTCAAGCTTTACCTCATTCTCATAACCTTCTCTCTCAAAAAGTGATACCTAATTGATATATGTTTTGTCATTGAATGCATCACTAGATTCTTTGAAACGTTAATTGCACTTGTATTATCACAAAAGATAGATATAGGCTTATCATACACTACTCTGATATCCTTCAATGTTTGTCTCATCCAAAATCCTTATGTATAGCAAGATGTCGCTGTAATATACTCAGCCTCTATAATGGATAAGGAAATTGAATCTTGCTTCTTACTCAACCATGACACCAATCTACATCCAAGAAAGAATGCACCACCACTTGTACATTTCCTATCATTAACACAACCAACCCAATCTGCATCTATATAAGCACTTAATTTAAAGTTAGTATCCTTAGGATACCACAAGCCATAATCCAGAGTGCCTCTTAAATATCTGAATATCCTCTTCACTGCTACAACATTTGTTTCTTTAGGATCTTCTTGAAATCTAGCCACAAGAAAAATTGCATGTATGATATCCGATATAGTAGAAGTTAGATATAACTCAATCCACCAATCATAAATCTATATTTTCTCTGATCATCCTTAGGTGAATCATCATGTTTTGATCAATTTACAACTAGTCACCATAGGGGTGCATATTGGTTTGGAGTCTTTCATTCCAAACTTCTTCAACATCTCTTTGACATACTTTGACTGTGAAATGAAAATGCCTTTATCTATTTGATTGATTTGTAGCCCAAGGAAGAAATTCATCTCCCCAAGCATTGACATTTCAAACTCTTTCTACATCACTTCAACAAATTTCTTACACATAGCTTCATTACCTCCAAAGATAATATCATCCACATATACAACCACTATCAAGATTTTTTCTTCCTCAATTTTGTAGTAAAGATTACTATTTATGGTGCCTTTACTGAATCCTCGTTGTATCAAATATATGTCTAATCTTGCATACCAAGCTCTGAGAGCTTGCTTTAGTCCATAGAGTGCCTTTTTAAATCTACAAACCATATCTAGTTGATCTGACAACTGAAATCCTTCTGGTTGTTCCACGTAAACCTTTTCTTCTGATTCACCATTTAGAAAAGTAACTTCACATCCATCTGATAAACTTTAAAGTCCTTGTAAGCTACAAATGACAAAAACATTTTGATAGCTTCCATCCTAGCCATAGGGGAAAATGTTTCCATAAAGTCCCTTATTTGTGTGAGAAAATATGTGAATTAAAGTAATCAATAACACACAATAGATGCAATGTATTACATTAAGGAAATCTAAATTAACAACACAATTGAATAAAATGATTCCTTAAAGCCATTCCATCTTCCTTTATTCTTAAGGATCTTGGAAATAGTGCTCTCAGATCTTAATTATGCACTGAATTACAGGGATGACACCTAAGAAATGAGTAGCCATTAAACTAGAATGGAGAAACTATATCTACACCTACATGATTTTGATATTTTTTTGATTGATAATGGACTTAATGACAGGCTAAATGATGAATTGTTGTATACAAAATGCTAATGAAATGATGCAATGCTAAATTAAACTAATGAAAATGCTTTGAGAATGATTCTAAATACTATATGCAAACTAATACACGTCTAAGAATGCAGCCATGATTCTAATTTACTTGCTAAACTACTCTAAATGTTGAATCAAAATGCAAACTAAGCTCTCAAATGCTAAGATGATTTCTACAGAGTAATGTTATGCAATGCTCTCTTATTAAAAGTTGTAAATGAGCCTCTATTTATATATTTCACTAAGGCATCAAGTGAGTTGGCAAAAATGGACGATTAGGATTCAATCTGGAGAGATTAATGGTGAGAAATGAGGAAGTTGGAGAGAAATAAGGAAGTTGTCCCCTTTAATAGAACAATCTTGCCAAGTGTAGAAAGAAATAAATGGAAAGAAGAAGCCATGTGTCCTTGAGTTGGTTGAGATTGTTGAGGGTAAATACCCATTTTAGAAATTAGGAATAATTATTTTCATGTGACACATGGTCAGATGGAAGATGATGTGGAAGGAGGTTAGAAGAATATGGAGAAATGTGACAAAATTTGAATTAAAAATTTAAATTTAATGAGAGGGAATTAATCAAATAAAACAAATTAATTAAATTTGTTTATTTAATTAAATCATGAAGAAAGTGGTTTAGATCAGAGGAATTAAGAAATACGAACTATATAAATAAACTTTACAATTTATTTATACAGTAGAGAAAATAAATATTTTTATTAATAAAATAACCAGTATTCAATTAATATTCTCTAGACCAATTTTGGATGTATACATTTTGCCCCTCTTTGAAGTGATGTGTTTACACATTATTTCAAAGAAAAATTTACCAGTGCTGCTAAAATTTTGGCAATGCCTCAGACGATGATTTTCAGAAGATCATGAATGTATGCCCCCTCGGGAGATAAATCAAGGAATTTTTTATGATTAAAAGATTTCTTTTATGATTTTTAAAAATTTATGTCGATTTGTGATGATGTCAATGATGAAATTTTGATTTGATGATATTCCGGCAATTTATCTCCTGATATGGAAGAATTGAGTTGCCCTTTGATTAATTGGTCCTTAAAAGAAATTAAAACATCCCACCAAAATCACACTTTTAATTACCCTTATTAAGAGGTAAAAAGTGAAAAAGAGGATTCATTTGTGCACTTGTGATTTTGAGAATTTGTGAAGTGAGAGAGAAACGTTGAGCATTTGAGTGAAAATGGTGATCCCTATGAGACACATCGATTCGAGCGGGTACGATGACATAATCGCCAGCAGGATACAAACCTCTAGTATGAATTTCAAAAAATTTCTTGTGAATTTTGAATGATTTTTCCCACCTTTTAATTTTGAAATTTAGATTTTTGAATTCTTTTGATGCATGCAAAATTTTCTACAGTGCATAGGTTAGACTTTTCAGTGCATCTACCTAGGGTTTTAGTGCATATGATAGATTTAGCGGCGTATCCATACACTGTAATGAAACATTAAATTTTAGATAGTGTGTCCACTAGAAATGGCACATCAAATTTTAGTTTTGGCACATCAGAGAGATTCCCTTGCGCATCCAAGGAATTCTCTGGCACATCCAATAAAGTGGCGCATAGGCAGTCTGTTATGGCGCATCGACCCAATTTGGTGGTTCATCTGCCTTTTAGCGCAATGAAGCACTGTTATGGCGCATCTAGATTAGAATTGAAGATTTTTTTGTTCTACTCCTTGAATTTGATGATATTTAATCATGTCAGTCGATGATTTTGTTGTTGATGATAGATTAGATGATTTATTGATCTCATGATAGACGAGATGCAATAATGATGATGTTTTGACCTCATGATAGACAAGGATCAAAATAGATGTTCGCGAGATTTGATGAAAATATCAGTAGAACTGATAGGATGATTGGTTGATTGATGTTTGATTGTTTTGTTGATTTGATTGATTGATTGATGTGTTGATTGCGATGTTTTATAATGATAGGAGATGGATTTAGATAATCTTCAGTCTCGAGAGAGATTCCCATGGACTTGGGAGCTAATCCCACATCTATCACAAGCCGATAGGGATATCATTGAGTGATGTGGATTATCTTCACTGATTGACATGCCCCGGATTAGGATTAATCGAGAATTGATGACTGCGTTGGTAGAGAGGTGGCATAGCGACCACAACACCTTTCATCTGGCCACTGGAGAGATGAATATGATGCCAGAGGATGTCTACAGGATTCTGTAGATTCTTGTGATGGGTGACATCGTGACATATGACCACACTGAGTAGGGAGGTACAGATACCTTACGCCAAATATTCCATGATGACCATATTGTTGGGTATGAGATGCCTTGGTAGGAGATGTTTGAGAGGTATTTCCTTTTGCCTTCCGTGCTTGCGGGATTTGTTGGTGGCTTCTTATGTCCCGACAAGAGGGCAAAGGGATTGTCCGTTGGTTGGGGTCGGACATTGGAGCAGATATTTAGTTTGGGACCCTTTTCACCTTGTGTTCATGCATGCTCACATAGTTATACCATGATTTGCATTAGGTGGTTTACCTCAGAGGATCTAGTCTATCTACTAGTGTGACCTTGTTACAAACATGGACTTGGGAGCATATTGCGGCAACACATCTAGAGACAAATAGATTCCAGCCATTTGGGAGACCCTACATCTATGGTTATGTAGGCCAAGTTTTCCAACATAAGCTGGGAAAATTAGAGTATTGGAGACGGGTATTGGATGACCTGGATTCAGTTACATGGCGACCATATGTAGACTGTGAGCAGTGGTTCAAGGATCATTTGGAGATACCTTATGTTATGTCATCTAGGTATCTTCTCGGATGGACATGCTACATCATCGAGAGATTCTTATTGATGAGGGTGCTCAGACAATACAACCGGGTGCAGGGTATACCACAGGGATTGGCCATGTATGTGCGGAGGTAGCAGGATGTGACTAAGTGGGGGCCCATGTTATCTTATGATGTCACATGTGATGAGTATCATCATTTACAGCCAGTGATCTGGGACTACCTTCTGGGGATCGTTAAGGGTTATATGATCGAGGAGTACTCACGGTATCTTAGTGGGCACCCATTTTTGAGGATCTCTAGACCTAATGAGCCAGTTCCAGCCTTGGAGGATAATGAGGACAGACCACCTAGACGGAGGTGAGGTAGAGGCGGTGGAGATGAAGAGGAGGGAGATGGTGGGGACAGTGATGGAGGAGGTGGTGATAGAGGTGGGGATGATGGCAGTGATGATGGACAAGATGGTGGTAGAGGAGGGGGTACTCATTAGGTACTATATGTCAGAGTGCCTTGCAGGAGGTGATCCTTAGTGGCAGCAACACAACAATGTGTATAGATACAGTTTCCTTCATAGCAACATCAGTCCTAGATCACGATGTTGCATGCCCAGGTCTAGACCTTTTAGGGCTAGCTGACACAGGTCTAGGGATAGTTACAGACACAAATATAGTTGTTGTCACAAGTTCAGGCACAAATTTTATAGGCCTAGAGGCAGATACAGACTCTGACGGCTGAGAGGGATGTTTCCAGACAGTAGCTAGCATAGGTGCAGGGTCAAGGATAGGAGCAGGTTCAGGTTGCTACATTGACTGTTGAGAGAGATGCACTGAGACGATAGGCATAGCAGGCATAGGCCATTACTAAGAGATTGTAGTAGGCTGAGATAGCTGCCAAGTCATCAGATTATTTTTGGGAGATTTTCCGCACTATCCAAGAAATTGAGTTTTATAGAAGTTGGTATCATGAGGTGGTCCCTCCCAAGCGGCAAGAGAGCTTTACCTGGTCTCAATCTGGCAGGTCGCAGTCTCAAACAGTGAGTATGGGTGTCACATAGCCATTGCCTAGAGATCAGAGAGATCCAGGTGCAGGTCTATCAGGTACAACAGGAGGTATTAGCTCAGGGATGCCAACACCATCTAGGGGGAGCACTACATAGCTCCGATATTTGATGTTTATTATGATCTGGACATGTATACACCGATACTCGATGATTTACTGCCATTTTTGATGATGTATTTCTTCATATTCAGATGTCCTTGTACATTTGACATATTTTTGAGATATATATGTAGCGATGATGATGGTTGACCTATGTGTTTATGTGTGTTGACCATGATGGATGCATTTAATTTCCTATTATGTATGTTATGTGATGTTTTATGATGGTGATATGATATGTCATGGATACAACATGTGTTATGATCCTATGATGCTTTTATGAATGATGTCTATATGACCTATATGATGAATCTAATTATGTGAATGGAATGTGTTAATTGCTATCTTTTTTTTTGTACTTTTCTTATGTAGATATGTATGATGCAATAGATGAAATGGATGAATGGATGTTAATGTTAATGTAGAAATGTATGAATGGAATGATTAAATAATGATGGCTAATTCTACATGTTTTTATGGATGGATGCTATTATGACATATGATATGTGTGGTACTCTCTATTTTCATATAATGCAAATATATGAATGCATGTATGAAATGAATGGAAATTTATATATGTTGGTGTTTTGTGATGCAAATGGATGAAAACAATATGATCAATGCTTTTTTTTTGGATTTTCATGATGCAAATATATGATCTAAAGACTAGATGAATGTTGTTCAATGATATGATAATGCATTATTTTTGGATTTTCATGATGCAAATATATGACCAAATGAAAAATGATGCTGAAATTATATGAAAATGTATGAATGATGTCCTAATGCTTATGCAACGAAAATGTGAATGATCTTTTTGGTAATGTCAAATGTACTCAATCTTTTAATGATAGAAATAACATCACTCGTAATATTGTATTAGCCTTGGAGAAATCTATAAATACCACTACAACACCTAATATGAATGCAGCCTACACATGCAAACCTAACAATGCAATGTTGTCATCCCAGTAATTACTTTATTGTGCTTGGTATCATCATTGAATTTTTAAAATGTTGAAAGTGAGTACAAACATTGGAGGTATATTTAGACCATGATGAATTGAGTACTACTTATATGATGTTTGATAGTGCAAGTTAACACAAGCATCTAGGTATAATTGGACCGAGATGACCTGAGCATTTCTTGTGTAAACAAACAAGAGTTAACCATTTTCTTATGTGAATCTGGAATGTCATCAGTGATACTCTGTAGAGCACATCCTACGATGATTCACACAGTATTAATGATCAACTCACAAATAATAGACAAAGAAAAATAGCATTCTCTATCATAGCTTCTCTAGTGTTTGACATCCTTGAGTTGCTCCTGAGAAATGATAACAACAATCATAATGAAAATAATTTGAACATTTGTGAAAGTGATAAAACTGTGATTTAGAGTATCGTCACCAAATGAGACTTTTTTTTAGTTGATCTTATTGTTGTTGGTTAAGATGATTGTTTTTGGTGAGTCTGATTGATGTTAAAGTTGTAGCCCACTTGATTGTTGTGTTATTATTAAGTTGTCATACTATTGTGTGTCTATCACTTTTAAGCTCAAAGATATATTTTCCCCCAGTGAGTTCAGGATTTTTCCCCTAGTGGAAACAAAGCAATTTTATCATGGATATGTACAATGATCAACAAGCCAAGGTGAGACACGACCTACACCGCAGAATATGTACATGAAGCTCAAACAAAGGATGTGGATAGTGATAGCAAAGAGCCAATGGTCGACACATGTTCCTATAGAGGAAGAAGCCAACCCATCATAAATAACACCTATTGCCAGGTTTTCACTACTTGCTTTTATTGCACTTTTTTTTAGATTTTTAGATTATTTTTTTTGTATTTTTTTGTATTTTTGTATTTTTTTTGTATTTTTTTGGTATCATTTTTTGTATTTTTGTTGTCACAAAGATGCTTTTTTTCCAAGTTTTCATCGGGGTGACCATTTTTTCAGGACATTTTCTGATGTTTTTGGATTTTTTAAGGACTTTTTTTTATGTTTTTGGATTTTTTTCAGGACTTTTTCTGATGTTTTTGGATTTTTTTAGGACTTTTTCCAACGCAGTAGATGAGTCATGTGTAGAATTTCTTGAAATGGAGACTGTTCATGGGCTCTTCAAATAGGGTCCCCTTCTGGCGTGGATAGCTAATATGCTCTTTACCCATAGACTGACACAATGACAAAGGGGCCCAACCAATTCGGTTCAAACTTTTATTTCTTCTCCCTGTCCTACTGATTGTGTGGGTTCTCTTTCAATACCAAGTCACCAACTTGAAATGTTCTCGGTTTGACTTTATGATTGTAACTTCTAGACATTTTTTGTTGGTAGGATTTCAGGTGGTTCACTGCATGTTGGTGTCATTCATCTAATAGTTCCAATTCCTACAATCTAGATACTTGATAGTCCTCATCAGAGATGATACCCTTCAATGAAACCCAAAGTGATGGTAATTCAACTTCAATGGGTACAATGGCCTCAGACCCATATACAAGAGCATATGGTGTGGCTCTCGTTGGTGTGCAAATACTAGTGTAGTACGCCCATAGAGAAGGGTTTAATTGGATGTTCCAATCATGTCCAACGTCATTGACCATTTTCTTCAAGATTTTCAAAATGGTTTTGTTGGAAGCCTCTGCTTGACCATTTCCTGAGGATAGTATGGTGTAGAGAAGCGATGTTGAATGTTGAACTTCTCACACAACTCTTGCATGTATTGATTTTTGAACAGTCTTCCATTGTCAGCGACAATGGATTGAGGGATGTCATACTGACAAATGATGTAATTGAGGATGAATGATGAAATTTTCTTTCCTGTGATGGTGATTAGGGAAACGGCTTCAATCCACTTCGTGAAGTATTATGTAGTTGTGATGATGAACTTGTGTCCATTTGATGAAGATGGATTGATTTTACCGACAAGATCTAGTCCCCACTGACAAAAGGGCCATGTTGATGCAAAAGGATGAAGTTCTTGCACCAATGCGTGAATGAGGTTGCCATGAATCTGACACTTTTGACATTTCTTGACAAACTGGAAAGGCTCCTCCATGTTTGGCCAGTAATATCATAAATGAAGGATTTTCTTGGCTAAGGTTAAACTGCTTGAATGACTTCCACAAACACCCTCATGAACTTCCTGTAAATCCACTTCAAACTCATCGCGTTCCAGACATCAAAGGAGAGTTCTGTCAAGACCTCATCGATATAGTACATTTGTAATAAGAGTATGTTGGGCGGATCAGTGAATGAAATTTCATTTTTGATTTCGAGACAGGTTGGGTGGAAGGGAATTATATTTTAGGTAAGTATAAATGTCACCATATATTGAGGCATTGGTATCAGCTAGGTGACATATAACTTGGGACTCAGTATCATCATAAGCAGAGCATAACAGTTGTTCCACCAAGAACTCGTAACAACTTCTCTTCTCTGGAATTTGCAACAAGGAAGCAATAGTGGCCATGGCGTCAGTAGCTTTATTGTCCACTCTTGAATTCTATTAAAATATGATATCCATGAAGTATTTCTTAAAATCATCAATCATTCTTTTATAGGGAATCAGTTTGTTATCCTTTGTTTGATAATCATCATTGACCTGGTTAACGACCAACTGAGAATCTCTGTATACTTGCACTTCTAGAATTTTCCATTCTACAACTATTTTGATGCCGATGATTAATGCTTCATACTCTGCCATGTTGTTGGTACAAGGGAACATCAATCTGTATGATTTTGGTATGGTATGTCCTTGTGGAGTGACAAATAGGATTATGGCCCCTAATCCATGTTCGATGTGTGATCCATCAAAGTATAATTTCCACTATTTTGCATCCAAGGTGAGGACATCAACATCTAGAAATTCAATGTGCAAAGGATGATTATCTGGTAGAGGCACCTCTACTAACTAGTCAGTGATAGCTTGTCCTTTTATTCCTTTCCTATCCACACATTGGATGTCAAATTCACTTAGTATCATAACCCACTTGGCCAGTCTTCTAGTTAGGTTAGCTTTGTTGAGGAGGTATTTGAGTGGATCTATTTTGGCTATTAACTTGATGGTGTGAGTCAACATGTAGCGTCATAGCTGTTGGGTGGCGAACACTACTTCCAAGAAAGATTTTTCAATGGAGGTATAGTTGATCTTATAGACATTTAGTGTTTTGTTGATGTAGTAAATTTCCCTCTCTTTCCCTGATGAATCTTCTTTTGCTAATAGGGCTCCCGATGATGCCTCAGTTGTTGCAATGTATAACAGGAGTGGTTTTCCTTCTGGTGGTGGTACTAAGACAAGTGGATTCATTAGGTATTGTTTCAATTGGTTGAAGGCTCCTTCACATTTCTCATCCCATCAGAAAGAAACATTTTTATGCAGCAAGTGAGTAAAAGGATGGGTCTTGTCTGCTAGTTGTGAAATGAATCTTTAGATTGATTGGAACCTTCCTTGCAGAGATTGTAGCTAACTAATGTTTTTGGGTGGTGGTATGTCCATGATAGCTTTAACTTTTTCCAGATCTACCTCGATACCTTTTTCTGAAACTATGTATCCCAAGAGTCTGGCTGAAGTCACCCCAAACACACATTTCTTTGGATTCAGTCACACATTGAATTTCTCCAGTCTAGTGAATATTTTCTCTAAGATCTCTAAATTTCCTTCTCTAGTATATGATTTAGCTAATAGATCATCTACATAGTCCTCCATGAAAGTATGTATCATATCATGAAAAATTGTTGTCATGGCACGCTGATAAGTAGCTCTTGCATTCTTCAATCAGAATGGCATGTTGTTCCAACAGAATGTTCCCCACAGACATGTAAAGGTTGTTTTATCTTGATCCTCTAGAGCTATCTTGATTTCATTATAACCGGAAAGCCATCCATAAGTGACAACATTCCATGTCCTGTTGTTAAGTCCACTATGATGTCTATGTTAGGTAGAGGAAAATAATCTTTGGGACAAGCCTTATTGAGATCTCAAAAATTCATGCAAATATGAATGGTATTATTTGGCTTTGAGACTAGTACAATATTAGAGATCCACTCGGCATAGTCAATGGGTCTAATGAATCCCACATCTAATAACTTCTTTAGCTCTGCTTTTACCAATAAGGAAATATGTGGGTGCATTTTCCTTAGCTTCTACTTGACTGGTTTAACTCCTGGTGATAAGGATAGATGATGCATGATGAGTTCTAGATCAATCCCTGGCATGTCAACATATGACCAAGCAAAGTTGACTTATTTTTCTATGAAAATTTTGAGGAAGCTTGGTTTTTCTTGGTTTGTCAAAGATGTCGCTAGATGGATGTTCTTTACTGTCGCTTCACTACCGATATTGATAGACTATGTGGGTTCAATCAATACCTTTGATCTTTCCTGAAAGTGTTATGGGAGAGTATCAAATCTTCCATCCTTTGACGCCTCAGAGAGGTTTTTTCCGTCAGATGCACTCTTTGTTTTTACTTTTTCTGGATCTAATACTGTCATTGAATGGTTTTCACCATCAGAACTATTTCCTGTATTATTCATTTTGCAGCTAGAATATTTGATACTCCCATGTTTGGAAGCTTTGTTACAATGTTTAATGGTGGAATCTATTTTGGGATTGTTGGCACAAAGGAAATTAACAATGGCATCATTGTTTGGGAAGGTAGGGATGTCAAATGGCTTGGTTAGGTCACAATCTATGAGTTCAGGATGTACTAGGGGTAAGAAGTCATCAAACTAGTTAAGGTCAGAGATGGTAAGAGTCTTGATGGTGGTGTCTTCGGTTTGTCCAATAGAAAAATTGAGGTCCATAAGGTAACTTTCCTCCAAGTTATTTGTTTCACTCTGAGTCAAATCGTCTTCGTTGGAATCATCAATGTGTTGTGATCCTAATTCAAGTGGTCTAGAACCTGAACCTTGTCCCTCCTCAAGTAGGGGTGCATACTTGTGTACCACATCAATTTCCTTTTCATGACAATACTCTTCTGATAGTGAATCCCACTCATATTCATTAGAATCCATTTCATGATCCTCATTGGCTTGTAATTGCAAGATTCTTTCAACCACCTTTTGAGTCATCTTTTCTTTTGTCTCTTCTTTATAACCCAACCCAGTCTTGTCTTTTGGATTGATTAAGAGTGGTTGAATTGGTTCTACAATTCCTTCTTTTCTTTTTTCCTACAGGGCCTTTTCCCTCATATCCCATCTTTTCCAAGATAGTGAATCCTTTTGCATATTGTGGTGTTTGTACATTTGCAATTGCCGCTTGAGATTCTTCTTCATCCTTATAGAACTAGTTTAGAATATCTTTGTCTTCTGCTTCATCAAACCTAGTGCTTTCTTTTACAAACCGACCATCAAATTTGGTAATTGGTTGTGATTTTTGTTGTGTTGATGTTGAGGGTTGCCCATATGACTTTGGGGAAGAGAACTATGAAAGACATAGGGATCATTCAATGAAATATTCACCCACACCTTTATCTTTGACTTGGAATTTTTTCTCAAATTGTTTTAACAAGGAATTTAATTGGGCTTCATGATTTGAGGATGTGGAAGGAGCAACTTCTTCTTTCTTCTCAGACTGTTTAGACATGGAACTAGATTGACCTTCATGATTTGAGGAAATGACCAACTGTTTAGATGAAGAACTTGACTGACTCTGATCATTGGAAGGGATGAAAGTGGAAGCTTCTCTATTATGAGGCACAAAGACATCTTGGACAAATTTTAGGGTGTTGCAATACTGAGGGCTATTTGAATTGGCTGAGATGGTGATTTCTTGGCCACCACAAGGGAATTTCAAAAATTGGTGGTATGTTGATGAGACCGCTTACATTTCATGGATCCATGGGCGACCCAATAGTATGTTGTAGGTCAAATCCTTGTCTAAGACTTGGAAAATTACATCTTTTTGAATCAGTCCTACTTGAATAGGTAAGACAATCAATCCCTGTGAAGATATTTCCTCATCATCATATGCTTTTATTGTAATCTTTTTCTTTGAATCAATTGCATTCTCAGAAAATCCCAAGGCATGAACAGGCTTTAAAGTACATATATTCAGGCCAGCTCCTCCATCTATTAGGACGTGTTTGACACAATGTTTATGAATTAGGACTTCAATATGGAGAGAAACATTGTGGGGATGAGAGATAGATGCATCATAATTTTCTAAAAAGGATAATCAATGTGGCGCAGTCAAATGTCCCACCATGGCTTCGAATTTTACAAACTTCCAGATTTGTTGGTATTGTTGTGTCCACTAGGGATTTTTCCAAAATCTCTTTGTGGGTAGGTGAAATTTTGAGCAATTCCAATATTGAGCATGTTGTCTTGTTTCCCATTGATTTTAATGACATTGACTTGAGTATTAATTACAGTTGTATCTATTTTTATGTCATTAATTTGATTTTCAAGGATGATGACGTCTTGTTCTTGTTCAATTGGAATTTCATAGATTGGATCATTATTTGCAGTAATGTCTTGATTTTCATTGGTTTTGATGTTATTCATTTGATCTTCTACTGTTGAGATATGATTTATGAAAATATCATGGACATAGTTTGCATTCTTTCCCTTCCTATTTATTGTAGAGGACTCCCCTTTTTCATAATTCGGTAAAGGATTTTTAAATGCTCTATGATCTACATTTGTCTGGGGTCCTTCTATTCGTATTACCTTGTCATCTATTAAATCTTGTATCTTATGTTTCAATTGCATGCAACTATTTATTTGATGAGCTTTGCACTAATGAAATTCACAGTAATAGGCATCATTCCACCATGACACTTTTATTTTTGGTTCAAAGCCTTGAGTGTCAGGTAGTGTTATTAGGTTATTTGCAAGAAGTTCCCTCAATGCAGATTTGTGGGATTGACCCAAAGGTGTGAATTTTCTGCAGTTTGATTGTGTTTGATAAGGTGGAGGTTTGGATGTGGTATTAGTTTTATTTTGGTCATTTTGATTGTTAGATTGGTTGAAATTTTGATTAGTGCCTTGATTGATGTTTTTATCAGTCTTGGTTGTGGTTCCCGATAGATTAAAGACTAGTTTAGCATTGTGTGTTTCAGTGGCACCATCGTTGGAATTCTTGTTCCTTGTCCAAAATTTGGGTTTCTCATTGTTGTGATGGTTAGAAGAGCTAGCATTGTTTGATCCTTCATTGTGAATTTTCAATACCCCTCTTTTGACTAAAGCTTCTTCAATTTTGACATTGTTTTCTACCATATTCTCAAAGCTAGGGGACATTGTAATTGTAGCCTATAACTCATTTCACTATTAAGGTTATCAATAAAAATCTCCATCCTTTCTTGTTCAAGTATGGGATGAGCCTATCAAGTAAATAACCTTCTCCACCTTTGTAAGAATATGAGAAAAAAATTATCCTTGTTTCTATTTGGTATTACAAAGATCCTTCATGGTTATCTCATGTGCAATGTTATATGAATATTGAGTGATAAATTTGTTGACAAGTTCTTCAAAGGATTTTATGCCTAGTTGTAGTTTCAAAAACCATTCCATATAATGGCCTCCCAAGCTGAGGAAAAAGTCTCCCCAAGTATGTGTCCTCATGAGTAAACTCAAGACTCATGGTTCTAAATTCTCTCACATGGTCTATGGGGTTAGATTTTCCATTGTATTTTTCGTATTTTGGTAAGTCGCAATTTGGGGGAAATGGTATCATGTTTAAATTTCTATCAAAGGGTTAGGGAAAAATATCTTGCAACAAGTATCTTTTGGTAGTCCCTCCTTGCATGTTTTGCAATTGTTGATGAAGGTTCTTCATTTGATGTGTTAGGGTAGCCATTTGATCTGTATTTGGTGTTTCAATGCTAGTTTTCTTTGGGGTTCCCTTCAATTTATTGACATCAAAATCACTTGGTAATTTGACCCCTTGGTTTGCTAACATTAGAAGGTATTTTTCTCCATCCTTTTCAAAGATTCTCTCTAAGAATTTATGAAATTTGGGATCTTGCTTTGCTTGTTCTATTTCCTCCTCTGTTATTTCTTCTATTTCGTTTTGAGAAATTTTGTGAAAGGTATTTTCTTCTAGTTCACCCATGGTATTTTGAGATTCAAATTCCTTGTCCTTAAGCTTTTTCTTTTGGGACCTTGTTAAAACAGGCATGCAAATGATGAAGGTTTGCTAAATTTTGATTGTTGTTTAGGAGTGCCAAGGAATACCTAAGTCAAATAGAATAATGAATCCTATTGATGTGACCAAGGTAATGAAATGTGATGTAAAGTGTATTGTTTCTGGATGAAGGATGATAAATCCTGATGGGGAAACTCAACTTGATGATCAAATTTGGATTTTGATGATGATTGGGCACTTTTAGATGTGTGATCAAAGTTTAGGTAAAGGAATCCACTTTTAGAGGTCAATTTTAAAAAGTTTAGACTCTAAGGAACCTAAGGAATAATTTTGAACTTGAGAAGATTCTAAAATTTTGGTTCCAATTGTGAAACGAGGGAAAAATTTCCTTCCTAAACGAGATGTTTGAATATTTGGAAAAGTCTTGGATTTTGACAATAGTAAAACGAATACAAGTTGGGGTTGTTCTTTGAAGCTTTTTTGTAGACATTGAAGAGCAATCTCTCTCTAAATTCGTAGAGCATTGAGAGACATTTTTTATGATCTTTTGGATTAAGATCTATGGACTTTGGTTTTCGGATTTTAATCTTTCATGAAATAATTTGGTGAAGAACATGTTTAGACTCTATTGCACCTAAGGAATGATTCTGGATTGGAAAATATTTTGAATTCTGGTTTCAAAATGTCAGATGGGAGTCAAATTCAGCTCTCTGGTTATTAATTTTGGTGGATGTGCCGTAATAGTCAGTGTATGCGCTAAAAGGCAGATGCACTATAGCATGGCTTGGATGCACCAAAGAAAAGGTCAGATGCACTGTAGAATCAAGTGGATGCACTAGGGAACAAATCAAATGCACCAAAGCTTCAGGTTTATGTGCCACAGAATTAGGCAAATGCACCACAAAATGCAAGGGATGCGCTGGTAAAAGTGGTGAATGCGCTATAACAACAGGTGAATGCGCTAGCAAAAGTAGTGAATGCACTGTAACAAAGGGTATATGGGCTGGAAAAAGCAGTAAATGTGCCAAAATAAGCAGTGTATGCATTGAACCAGGGAAATGTAATAGTTTGCTGCCAGTTTACTTAATTTTTCTAGTTTTCAATCAGAGAATGGTCTGTTTCAAATGATGTGTTTTCTGAATCATAGATTTTCACTTTCAATGTGTAAGGTTTTGTTTGAAGTTTGTTTTGAAGAAACTTTGGCAAACACAATCAAGTAATGTACACTCGTAAGGCCGTGTAAGACTATATTCTTTTGGATTCCACACAGGTTTTACCCCAATCGCACTTACTCTTAGTAGATGAATTCAGAAGCTTGGCCACATGAGCTCCCCCTTACAGTGCACTCACTTCTTAGGTCAACCAAGCTTCTAGTCCCCATAAAAATCCCATGGTAGGTTGATCATCTCTACTAAAAACTATGAGAATGTGGATGCCTTTGCAATGACTGTTGCTGCACCAAAGAATAGATAAAGGTTTTTGGCCAACTATAACAAGGTTTCTAGTACAGATATTCCATTCATGGGGGATGATCCATGTGGCGAGAGACCATTGCTGCCCTTCTCGTTAGAACCATCCTCGTGATACTTTCCTTTCAACAAGTCCCACACTTATATACCGTTTGGAAGTCGCTTGGCTTTAGTGTGTTACCGGTTGGGTCATTCCCTCGGGTGATTACTTTTTCCCACAAGGAAGGCCCTCTAAGATAAACAAAAGCAATCAAGTATACCCGTAGTTTGATCAATCTTTATTTCGCATGAATAAAGAGAGAACACATGTTGTATACTCCACTCACACTCGCAGATAAACAAGAATGAGTCTAACTTTTTGGTCACCCAGTTAAGGGGAGAGCATATGCCTACCATCCAATACATATAGTAGACATGGTGTTCTTTCCTTCCTAATTAGTCTAGATTCCTAAATTAAGCAAAAAGGAAATAAATCACTCCAGCCCCTGCACCAAATTTATTAGTAGTTTGCAATAAATGTTTCTTTGGTAGCATTCTTGAGTTTCAACAAAGTCTTTGGCAGTGTTTATGAAGCCTACACAATATAAAACATCCATTCATTTTCAAACCTGGAATAAATTTGTCGAGAAAATCAAATGCGCCAACAGTAAGTTGATGCACCAAAAAGGTAAATGCACTACATAAATAAGTCAATGTGCCATAGAAAACATGAAATGCGCTACAAAAAGTGGTAATGCACTATAGAAACCACCCGATGTGCCACAGAATGGCGTGGATGTGCTAGAGAAATCCCTTGTTGCACTGGAATAGTCAGTGAATGCACCATAAAATCTTTCAGGTGTGCCAAAGGAATTAGCGGTTGCACTAGAGAAACTCATGTCTGAACCTATAAAGCATACTTTCTAGAAAAATATCAAAATAACAAGGGCTAGGCCCCACGATGGGCACCAATTTAATGTGTGAGAAATATGTGAATTAAAGTAATCAATAACACACAATAGATGCAATGTATTACATTAAGGAAATCTAAATTAACAACACAATTCGATAAAATGATTCCTTAAAGCCATTTCATCTTCCTCTATTCTTAAGGATCCTAGCAATAGTGCTCTCAAATCTTAATTATGTACTGAATTATAGGAATGACAACTAAGAAATGAGTAGCCATTAAACTAGAATGCAAAAACTATATCTACACCTACATGATTTTTATGTTTTTTTGATTGATAATGGACTTAATGATACGCTAAATGATGAATTTATATATATAGAATGCTAATGAAATGATGCAATGCTAAATTAAACTAATAAAAATGATATGAGAATGATTCTAAATACTGTATGCAAACTAAGACACATCTATGAATGTAGCCATGATTCTAATTTACTTGCTAAACTATTCTAAATGCTAAATCAAAATGCAAACCAATTTCTCAAATGCTAAGATGATTTCTATAGAGTAATGTTATGTAATGCTCTCTTATTAAAAGATGTAAATGAGCCTCTATTTATAGATTTCACCAAGGCATCAGGTGAGTTGGCAACAATGGACATTTAGGATTCAATCTGGAGAAATCAATGGTGAGAAATGAGGAAGTTGGAGAGAAATAAGGAAGTTGTCCCCTTTAATAGAACAATCTTGCCAAGTGTAGAAAGAAATAAATGGAAAGAAGAAGCCATGTGTCCTTGAGTTGGTTGAGATTGTTGAGGGTAAATACCCATTTTAGAAATTAGGAATAATTATTTTCATGTGACACATGGTCAGATGGAAGATGATGTGGAAGGAGATTAGAAGAATATGGAGAAATGTGACAAAAATTGAATTAAAAATTCAAATTTAATGAGGGAATTAATCAAATAAAACAAATTAGTTAAATTTGTTTATTTAATTAAATCATGAAGAAAGTGGTTTAGATAAGAGGAATTAAGCAATGCGAACTATATAAGTAAACTTTACAATTTATTTATACAGTAGAGGAAATCAAGATTTTTGTTAATCAAATAACCAATATTCAATTAATATTCTCCAGACCAATTTTGGATGTATACACCTTACACACAATTCTTGCTTTATTTCTTACCACTTCTCCATTCTCATTTAGCTTGTTTTTGAATTCCCACTTAGTCCCAATTATGTTCTTGTTTACCGATTTGGGAACCAATTCCTAAGTCTATTTTTTCTCAATTTGCACATAAGTTCTTCTTCCATTTCCTTCATCCAATGTTCATATTTTCATGCCTCACTCATTGTTTTAGGTTCCACTTCAAAAATTAGACACATATTTACCTCAACTTCAACAACCCTACTTCTTGTCAATACTCCTTTCCTCTTATCTCCAATGATTTGATCTTCAAAATGATTATTTTGCACATACTTAGGGATCTTAGGGGTCTTCTCCAGAGCTTCTTCCTCTTCATTCTTCACTTCCTTTACTTCATATTTTTCTTCTTCTTCCTCTCTAAAATCAAGTTCATCTGACACATATCCATCTACAACAATTGAATTCTATACATCTTCATCAACCTCAACATTTGCACTTTCAAAAATCTTTCTCAACCTTTTGTTGTGACATCTGTAAGCTTTAATTTTAGTAGAATATCCAAGGAAGATACCTTCATCAAACCTTGCATCAAAATTTCCCAAGTTTTTTTCATCTCTCTTGATATAGCATTTGCTTCTAAATACTTTAAAGTACTTGACAGTAGGGATCCTTCCATACCATAACTCATAGGGAGTCTTTGTACTGTTAGCTTTTGCTTGAACTCTATTAAGTATGTAAACAACAGTATGAATTTCTTCTCTCCAATAGAATTTTGATAGATTCGACTCTTTCATCATAGTCCTAGTAGCTTCTTGAAGAGTCCATTTTTTCCTCTCAACCACTCCATTCTGCTAAGGATTTCTAGGGTCAGACAAGTGCATCTTTATTCCATAAACTTCACAAAACATGTTAAACTCATTGGAGGTGAATTCTCCACCTCTGTTAGATCTCAAACATTTGAATTTAAAATCCATTTAATTCTCAACCATAGCTTTGAATGCTTTAAATCTATCTGGTGCATCAATTTTTTCTCTAAGGAAAGTAACCCATGTCATTCTAGAGTAATAATCAATCAAAAGCATAAAATACTTGTCACTTTGAGACTTATCACCCTTGTAGGACCACAAAGATCTGTATATATTAATTTCAGTAGTCTGATAGAATATTGCTCCATTCCCTTGAAACTAATCCTTGTTTTTTTTCCAAATTGACAATTCTTGCAAACAACATTGATAGGCTTTGTGATTCTTGGTAGGTCTCTCACTGCATGAACTAAATTGATTCTCACCAAATTATCAAAATTCATGTGACACATCCTCAAGTGCCATGACCAACTATCATTAATCTAAGACATAAAGCAATGACCATTAGCACCCTTAAGCCGATATATATTTCCATTTGTCCTTTTACCAGCAACAATCATAGTTCTAAACCCTTTTCTGATCTCACATGCTTTATCCTTAAACATAAGATTATATCCCTTGCTACAAATTTTTCCAATACTCAAAATATTATGCCTTACACCCTTAACATAGTAAACATCTTCAATATTATGCTTGACATCAAAACTAATTGAACATATTCCACAAATCTTAGCTCTTGAATCATCTTCAAATTTAACTAATCCTCCATCATACTTTTCAAGTTTAACAAACTTACTTTTTTCTCTGGTCATGTGATTAGAGCAGCCACTATCAACAACCCAATAATTCTTATCTTCTTTAACATGAAAATTAGAAACCAAAGTACCTTCAATCTTATCCTTCTTCTCCATAACACTTTCCTTCACACAACTTTCAGAGTTAGCAGAACTAGATTCTTTTTTTATAGCTAAGAACAAGCATTCATTATTTTCAAAATATCCACAATTAGATTCATCATTAGAAATACCAACATATTCTTTGAAATAATAAGCTCTTTTAATCATCTTTCCTTTATTCTCCTTACTCTTATTGTTCACAGCTCTTTTTGGACATCTAGAAGCATAATGACCTATTTCACCATAGATAAAACATTTGAAAGGTAGTTTACCTTTGTACTTACCGGTTCCCTTTTTCATCCTTCTTACGAAGTTATCTTCCACATCATCAAGATCATCTCCATTTGAATCTTCAATATTTTCTGATTTTTCATCTTTAAAAGCATTTTTCACTTTTGTACCATTTTTAAATCAAGTTTTTTGTTAGAATATTAATCTTTACTTCATAGGCTACAAATAAATAATTACAATTAAATAATAACCTTTACTATTGTTGTGGAGGATAATCCTCAAGTTGAATATTCTCTTAACCCTCCTAATGAATCTCTTCCTCATAGTGATAGTGATAATGAAAATGTTGACATTTCTCTTACTTAAGTCTTAAGCTTGCTTGCTTGAATGAAGAATGAGAGGAGAGACGCCTCAATATATAGAGGTGAGAAGAGGAGTTAGAATTAGAAAGTAACTCCCAACTCAATGAATGCCACCATTCATCCATGTGTGTGCAAGTTGTCAAAATCCTCTTAAGGAGGTGGCTACAAATAAATAATTACAATTAAATAATAACCTTTACTATTGTTTTGGAGTATAATCCTCAAGTTGAATATTCTCTTAACCCTCTTAATGCATCTCTTTCTCATAGTGATAGTGATGATGGAAATGTTGAAATTACTCCTCATGATTCTTTTTCTAGTGATGATACATCTACATCTAAAAGAAAGCCTAAATGGTTTACTAAACTTATGCAATAATGTGAAGATATTTTAGCTAGAATAAATCAATCTAGAAAGGAAAATTATTGTAATTATGCTTTGATGTCTAATGTTATGCATTCAAATGATCCTAAAACTTATGAACAAGCTAAAGATCAACCTCATTTGAAAAAGGCTATGCAAGAAGAATATGATACTTTAATTGCTAATAAAACTTGGGATTTAGTTCCCTTACCTCAAGGTAAGAATCATGTTTCATACAAATGGTTGTATAAAACTAAGGTTAATGCAAATAATGAAGTTAGCAAGTTTAAATCTAGATTAGTTGCTAGGGGCTTCTCTCAAATTGAAGGTTTTAGATTATAATGAAACATTTGCTCAAGTAGCTAAGATGCCAACTATTAAATTAGTTCTTGATTTAGCTTCTCTTATGCATTGACCTATTCATCAAATGGATGTTAAAAGTACATTTTAAAATGGTGATTTACATGAAGAAATTTATATGTCTTAACCTTTGGGTTTCATTAAGGAAGGTAATGAAAATCTTGTTTGCAAATTAAAGAAATCAATTTATGGTTTAAAACAATCTCCTAGAGAATGGTATTATAAGATTAATGCTTTCTTTTTATCTCAAGATTTCATTAGGAGTAAAAATGATCCAAATTTATATATTCAGAATAGTGAAAATGATATTGTGATTATTATCTTATATGTTGATGATTTAATTATCATGTCTAGTTCTAACAATTTGACTAGTGATGTTAAGTCTCAACTCAATCAACAATTTCAAATGACTGGTTTAAGCCTATTACATTATTTTTTGGGTATGGAAATTCGGAAAACACCTAAAGGTATTTTTCTTTCTCAACAAAAATATGCTCAAGATCTCTTAAATAGATTTAAAATGAATGATGCAAAGTGTGTTTCTACTCCTTGTCAATTAGGAACTAAATTAATGGTTGATATGGAAACTCCTTTTGTTGATCCTACTTTGTATAGGAAATTAGTTGGTAGTTTGAATTATTTAACTATTACTAGACTTAATATTTCTTTTAGTTTTGGTTTAGTTTCTAGATTTATGTCAAAACCACAACAAACTCATTTTAAAGTCGCAAAAAGAATTTTAAGATATGTTAAAGGTACTCTTAATCTTGGTCTTTTTTATGATGCAAATTGTGATTTTTCTTTAAAGGGTGATACTAATTTAGATTTAGGAGGTGATCCCAATGATGGGAGATACACTTATGGTTTCTTTGTTGGATCAAGTGCAATCTCATGGAATAGTAAGAAACAACAATCTACTTCTCTTTGTTCTACAAATGCTGAATATAAAGGTTGTACAAATGCATCCAAAGAAGCATTATGGTTAAGAAGATTACTTGAAGAATTGGGTCTACCTCAAGTGGATTCTACTCCTTTATATTGTGATAATCAAATTGTTACTTCTTTAGAAAAGAATCCAATTTTTCATGGAAGGACCAATCACATTGTTCTTCAACATCACTTCATTAGAGAACACATTGAAGACAAGAAAATTTATCTTTTGTATTGTAAAGGTGAAGATCAAGTGGAAAATATTCTTACCAAAGCTCTTGGTAAAGATAAATTTCTCTTTCATTGTAAAAAGATAGGATTACAACCTATTGAAGGGTTTGATGTAAACTCCCCAAGTAAAGCTTAAGGGGGGTGTTAGAATATTAATATTTACTTGGTAAAGGTTATTATTTAATTGTAATTATTTATTTGTGGCTCCTCCTTAAGAGGATTTTCACAACTTGCACACACATAGATGAATGGTGGCATTCATTTAGTTTGGAGTTACTTTCTAATTCTAACTCCTCTTCTCACCTCTATATATTGAGGTGCCTCTCCTCTCATTCTTCATTCAAGCAAGAAAGTTTAAAGCTTAATTTCTCTCTCTCTCTCTCTCTCTCTTTGTATCATTTTGAGGCATTTTGCCTCCATTCATAATATTGGGGTTTTTGTCTTGTTTTTCCCCCTTATCAAATTCTTGTGTCTCTTTTGCATTTGGTGGTGCTTGGTTTGGCTACTCTCTCTTTGGTAATATTTTTCCTTCAAACAATTCTCATTGATTAGTTGTTTTCTTTGCTCAATTTATTTTCCTTTCACTTTCTCATTTCAAATGAAGTTAGTGTGCCAATCAACTGATCTCTAGAATAAGTATTAAAATTTGAAACTTCCTCAATAATAGATACCTTTTCATTGTATGAATCAGGTAGAGTTTTGAGAAATTTCCTTACCACCCTAGGTTCTTTAACTTGTGCACCAAGACCTCTCATAGCACTTACCAGTTCATCAACTCTTTACATGTAGGTCAAAAATGTTTCATCTTTAGACATTCACATGGTCTCAAATTGTGCCTTCAAATTCTGCAACTTTGTTTGTTTAACCTTGTCATCTCCTTCATAAATGCTCTCTAACTTGTCCCAAACTTCTTTAGCAGTCTTAAGATTCATAACTTTAACCTATTCAAAATTTGAAAGACTATTTCTCAGAATAAATATTGTCTTATCATTTACCTCATGTGCCTTGATCTCATCACTTGTGCTCAAACCATTTGTAGGTGGAGTATATGGATTTTTACAAGCCTTTTTAATCTCATACCCATGCGCTGCTAGATATCCTTCCATATTTGTCTTACAAAATGCATAGTCTGTTCCATAAAATCTAGGGAATTCTAATTTTCTCTCCATCCTAGATCTACCCGAAGTGGTTAAGCTCTTCTCCAAGGAACCTTTCTCTAATACTAATTTATGAATGAACATGACAACTAAGAGGGGGGTGAATCAGTTGTAGCAAATTAAATCATCAAAACCATCAACAGTAAATAGATCCACGTGCATTCATTAAACCCTTATTCTATTAAAGTGGTTAATCATGAAATGCAGATAACAGAAACTGAAATAACAACACCATAGACAAGAGAACACCAGATTAACATGGAAAACCCAATGAGAGAAAAACTACAGTGAGGATTATCTCACAATATAAGTAACTTCAAAACTAGTATAAGGGCTCACTGCTAGAATATGACACACTGTCTAGAAAGGCTCACAACCAGGGCTCACTACCACAGAAAGAAATACAAGAATATAGAAGAGAAATGTTACACAGAGAACAACTTCTCAATGCAATAAGGAATCCACCACAATTGCTCCTACTCTTTCGCAACTTCACATGAAAGATTTCAGACACCTTCATCTCATTGCCTTTAGGAATCCAACACTTTGAAATTTGCATTGCTCTACTCAAATTCACATCACTTGCATCAATCTCACATATATCTTGCTTCTCTCTTTCATCTTACAACAACATTAATCTTATTTATATCAACCTCAACCTCAAAAACCTTCTCCATGGTCAACAACTATTTGTTACACTTACAAATTCAAATTAGGTCGACACATCTAAACATTCCTGTAGTGGATAAGAACGAAGGTGACCCATATAAATCCTTAATTAGTGTTAGTGTGTTAAGTTTTAACATAGGGATAATTAATTTTTTCTCGTAGGGTAGTTTTTCACCCGTATGTGTTTTTCACGACTTTAAAAGCCTGTACAATATGTAATTTATTATCTCAATTTATTCACTCTTTCTTGGTGAAATGGTAGGTTGTATTGCCTCTCTCATTTTTCGTGAAGGTATTTTGTTGTAGATGGTGCTCCTATGGGTGGATGACACCAACATGGTATCAGAGCCAACCATTCTACAATCCTTGTGAGTTTTCATTGACTGTTGAGATAGTTTTTTCTGGCATTTGAAATTTTCAAATTTCAAAATTTCCTTTGTTTCCTGTGATCATCGCATTATGATTTGTCATTGCCGGTGCAATTCTCTCCTTTTGTGAGGCATGATTTTTGCTATCATTGAGGAAGGCAATCAAATTTTCTATTTGAAGATGTCTTTTTTTAGTTGAATCACTTGTGGAGGGCGTGATATCTATTGGAGGCAGTATTTTGATTGAAGAAGGCCACAAATTTCCTGTTGAGAAGGCATCAATTATTTTCCAAGCATTTGTTTTTTCTACCCAATTTTGACGGGTGAAGATGCGACTGCTCATTGCTTGAGATGTGATTTCTTTGTAGAGCCCATGATTTGTTTCTTCAAGGCTATGATTTCTTTTGAATAGGCCTAATTTTCTTAGTTCAAAGAAGGAAATTTTCTTGTTGTGCATGAAACACACCTACCACAAGAGAAAGAAGGTGGTGTTTGAATTTTAAAAATTGAAAAGGTTGCTATTTGAAGAGTGTAAGCTTATTTTCTTTGAGAAGACATTTTTTGGTATTTTCTTCATCGCAATGTCTTCAAGAGGCGAAATTTGCTCAAACCCATGTTTCTTCATCTTCCTTTGGTGACCTGTGAGTTGAAGGAATATTGGAGGTGTGGGTGGCTGGTGTTGGTAGATATTTGGTCACCATTCTTTTGTATAGTGTGTCTTCCTTGCTGCTCAAGAGGCGTGAGTTGAAGGCATCATTTTTTTGTAGTCATGATTCTAGAGGCAGTGCAATTTATCCTATTTAGGGTTTCCTTTTTTGTTAGGCATGAAAAAGTTCACTTTTTTTAACTTGGCTACAAACAATAATCCCACATTAGCTACGTGTGGTTGTTTTTAGCCATTTAAATAGCCTTTGTTTCACTTTGTTGGTGTGAGAAAAGGCTCATGTGGATTTCAATTAGCTCATGCATGATATTTGTTGGTGCCTTGAGAAGTGTAAATCCTCCTATTTGTATTGTTGCTTGGTGGAGATTGCTTGGTGTCAGCATGGAGATATGCCAATGGGTTGCATCATTTTTTGCACGAAATTAGGTTTAATTTGTTTTGGAAGTTTTCCCTATCTTTGAAATTTTGGAGAATCATTAAGTTATAATGGTTTCTTTGGAGAAAGGGAATTTTAGGAAATGGAGTGATGTTTTTCTCACCCATCTTAGTGAGGAGACTCGATTACCCTATATGTTTGATGAAGTTCGTGTTCTAGACACGCGTAGTAGGTATACAATTTGGAAAGGATTTAGGGCTAGAGTCTATGGAGTTATTTTTGAGCATATCAATGACGAGGACCTTTTGGATTCACTTTGTCATTTTGAGAGCCCTTATACTCTTTGGAATCACCTTCGAGAATCATTTAGAGATCCTGATACTCTTCCATCTCTCGATGACCCTCCTTCCAATACTAGTGTGTCTCTTTGTTCTTTAGAGAAGATAAACCATGCTTGTGATCCTTTGGAGGCTATTGAGACTTCAGATGAGGTTGTGGTTGCTTCAAAGGTTCTTGATTCTTTGTCAGAGATAGTTGATCCACCTTCATTGAGTGCTTCCATCATTTCTGAGCACCAAGATTATCATTGTCTTCCTTATTGGGATTCCTATTTGTCGAACATTAGTTCCTTGTTTGTGGAGTCTTAAATTTCATATTTGGAGGACACATTTGAGAGTATATCCCTTCTATTTGATGATAGTTGTGGTACAATTGTTGTCAAACCATCTCTATCTTTGGATATTTTTCAACATGAGTTTCTAGTGGTACCTTGTTTGTCACCTCCTATTGTGAGTAGGCATATTCCTGATTGGTTCATGGCATCATCTTCCAAGGTCTTCGAGACACATGAGAAAATTTTAGAGACATCATCATACATCGTCATGCTTCTTTCTTTCAATTCCTATCCAGAATGGGAAGTATTCCTGCATTTGTACTTGGTTTTGTTTCCTCCAAAAGGGAGACAAGTTGTTCGTTGACGTTGGATCATATTTTGTCTTTAGACACTTACCATTTTTGGATTACACATTGTCAAGGGGCTACATAGTCTCTCTCTTTCCCTCTTATGGGGGGGAGTTTTTTTGTATATACATGATGTATGTAGTCCTTGGGGGGTGTGATTGAGTCCTCCATCCATGCATAATTTTTCTTTTCTTTTCTCTCTTTTGGAGAGGGGTTTTTTCCCACAGGATTTTTCTCCTTTTCTCCAGTTGTGAGAGATTGCATTGTAAATGGGTACCTAACATGGTTGTGTAGCAGGGACCCATATTGTATCTTCATTTTTTGCATAATAATTCTCCCTAAGTTTGCACTTAAGGGGGGTTGTTAGTTTGTTAAGTTTTAACATAGGGATAATTAGTTTTTCTTGTAGGGTAGTTTTTCACCTGTCTGTATTTTTCACGGCTTTAAAAGCCTATACATGACCTTGTGTTGCCTCTCTCATTTTTTGTCAAGGTATTTTGTTACAGATGGTGCTCCTGGGAGGTGGATGAAACCAACAATTAGGACCCAAATTAATCCTAACACACCTCAACATGCTTTCATAAGCTTTGCATGTAGTGTTAACACAAGGTTGGCCAACACCCATGCTAAACACCATAAAACATTAAGTACATGCTTCCTTAAATCAATTTGAAAATTTCAGACAACAAAATTAGCTTGAACACGATTTGGAGTAAATCTCAAACCACTTGAGATCCAACAAAGACTTCAACCAAGCCCACAACATAGAAATACATCAACCCAAAACATTTGGTAAACATATTTGCGTAAGGACACAAGAAAATCACACTGTATTGTACCAAATCAAGTGAAACCTTGAATCCTAAAAGATACAAAAATTATAAGAAACTTACCAAATCCACACAACCCGAGGCCAAACTGTGGAGAAACATGGAGCTAATACATTTATGGGTGATCCCACAATAGTGGTTTACAATTTTTGGCCAAAGTGGACACTGAAATTATTTTTTTAAACTAAATATTCACATTCGGGCACCTATAGCGGCTAAACCATGAAGAATTTGAAGATGATGAAAACTAGAGTCTCATCACATTTTGTCTGTAGATTTTAAAAATATTTTTTTCAAAATTTTTGGAATCAGATTGCACTTCTTTTTCCATCTCCCACAAAAATTGGTTTTTTTCAGAAAACAACATTTTAAAAAAGTGACGCACAATATAACACAACTTTTTTTCCATGAAGGATAAAATTATAATTCTTTCGAATTTAGATTTGTAACTCTGATATCTAGTGCTTCCACTTGGTTAGACAGTTTTTTATTGAATATTTTTTCTTTAATCAATTTTTGAAGTCAAACCAATTAGAATTTAGACATAGTGCGACCATATAACACAAATTTTTTTGTATATATCGAAATTCAATTTTTTTTTTTTGTTGGATCAAGGACTTCAATATCTGGTGCACTCATATTTTTCAAATTTTTTTTGATAATCTCCTATTTTTCCACATGTGCAGAACTGAGACCTTCATTTTCAATGAAAAACCTATGTTTAATAAAACTAAAAAAACAAATACATAATAAAACCAAAACATATTAAAATTATATTCATTGGATAGCTCGTTCTGAGGACTACCTGATTCAAGTTGGATTTGTGAAATTCCTCCATTTTCATCCTCAACCCGAGCTTCGAAGTGCCAAAATTCAAGTTTTTTTTGTGTCTTAGGGAGGGGATGAGGAATAAAGGGGTTTCACTCGAACCAGGGTTCATTTGAACCCTAGTTCATTCGAACGCCACTTCTATAAGGGGTTTTGATGGATTTTTTGGCGGGAAAGTATTAGGAGGGAACCTAGGTTCTAGTGAACCCCTAATGGGTTCGGTTGAACCAATAGGTTCGTATAAACCCCTAAAATCAATTTTTTTGCCATGCATTCATTTTTTGTGAGTTTTCCTTCCTCACTTCAATTGTAAACCACTATTATGGCTTCACCCTTATCCTAGGCCACAAAAAACATCATTGGAAAAATGGTTCACACAATGGTGAAAATATCTCTTTGTACAACAATTTAGAAACCAAAATTATGAATATAGTAACCTCTAACAACCTTGAACAATATATCAAAACCACACAAGCATAGCATCAATACAAAAGAAACATGAAGCACAACCCTGAGCACATTCTAAACAGTTGCACAACAATGTTTTTTCTATTTATCAAAATTTCTCAAAAGAACTTGGAAACCAAGTACCAGAGACATCATCTCAACACATTAATCTATTCAAACATATCTCTAGACACTACAACATAAAGATAGCTTCATGTACTCACAACACTTCCTCAACATCTCAACTACACATACACAACCTGCAACAACCTATTTCCCTCTTTTTCACAATTTTCTCAATATCCTCAACATATTCATCATGCAACAAACTTCCTCAACACATAGTTGACATCAATGACAACACCTTCATACTTACAACAAAGTTGACTAGTTATTTGGGAGAGAAAAGGGTGATGAGCATTAAAGCTCCTTTGAAGTAAGAGTCCTCATAGGTTGGTAAAATTTATGGTACAAAAAGGTGGAATTGATGCTCCTAGATCTATGTGTATATAGCTATTTGGAACATTTTCTTGGTTAAAAAGGGAAAATTCTAAGTTCTTAAGTGACAAGTATGGTATCTTGAACCTTTGCATATTATAATAGAATTGAAGCATGGTTAATTACGGAAGATATAAGGATATAATAATTTCATGTTGGGTTCACCAAATATGTGCATTGAAATGATCATATGTGAATTGTAGAGGGTAGGCCAAAATTTTAAAGAGCTATATGTCAATTGGTCAAAGAGACTTAAATCAAGCCTAAGAAAAACCCATAAAGGAAATTAAAAAATGGGAACTCTAAATTAGACCTTATATAGATAAAAAAAATAAATTTGGTGAGGTATTACATGGATTTGATAATGTATGTACACACGCTAAAAACTAAAGTTGATCAATTAATTATGAAGTTACATTGTTCTAAAGTTTTAAGCCTATTAGTATTTTATTCATTGAATGATAAAAACTTATTTTAATATTGAAGATATATTTGAGTTTTTATTGGTTTATCAACTTGTACAAGTGTTTGGAAGGAAGTATAAAATAGAAGATCATGAAATGACCTCTTTCACTTCTCACAAAACCAACTAAAAGTTTCATCAAATTATGCTATACTCTATATATTTATGTTATGCAAATCAATTAAATTGTTGATTTATTTCTATTGATTGATTTTATTATTTTGACTAAGTTATAAAGTAAAAGAAAAAATAAAAAGAAATTATAATATATACTAATGAATAGGTAATCTATAAGTTAACTAAAAAAACTAAAACTAAACTATAACTATGATACAAATTTACTAAATACTAAACTTTGATTAAATATCACTCAACTGGACATCTAGTTTGAAGGGTCAAGAACCTTCTATAATGTTCTATGCAACTCTTGGAAACATGTCATGTTATCTCCATGATGGTTTTGCATGTTTAGTTTACCATTGGTTATTTTACCTAATCCCATTTTTTATAAACTTTGGATACTAATTTATTAACATAGGTTGAAGCAATTTCACGTTTCCAAAATACTATCGAATTTATTACAAGTTTAATGAGATAAGGATTAAAGGGAGAATTTGAATGTAGATTAATAGAATCTTTGTATTTCGATTTTTTATTGAAAGTTTTTTTTTGGGGAATACCTATATTTTTTATTTTATGGATGGTCTTATGGCTTCTATAAGTATTTATCTATAATATTATTTTCTAGGTAATTAATTTATTAAATCTTATAAAAATTATATTTTATCACTAGCTCTAAAAAATTCTCAATATTTGATATTAGAGTTTAAATTTGGCTTGATCATAAGAGGGTGATGCCTTTCTTTGTGTTATGTATTTTTGGTTGCTATGGGATCATTTTCTCATTTAGTGATTTTTTTTTTTAATTGGTAATGGACACTTTTTAAGGTTCCTAACACTATTGTTGTTCAAATCCATGAGTCCACCAGCCCAACAAAAGCACAACACTTGCAAACGTAGCGGGCCAATGAGGATTTGAACCTTGGTGACAACGTCACCAAGTAAGTGCTTCAACCGCTGTGTTATATGAGTTAACCTCTAATTTAGTATAAAATAGATCTAGTAGAAATCATGGAAATTCAATCTAGGGTTGAAATTTAAATCTCAAAAGGAAACACTATGAGTTGTGCAGCTAAAGATGGAGGATCTCTTGATAGAAAGGGATTAATGGGGTGTAGTGACTAAAGTTTGAAACTTTTTGGTATAAAAGATAAAGGCTAGGGTAAATTTGTTAAGAAAATAAGAAGTACCTTTTAGATATTTCCTTATAATTTCATACTCATTAATGTATCAAAAGAAACTATTATACATAAATATGAAAACATAGAGATAAATTGTATCAAACTAAGAGTTTTGTTAATAATTTATTTCTTAAAATGAAATTATTTTTAATTAAAATTAATGAAATAAAATATACAATAGATGTATTTAATGTTATTGTGAGGCAAATAGCATCTATTATTGTCAAATAGATGAGGAGGATAAATGTATAATTTTTCTTTTCTCTTTACAACTGATGGGACAATCTAATTGTGGTTATTGATGAAATGAATTTATAGCTCAATATTGAAGAGGTAATTTATTAATTAAATAAATAGAAATAAAACTTATAGATGAATTTTATAAATATATATTTTTATTAGGGTTAGATCTTAAGGAAAAAGAGTACAAAAAAGAGGGATGGGAAGAAGTATAAATCTAATAATGAAATAACATCTTTTGGTAAGAGTAAAGTGATATGTTGGAAATATGGGGAAAATGGGGAATACACACTTAATAAAAATAATAAGGATGATGAATCCTCTATATAAAATTTATTAGGTGATGATGTTAGTGGAGATAAATTTCTTACTTGTAATAACATTGCTAGTGATTACTCATGTCTAATTGACTTAGGTGTTTCATTTCATATGGATCCTCATTCAAAGTGGTATAAAAAATCATAGGAAATACGATGGAGGTGAGATGTATCTTGATGATAGTGATTCTCACAAAATTGTTGGTCGAGGAAGGGTAAAATTATATTTTTGGTGATTGTAGAATAAAACATATTATTAATCTTTTCACATTCTAGGACTTGCTAGAAACTTGATTTTGTTTAAAAATGAATAATTCTGGTGCATTTCACTTTTGATAAAAAAATTGTAGGTTGGCTAGAGAGAACTTGATGTTGCTAAGGAGATTCTATTTGGAAGGCTATTTAAGCTAGGAGAATTTAGTTTTTATAATTCTACCAATGTAACTAAATCATATAATTAATGTGTGTTGTAGCACCATATATTGGTGCAGACTAGTGAAAAAGGTTTTAAGATTATTCTTTCAATTTTGATTTTTGTGGGTATTGTGTGTTCGAAAAATAAATTAGACTTAATTTTTCTTCTAGGAGCATCAAGGAAAATTAAATTTTAAAGTTAATTCACAATCCTATTGATATTACCTCTCTTGGTAAATTCCTTTCTTTTATTGATGGAGCCAAGAGATAAACTTGATATTATTTTTTGAAACATAAATCTATTTTTTTCAAGTTTAAAGAATTTAAGCTACTTATAAAAATTAAGTGGGTGAGAAGATAAAATTTTTGAGGTTATATAATGGGGATGGGAATATTGATTTAGGAAATTTAAATATTTATATAAATACACTACTCTTATTAGATAGAAATAATACTACATATATGCCACACCAAAATGGGGTAGTTGAAAGGATGAGCATAGCACTGATTGATAAAGAGAAAATTATGTTAAGTAGTGTTAAGCTAGAACATAATTTTTGGGTAAAAGTTATTAGTATTGTTTTTTTATTTGTTAATTATATCTCTAACTAAAGATTTTATTAAAAAATGTATAAAATGTGGAAAAATAAAAAACCATCTATTTCAAAAATTATCATATTTGGCTAAGGGTTATGTTCATGTTCCTAAAGGAAATGATCTAAGTTGAATTTTAAAGCTTAAATATGTACTTTATTGAGTTATGGTGAAAATATTAAAACTCATAAGATTTGGAATATTTTAATGTTGAAAATGGTATATTTCAACAATGTGGTTTTCAAGTCAAAAGTTTGAATGGCGTTGAGTGGGAAAACTTGCAGGGGATTTTTTTGAATTTTGACGTAGAGGAGGGTGAGGGCGACGAAGATGAGGATGATGATGGGGTCTCTATTTGGGGTTTTTGCATCCTACTTCATGATTTTGAACGGTTGGGTGAGTGGGGAAGGTTCGCTAGGTCCTTGCCTTGCTCTGCATTTCAAGTTTGGGGATCCTATTTTAGTTTTGTGGTTTGTCGATTGATTGGCTAGTATTTGTTGGAGATTTTTGGAGGTTGTTGTTCTTGCTTGCTGTAGAGGTGGGGTGTCACGTGCCCTTCGAACCTGGGCTGCCTTTGGCCCAGGTGCCTCTTTGCTTTTGGACTTGTTGTTTGGGTGTACCTCATTGCACTCTGTGACCTCTCTCTTTGCTACTTTGAGGAGGCTCTTTTCTTGTCCATGGGCTGCCTTTGTCTTCTCCTTGGTTGGGATCGACACTCTGTTGTGGCTTCGTAATTTTTTGGCCTAGATTTTCCTTGTTGATGCCTCTCTAGGACTTAGTTGTGTGGCTATTGTTCTTGGGGGGATCTTGGACCTTTTTTATCCTATGGTGCCCAACATGACTTATTGGCGGATGGGTTTCCTTTGTTTTGGGGTGGCTTTGGTGCTGGGATATGTTGAATCCTTATCTCAACATATTCTAAACTGGGTTTTGGATGTTGCCTATTTTATCTCGGTGCTTTGGGTGTATGTTCTTGGAGCTGCTTAAAATCATCTTGGTCTTGAAGTCTAGTTGGTTTGGGGAAGTGTTGCTCATGGGTGGTGGCATTTTCTACTCAGGGTTATGGGAGTTCCTACGGTTTCCCATAACATGGTTAGCTTCAATTTTTGCCACTACATAAGTATTATCTTAGTATCTTTGGGGATATGGTTTTGGTTAGGTTCTTTGTGGTTGCTCATGGTTGTTGTGATGTGGGGTTTGGAAGTTTATGAGGCCATCTCTAGTATGCATTTGGGGAGATGGGGGTTTGTCACTCGTGTGTTGGTGCATGGTTTGTGCTGGTGGATTTGTGATGTTGGTCCTTCGCTATAGATGTGTTGGATGGGGGGTTTCCTTTAGTACTCCTTTGGAAGTCTGGTCTTTTCTCACAACCCAAGCGGTTTTGAGGGTTATAAAGTTAGCCCTTTTTCATTTCTTGTTGCCAAATTTGTTGAAGGGTGGTGTTTTTACTTTTTCTATGGGAGTGGTGGCTTGCTCCTTGATTCTACAACCTAATCCTATTGAGGTGGATTTCTCTTCTATTAAGGTGAAGATGGGTGTTGTGGTTTTTTCTAGAAGCTTCCTTTTCTGGTTTTCTCTATTGTTGTCCCTTTTGAGGTGGGATCTACACCTATGGAGGTGGAGTATAGGGTTGTTGGAGATCTCTGGGTTTGGTGGAAATTTTTTTCATGTGATCCTCTCCAATAGAGGGGATCTCTCTCCTTTCGAGGTAGATTTTGAGTTGGCTTCCTGGTTTGGCTAGTGTTTGAAGAAGGGCTCGAAGTTGTTGTTCTTGTTCTATAGGTTTTCTACAGTTTGTAGGGTTTGTGGTTGGTTAGGCTCATTTTTGTATTTTTTGAGTGGAAGGTCTGGTGCAGTCCAGCTGCTCCAAGTGGTCTGTGGCCTGGCTATTTCTGGCAATCTCTTAGGGCCCACTGTTTTTGGTTCATTTCTTGGTTCAAGGCCTTTGTTGGTTCCTTGTTGTAGGACTAGTTCTGTTCTAGTGTTCCATACTGCTGGTGTGGAGCCAAGTTTGGATTTTTTTCTATCTTTGACTTAAGACTACCATTTGTCCTAAGTGTGTTGTCTCTCTCAGTTTCTGGTAACCAGGTGTTGCTTTTGTTTCTACTGCGCTTCTGCAGTGTCTCTGTTGCGTCTATTTTTTTGTGTCTTGGGAAACGTTTGATTCTTTTTTGTTTGGTCTTGTTCTTTTTTGGCCCTTGAGGCTCGATGTGTAAAGGGTACGACACCCTATAAATGTTTCTTATCTTATCAAAAACAATGTTGTTTTCAAGGAACTCATAGTTCTATCTAGTATAAAAACACCAAAGGGGAAAAGAAAAAGAGTATTGTGAGATAAAAAAGACAATTAAGAAAATGCACCTAAACATGAACACATTTGACAAGAGGTAAGAAAAGAAGAGGAAGATTCAAATGAAAGTTTAGAAAAATAATATTAAGTGGTGCAGGTCAACAATTGAGAATCCTATGGGATTGTCAATTATTGTAACCTAAACATTCTCAAACAATATTTTTAAATTAAGTCATGAACCAAAAATTAGAGACATCACAATTCGATAGATTAACCAACATATGTAATTGCAAGAATTTCAAACGAAAAAATCTAATTTTCCATAGTCTACAACAACAAGCTATAGAGATAACTAGATGTTGGAAACTTGTGTTTTCATTGATTTAAACAAAGCATTGTTGCATTGATGTCAACCCCTAAGGAAGTAAGTGAGTTGGTTGCATTATGTTGTCATTAGTATTGTCACCAGTATCAACCGCTAATGTAGCAATGATGAGTAAAAGATTTTGTATATAAACCTCTTGTGTGATTGATGATACCAAGAAGGTGTTGTAGATGTTGAGCTGGTGTTTATGATGCTTGGTTTCCAAGTTCTTTTGACAAAATTTGGATAAAAGAAAGTTGAGTGTGACAAAGTGGTGTTCATTATTTTTCTCCGCATTTCTTCATGGTTGAAGATGTGCTCATGTAGTTTGTACATGATGATTAGAGGTGTTCTTAGGTATTATATCTATATTTTTAGGTCCTGGATCATGTAGACGAAGAAGTTGTGTTGACTAGTGTGTGAACTATGAAGCAGTGTTGTCTAGGCAAAATGAGATTGCTATTTATTTCTCCGCAATGAATTTTCTAGTGTTGTGGATTTGAGAATGTGATTATCATGTTTGTATCTACCTTCCCTTGAAGTTTCAGGTGATGATTTATTCCACAAGATTTTCTAGTGTGTTGGATGGTATGCTAGTATGTCTGGTTACACACAATGAAGGCGTTCTTGAGTTTCAGGTGGTTGCAGTGGCTGTGTAGAATATTTTGATGATATTTGAGTATTATGATATGTTTTATGAATATTATGGAGTGTTTTTGTGTGGTCTATGATATGTTTGTACCAGAACTTGAGAGGTGTGTTTGGTGTCACTTTTTACTGTAAGTAGAGGTTTGGAGGACTTGGTGTGCTAGTGCTAATGGTGGATGGTAATTATTGGTTGAGGAAGTGTTGAGAAGTGTGTTCATATATATTTAGGTCCCAATTAAATAATGGTGTGGTTTGGCTTCACTTCTTTATATTATGGAAGTGTTTTGTGTTACATGGTAGAGGTGTATATGTTTCATTAAGGCCAACCTAATTGATATTGTTTTAGGTCGTGGAAGGTATAAAAATGCAAGGATAATTGTTGTATAGATTAAGTGTGTGGGAAGTTTTTGATTTGAAAGTGATCAAGTATATTGATTTGAGTGTGAGCCTCAATACTTATGACTTCCTAATGTAGTGAGCAGGTTTCTACATTTCAATCTATTTGATAAGTTGTTTGTGGTTCAATTGAACTATACCTTTGACATATGAGAGATGAATTATTAGTATTTAAAATTAGAAATGAGCCACCTCTTCCTTCTTCTTTCTTCTAGATAGTGAGTCCTTTGGAAATGAGCCAGCAATAGTGATCCTTTCTTATCTTTATGGGCAGTGAGCCCTTGTAAATGGGCCTTATTATATTCAATGTTGCAATTCATATATTAGTGAGCTAATCCTCATCATAGTTTTTCCCTCCTTGTATTTTCCATGTAAATCTGGTGTTCTTATGTGTTTAATGTGTTTACATTATTTCTTTACATGTTTAAATTTTGTTAATGCATGTTAAGGGTTTAATGGTGGATAAGAGTTTAAGAACTAATGAAAATTTGAATGTTGATGAGGGTTTATCATATTTTAAAAGTATACAACTGATTCACCTACCCTCTCAGTTATCTTGTCCATTCTAACAATTGGTATTAGAGCTTTGGTTCCTAGGAAGAAGCTTAACCACTTGAGGTAGATTCAAATGGAAAAAAAGGAAAGGTGTCAAAGCTCCCTCATTTAATGGAACAAATTATACCTACTGGAAAGATAGGATGGAATATTTCTTAGTCTCCCTTGGATTTGGTGATTGGAAGTCTATTGAAAGAGGTTACACTATGCCTATAAATGGGCCATCAATTGATGATGAGATCAAGGCATATGAGAATAATGGAAAAGAAAGGAATGCAATCCTGAGTGGTCTTACTGATTTAGAACTTATGAAGGTTATAAGTTGCAAGTCTAGTAAAGATTTTTAGACAAAGCTAGAAGAATTCTAATAAGAAGATGACAAGGTCAAATAAGCAAAGATGCAAATCTACAAAGCCAAATTTGAAACCCTAATGATTTTTGAAGATGAATATATTTCTTTCTACATGCTCAAAGTTGATGAAGCTTCCAATGCCATCAATGTCCTAGGTGGAAATCTGAATGAAAGCAAAGTGGTGAAAAAGGTATTGAGAACTCTGCCTAAATCTTATAGTCATAAAGTTTTTGCTACTGAGGAAGCTGGGAATTTGGATCATTATTATAGATATCAAATTTTTGGTGCTTTAACTTCTTTTGAAATGAGAGAATTTGATCAAGAAGCTACAAACAAAGAAACTGCTTTCAAAGTCTGCAAAGTAGAAAAGGATGATAGATCAAAACCAGATGATCTTAATGAGGTGGAAGCAAACTTTGTGAGGAGATTGAAAAAGGGTACTAGAAAATACAGAGGTAAGCTACCTTTCAAATGTTTCAATTGTGGAAAGATAGGTCATTATGTATCTAAGTGTCCATTCAAAGTTATTAATGACAAACAAAAGGATCATAAGGGTAAATTTTTCAAGAAGAGTTATTATGTTGAAAAGGACATTGGCATATCTGATGATGATGAATTAGATTATCAGAATGAAGAAAGTGATGAATGCTTTTTCATGGCTTTAAATGTTGGAACTAATTCTACTAATCTTGAAAGATGTGTGAAGGAAAGTGCTTCGAAAATAAATCATAACATTGAAGGAACTATGTTGACTACTTTTCATGCTAGAGGAGAAGAATTACTAGATCATTGACATTGGATGCTCAAATCGTATGAAAAGTGACAAGAGTAAGTTTATTAAGCTTGAAAAGTATGATGGTAGTGTGTATGTTAGATTTATGCAATCAAATTGAAAACAAAACACAATTAACAGAACTTTAAACTGAAGAAACTGAAAATGAAAATAAATAAAAATAGGAATTCTTCAGAAGCGTTCCATCTTTCTCTATCTCCAGAGATTTGTTCAAATTTGCTGCTCTCAGATTATGTAAGCTTTGGCTTCTCCAAATGGCAGTCTGCAGAATGAGTATGCAAAGTTTCTCTATCCTATATGCTGGTGAAGGTGAGAATGCTGACGGATATGCACAGTGGCTGTGGATTATGCACAAGGGTTGTAAATGGAAGATGCTATGAATTGAAGTGAATATGTCATGATTCTATGCTATGAAATGAGAATACTATGAATAAAAAGGTTTATGCTATTGTAAATTGACTATAATTATTCTATCAAAAGCTTCTATATGATTTCAAAGACCCGACAGTCTTATTTATAGCTTTTTGCAGGCACAATCCTGGTTGGCAAGAATCAACGGCTGTGAGGTTGTCTGGTAGATTTGAATGGTGAGAGATGGAGAGGTTGAGAAGAAGATGGAAGAGGTTGGGAGGTTGGAGAGAAGAATGGATGCTTTTCTTCAACCCATGGGAACAAGCCTACACAGAAACAAAGGAATTTAATTTTATGTTTTGGTAGTTTGTTTCACGACTGTTGAAGATAATCCCCAAATTTATTAAATAAATAAATTTATTTAATTTCATTTATTGAATTTGATTTTGGATTTTAGAAATATGAAAGATTTAACTAAATATTTTGGAATATTTAATTGTGATGTGACTTTAGAAGAATTAAATATTTTGAAATATTTAATTGTGAATGGATATTAGAAGAATTTAATTAAATATTTAATTGTGAATGAATATTAGAGGAATTTATTTAGAAAAGAGAAATATTTAATCTTTATTTGAATAAACTATTCAAGCCAAGATTATTGATAATTAATATAAATAAATCATAATGTTTATTTAATTAATTAAGAAATGAATACGAAAAGATGATTAAATAAACTTATTTATTGAATCGAAATGAAAGAATGAAAAAATATAAATAAATTATTTAAATTTATTTATACGCAGATGGAATTTGGAGATTTTAATTAAATATTAAAAATATTTAATTAATTACCAGACAATGTGATGTGACCATTTTTAGGTGTATACAGGTAGTCTTGTTAAGTTTGGTGATGATACATCTGCTAAGATTTGTGAAAAAGGTTCTATTAGTTTTTATGGAAAGCATAATATAGATGATGTTCTATATGTCAATGGTCTATGACATAATCTTCTAAGTGTAGGAAAAATGTGTAGCAAAGGATATAATATTCTATTTCAAAATAGTGGTTGTGAAACTAGGAAAGGAAGCTCTAGTATTTTGGTTGCTACTGGAACAAGGGTAGGAGGTAATGTCTATCAACTCAAAGATAATGGTGCAAAATGCTTTGTCTCAAACTAATGAAAGTTGGATCTAGCATAGAAGAATGGGTCACATAAATTTTGATATCCTAGCAAGGATAAGCTCTACTGATGTTGTGAGATATTTTCTGAAGATTACAAAGCCTATCAATGAAATCTACAAAGAATGTCAAGTTGGAAAGAGAACAAAGGAAAGATTCAAGAAAAAAGAATATTCTACCATAGGTCCCTTGGAGTTAGTGCATACACATCTATGTGGACCTACCAAAATTACAAGCTCATCTGGTGATAGGTATTTCATGTTATTAATTTATGATTATTCTAGAATGGCTTGGGTTATATTTCTCAAAGAAAAATTAGAAGCTCTAAACAAGTTTAAAGCATTTATGGCTATGGTTGAAAATAAAATGAATCTAAAAATAAAATGTTTGAGGTTTGATAGAGGTGGTGAGTTTTATTTCAAATGATTTTAATAGTTTTTGTGAAGATCATGGAATAAAGAGGCATTTGTTAGCCCCTAACTCCTTAGCAGAATGGAGTTTTTGAAAGGAAAAACATAACAATTCAAGAAGCATCTAGGACAATGATGAAAGAAGATAATCTTCCAAATTTCTATTGGAGAGAAGAAATTCATATTGCAGTCTACATTCTTAACAGAGGTCAAGCAAGAGAAAATAGTTCAAAAACTCCCTATGAGTTATAGTATGGTAAACCCCCTATTGTGAAATATTTCAAAGTTTTTGGAAGAAAATGTTATATCAAAAGAGATGAGGAAAAATTGGGAAATTTTGATGCAAGATATGATGAAAGAATCTTCCTTTTATACTCTACAAGAAGAAAGGCCTACTAGTGTTACAAAAAAAGTTTGAAGAAGATTGTTGAGAATGCAAGTGTCAAAGTGGATGAAGAACTACATCAAATTTTAGTACTGATAGAAGGATATGAATTTGATGAATCCCCTTGCAGTGAAGATGAAAAGGCTGAAGAAAAAGAGTTGGCAATTGCAAAGGAAGAAGCTTTAGAAAAGAATCATAAGACTCCTAAGTATGTGCACAAGAATCATTTAGAAGATCAAATCATTTGAGATAAGAGAAAAGATGTGCTAACAATGAGAAAAGCTACTATGAAAAAGGAATAATTAAATTTTTGTTCTTTTTTAGGTGGAACCAAATATAGTAATTGAGGCATGCAAAGATGAGAATTGGGTCAAAGCAATGAAAAAAGAGTTAGAACATATAAAGAAGAATATGACTTGGGAATTGGTCCCAAGACCGGCAGATAAGAATGTGATAGGTCCTAAGTGGGTATTCTAAAACAAGTTGAATGAAGATGGAAAAGTTGTCAGAAACAAAGCTAGACTTGTGTGTAAGGGTTACTCACAAGTTGAAGGTATAGATTTTGAAAAAAAAAATTGCTTCAGTTGCAAGAATGGAAGCTATCAAGATGTTTTTATCTTTTGAAGCACAAAAAGATTTCAAAATATATCAAATGGATGTGAATTTTGTATTCTTGAATGGTGAACTAGAAGAAGTATACATTGAATAAGCAAAAGGTTTTTAGTTGTCAAAAGATGCACTATTATGGTTTTCAGATTGAAGAAAGCATTGTATGGACTGAAGTAAGCACCCCGAGCTTGGTATGAAAGATTAGACAAGTATTTGTTGTAGCAAGGATTCAAAAAGGTACTATAGATAAAAATTTGTATTTCAAAGTTGAAGGAGAACAAATCTTTATTGTGGTGGTATATATTGATGATATAATCTTCAAAGGAAATGAGGATATGTACAAGAGGTTTGTGGAGGAAATACAAAAAGAATTTGAGATGTCAATGTGTGGGAGATGAATTTCCTCCTTAGTTTGCAGATCATTCAATCAAATAAAGGTATATTCATATCATAGTCTACATATTTCAAGGAATTGTTGAAGAAGTTTGGAATGGATGACTCTAAACTGGTATGTACTCCTATGGTTACTGGTTGTAAGTTGAGTAAGAATGATAAATCTCCTAATATAGATCATAGCAAGTATAGATCAATGACTAGTGGACTATTGTACCTTACTGCTACTAGACTAGATATCATGCATTCAGTTGTCTTGTGGCTAGATTCCAAGATCCCAAAGAATCTCATGTTACAACTAGGAAGAGGATATTTAGATAATTGAAGGGGACTCTGAATTATGGTTTGTGGTATCCTAAGGATATTGACTTCTCCTTGAGTGCATATAGAGATGCCGATTAGGTTGGATGTGCAAATGATAGGAAAATTATAAGTGGTGGTGCTTTCTATCTTAGAAGCGGGTTAGTTTCATGGCTAAGCAAGAAGTAGGATTCAGTTTCATTATCTACTAGAGAAGCAAAATATATTGTAGCAATATTATGTTGCACGTGAGTGTTATGGATGAAGCAAACATTGCAAGATATCATAGTTTCATATGATGAACATATTCTTATCTTATGTGACAATACAAGTGCGACCAATATTTCAAAGAATTTGGTAATACATTCAAGAACAAAACATATTTCAATCTAGTATCACTTCTTGAGAGAGAACGTTGTAGAGAATGAAGTGAAGTTGGAGTATGTGCCTACTAAGGATCAGATTGCTGATATTTTCACTAAGGATCTTCCAAAAGATACTTTTGAGTATCTCCAAGAGAAGATAGGGGTTATTTCCCCTCCTTAGATTTCAAATAGATGCATAATTGTGTGCATCTATTTGGGAAGTATTTCAAGATATATTTCTTAGTCCTAGTCTGATATTGAAGGCTACCTCTCTGAGGGAGTAGGTAGTAGTGGCTTCTAGTTGGTGTAGTTTGATGGAGCATATTGTGTGCCCATAAGGGATAGTATGCAGGAAAGTGAGTATGCAAGAAGAGAGTATAGTTGTTGTCTCTTATAGGTGTTTCGTTTTGTGTGAGAGAAGTTATAGATAAGTAATAACAAAGGACAAGTAAAAGAAAGGAAACTATGTGTTTTCCTTTGACATTGATGTCAAAGGGGGAGATAAAAAGTTTATTTGGTTTAAAAACCATAGTGCAAAAATGGATATGGTCTGAAGAACAGAGGGGGAGAAAGTTATATGAAAATAAATGTTTGTGGAAGAAGGAGCAGTGTGTATTGGTGAGAAGTATGTTTTATTATTGATGGTTTTTCATATTAGGTGTTTCCATCAATAACAAAGGGGGGGATTGTTGAAAAATTGTGTTATCATTGATGTAAACAAAGCATTTTTTCTGCATTGATTTCAACCCCTAAGGAAGTAAGTGAGTTGGTTGCATTATGTTGTCATTAGTATTGTCACTGGTGTCAACCTCTAATGTAGCAATGATTAGTAAGTGCTTGTGGATATCAACCTCTTGTGTGGTTGATGATATTGAGTAGTTGTAAATGTTGAGTTGGTGTTTGTGATGCTTGGTTTCTAAGTTCTTTTGACAAATTTTCAATAAAAGAACATTCAATGTGACAGAGTGGTGTTCAATGTTTTGCTCCACATTTTTTCATGGTTGAAAATGTGCTCGTGCAGTTTGGATGTGATGATAAGAGGTGTCATGAGATGTTATATATAAATTTTTAGGTTTTGTATCATGTGGTAGAAGAAGTTGTGCTCACTAGTGTGTGAACTATGAATTAGTGTTGTCTGGGAGAAATGAGATTGCTCCACATTTCTGTGCAGTGAAGTTTTTGGTGTTGCAAATCTAAGAATGCTCTTATCATGTTTGTATATATCTCCCCTTGAAGTTTTAGGTTCTAAGTTGTTCCATAAGATTGTCTAGTGTGTTGGATATTTGTGTTAGTATATCTGCTTGCACAAAATGAAGATTTTCTTGATTTTTAGGTGGTTGCAATGGTTGTGCAAAACATTTTGATGATGTTGGAGTATTCTGAGATGTTTTATGAATACCATGGAGTGTTTTTTTGTGGTCCATGATATTTTTTTGAACCTTGAGAGGTGTTTTTGGTGTCACTTGTTAGTGTTAGTGTAGGTTTGTCCAACCTGGAATGCTATTGCTAATGGTGGAGGATAATTGTTGATTTGGGAAGTGTTGAGAAGTGTTTTTGTCTAGATTTGGGTCCCAATTAAGTAATGTAGTGGTTTGTATTCAATTATTTATGTTGTGGAAGTGTTTGGTTCTAACCTATTTGGTGTTACATGGTAGAGGTGTATATGTTTCATTAAGGTTGACCTAATTGATATTGTTTTAGGTTGTAGAGGGTATAAATGCAAGGTGAATTATTGTATGGATCAAGTGTGCATGAAGTTTATGATTTGGAAGTTATTAAGAATTTTTATTTGAGTGTGAGCCTCAATTCTTATGATTTCCTAATGGAGTGAGTAGAAGGTGACTACATTTCAATTTGTTTGATGAGTTGTTTGTGCTTTAGTGGAACTATACCTTCGACATATGAGAGATGCATTGTCAGCATTTCAAGTTGGCAGTGAACCACCCCTTCCTTCTTCTTCTTTTGGATAGTGATTCCTTTGATAGTGAGCCACCGATAGTGAGCCTTTCTTATCTTTATGGAAAATGATCCCTTGGCAGTGAGCCTTATTATATTTGGTGTTGCAATTCATATAGTAGTGAGCTAATCCTCACCATTTTTCTCCCTCCTTGGGTTTTCCATGTAAATCTAGTGTTCTTATGTGTTTCATGTGTTTGCATTACTGCTTTACATGTTTACATTCTATTAATGCACATTAATGGTTTAATGGTTGATAAGGGTTTAAGAACTAATGTAGATCTAAATGTTGATGAGGTTTGTGATGTTTTAAAAGCATACAACTAATTCATATTAGTTTTCTTATGCATTCCAACACTAGAAACCACTAGAATACTATTAAAGGAAATATTAGACATTTTAAAATTAAAAATCAAACTCAAAGTCATCCAAACTAGCTACAAACAACAACACATGAAGCTATAAATCTTTGTTACTTCACTTTTGGGTGTCCCAATTAGGTCTCACTAGTTATTCTATCTTCTAACTCTTGATTTTTCCAATTTCACTTCTGTCTTTCATCTTTTCTAACCTGCACATTTCCACTCTCCTACAAAATCAATTGCAACCAATTTTGTTTCACTTTTTCTAGACATACCACTTTCTCATTACTCTTCCTCATCTATTTTCTAGGAAATAATTTAAAATTCTTTTCTAAAAATTATCTATCTCTTCCTCAATCCATCACCTCCACTCACAGGTGTCCACATTCCCCTCCATTAATTGAAGCAAAATTTAAATTCCAAGAGGAGTTACAAGATGCAAAAAATGTCCTCCATCCTAGGCATGGGACTTATTGTTGGCATTTAAATTTTAAATAATATCAATTTCTAGCACCAACACTCCTAATTTCAATTTAATTACTCAAACTTACAAAATGGATTAGTGAAGAAAGAGGAGAAAATATTTTAATAAAAAATCATACCTGTACGACACACAACCCCAAAAATATATATTAAAGCCAACACCAAAGTTAAAGTGTGTAGGATTGCCCGTGCACTCGGATGCTCCTACATCAAACAAACCAAGTAAGAAAGACTTTTTCATGATAGAGAGCTCATGAAAAATCATATATTGGATTTGGAATTCCAAGCCTCTAGAGCTTTGAAATTACAACCCATGTTGCTTCTTCCATTTTCTTTCCTTCCCTTTTATTAAGTATTCTTTGTACTCTCTTCCCCATGTCTTCTTGACTTTTCTAGAATTCATTTCATCAATTTCTTATCCTTTGTTCTCTAGTATCCATTGGCCCATTGCTTTGTGTCTTGAAAATATAAAACATCATCTTTCCCACTAGTATTCCCTACATGAAAATGGTATAAATTGGCCACATTGAATATTGGTGAAGTATCCAACTCCGGTGGAAATTCTATTTCATAGGAATTATCTGAAAACTTCTTCACCACCTTGCATGGTCTAATAATTTTCCATTTCAATTTTTTATAGGTACCATGTGGAAATATATATTTTCATAGATGAGATAGAACTAGGTCTCCCTCAAATTATTTCCTTCTCCTTTTTGAATCGACATGCTCTTTGTATCTTTTGGTGCTTGCCTCCAACTTTTCCTTTATCTCCTTATGTAATTCTTATAAAATAAGCTGCATAGTCTTCAACTACAACACTTTTCCTTCCCAAATCTGCACTATATCTTAATTCATGAACCCCTCTTGGGCTAAATCCATACAAAATATGAAATGGAATCTTACCTATGCTTCTATTGATAGAGTTATTGTAATAAAATTTAGCTTGGCATAAAATCACATCCCATTGTTTCAGTTTCCCATATATCAAACACCTCAACAAACTTACAAGGCTTCAATTTACCACTTCCCTTTTCCCATCCATTTGAGGATGATAGGTTGAACTAAAATTCAATTTTGTAGCCAACTTCTTTCATAGAGTCTTCCAAAAATGGCCCAAAAAACTTATATCTCTATCTAAAATAATACTTTTTGGTAAACCATGTAACCTTACAACTTTTGAAAATAAGTTGGAAACATGTGATGCATCATTTAATTTTTTGAATGGAATAAAATGAACCATGTTTGAAAATCTATCTACCACATCAAAAATGGAATCATTACCTTTTTGAGTCTTTGGAAGCCCAAGAATTAAATCCATACTCACTTCTTCCCATGGTCTCTTTGGAATTGGTAAAGGGTGATATAACCCCATCTTTTGGCTTGTTTCTTTTGCATATTGACAGATTGAGCATCCTTGCATAATAATTTTCACATATCTACTCATTTTTGGCCAATAGTACCCTTCACTCATCTGTCCCAAATTTTTTCCACTCCAAAATGTCCTCCAAGTCCCCCACTATTTTTTTCTCTAATTAAATTTTCTCTCATGGATCCTTTTGGAATGCACAACTGTTGTCCCTTAAATAAAAACCCCTCTTGAATGAAATAATCTAGTGATTTAGTTCTATCCTTTTCAATTGGAAATTTAAAAGTTGCCCATGATTCACCAAAATTAGGGTCACTCTCATACATCTCCTTCATTTATTCAAAACCAAAAAAAATAATTTCATTTCCTTCAACAATAAACACTTCCTACTCAATGCATCAACTAGCCAATTTGATTTCTCACTCCTATGTTTTAGAAAAAATGAATAACTTTAAAGAAATTCAATCTACTTCATATTCATATGATTTAACTTACCTTAGCTATTAATAAATTGTAATACACAATGATTAGTATAGAGAACAAACTTATTGGGTGGTAGGTAGCATCTCCACTTCTAGAGTGCATGTACAATAGCACATAACTCTTGATCATACATTGAATACTTCCTCTTTGCCTCATTTATCTTTTCACTAGAGTAAGTGTAGTGTAGAAAAATGTATCCCTTTACATTTTCACACTTTTTTGGGCCCTCCTAATTAAATTGGACTTAATATTGCCTTAATTTAGTGCTGATAAATGTATCCCTTTACCTTTTCACACTATTTGGGCATTCTTAATTAAATTAAACTTAATTATGCCTCAATAATCCCTTTTATTTACTTACAAGCCTAATAAATTACATTTTCCTAAGAGGAAACCCAACAACAATCAATCCCTAAACATAACACTTTATATTGAGCAATGTGTGTTCTAGGAATAGGGACCTAAGACCCATTCTCCCATGGGCGAATGGGTTCTCCCTAGACCTTTGGACCTAAATTTAAATTATTTTCTTGGAAATATTTTAACATCTCCAAATTCATATTTCAATGTTGGCTTGTGATATTTGAATTTCAGGAAATTAAGGATACATACCTATAAATACAAGGTTATTTCACTAAGTTTCACCCAGATTTTTTATGTGAGTTCACAAGAGCTAAATTTGATGATCAAGAGCATTCAAGAGAAGATATATCAGAGATTATTATAGCATTCAATATCTATTCATCATGTCAAAGTATTCTTGCATCATGCATCTTTTTGGAGCTAACATTGTGATGTAGGTTTCAAGATCAATTCAAGCATTCAAGCATCAATTCAAGTGTCAAGATCCACATCCAATTCAGCCATTTCATGTAAGTTGTAGACTTATTAAGATATCTATTATCAAGGTTTCATTCAAGGGTTTGTTGAGTGGTAACGTAGCTTTGTTCATTTTTCATTCCCTCTTTCATTTCATTATTTCATTTCAAGGTTTGATTACCAAAATAGGGTTTGACCAAGGAAAACCCCCATTTACCCAAAAATAAACATTTTTCTCTCTTGTGTTTGTGATTGCAGATTTAGGTTGAATAATTATTAAAGATATTTTGAAGAGAAAGATTGGAAAAGCTGTCAAAGTTGCAAAAGTTGTCAAAGTTGTTATCAAATCACGTAATATAACCTACAAATCTGATTTCTAACTTTTTGACACTGAAACCTGGACAAATCAGAAGTTACAAATCAACACTAGAGGCTCCCAAAAGTTACAGAAAAACCCTAACAAAAGACCCATTTTCCAATGGATGAATGAGTCCTAGTTAGCCTTCAAAAATTTCCTTTTGGTGACTAGTAAACACATCTCTTCCCTTCTCAGATCTGTAATCTATTTTCCAGTTCTGCTAATATTGAGTGTAATATTATTGTTACAAGTGTTAGATTTCATTTTGGAGATGATTTGATATTTTTATTTTTTCCTGAAAAAGTGTTGTTTGACCTTGACCCATATCCTTTAGTCATAAGGAAATCAATAGAAAGGAAATCAATTGATAATAGCCATGTTTCAAGATCAATTCAAGCATTCAAGCATCAATTCAAGTGTCAAAATCCACATCCAATTTAGCCATTTCATGAAAGTTGTAGACTTATTAACATCTCTATTATCAAGGTTTCATTCAAGGGTTTGTCGAGTGGTAACATAGCTTTTTTCATTCTTCATTCCCTCTTTCATTTCATTATTTCATTTCAAAGTTTGATTACCAAAATAGGGTTTGACCAAGGCGAACCCGCATTCACCCAAAAACAAACATTTTTCCCCTGTGTTTGTGATTGTAGATTTAGGTTGAAGAAGGATTGAAGACCTTTTGAAGAGAAAGATTGGAAAAGCTATCAAAGTTGCAAAAGTAGTCAAAGTTTTCAAATCACAAAATCTAACCTATAGATTTGATTTCTGACTTTTTGACACTGAAACCTAGACAAATCAAAAGCTACATATCAGCATCAGAGGCTCCCAAAAGTTACAGAAAAACCCTAACAAAAGACCCATTCGCTAATAGACAAATGAGTCCTAGTTAGCCTTTAGAAATTACCTTTTGGTGACTAGTAAACACATCTCTTCCCTTCTCAGATCTATAATCTATTTTCTAGTTCTACTAATATTGAGTTTAATATTGTTGTTACAAGTGTTAGATTGCATTTTGGAGTTAATTTTCTATTTTTAGTTTTTCTCCCAAAAGTGTTGTTTAACCTTGACCCTGATCCTTCAGTCATAAGGAAATCAATAGATTCTCACATTAACTTGATTCACCTAAAGGTTGTTAGTCAATTATTTGTGGGGAACTCATTTCCTAATGAAATATTGAAAAATAGGTTCATCATAACCCTCTTGTTATCATTGATTGGTGAACCTCATTTTTTAGTGTTTCATTTTGGTGAACCCAACATTTGAGCATCATAAATTTCTAATTTTGGAGTCCATTTTCAGCCCTATATCTAGGTTTTGCATTCATTTGCATTGCATTGCATTCATTTGCATCTTATTTATGGTTCTTAACTTGCATTATTTTGCATCTCATTTAGGGTATTGGGTTTGATTTTTTGCATTCTTTAAAATTTGAAAAAATAAAAAATCTTCATCATTTTGCATAGTAGTTACATAAGATTGCATGATCAACAAATTAAAATAGAAAATTGAATCAAAATTTCATCTCAAATTAGGTATTTTTGCTTGTCATTTAGCTTTATTTTTCACTTGCATTTAGACCTCATTTTACAAAAATATGAAACTATAACCTCCTTTTTGAAACTAGAATTTGAAAACCATAAAAAATCACCTCAGAAACCTATAAATTAATTTTTAAAAACCCAAAAGGGAGACCCATTCGCCCATGGGAAAATGAGTCCCTGATCAAGGCTTTTTCTGAATTTTTGGAACATTAAAAACACCATTTCTACATTCTATGTTTCTATATTCAATCCGCTATTTCAGTTTCCAGAATTTTGGTTATCTAAAAATGTTCATATTAAGCTTAATTTGTCAAATTCAGTGCATTGTTTGAATTCAAAATTGTATCTAAATATCATTTTTAGGTTTTTTCATAGCATAATCAAAAAATTATCTTGCTTCAAATCTAAAAAATTATTCTTGCATAATGGACATGTGCATTGGTAATATATGGAAGTCCCTAACATCTTTAGTTGATGTCTCAAGTTGTGTCTTTGGTAATGATCCTAGTGCAATAGAACCTAATCATGCTCAACCAACCCGTAATGAGTGTCCTCATGAAGTTGACATATTAGGAGAAGATGATGAAAGAATGCATAATTGTCTTGACAACCTTGAGAACAATGCATCATTTTACCCTTACATACAACAACCAACACCTCCTACTATTCCACCATTAGATATGTTTTCTCTTTTACACCCTACCATTGAGTCACAAAAAATCCTAAACCTCTAACCACGAGTGAACCTAGTCTCTCTAACCAAGTGCATACTCATCCATCCCATGTTAATAAAGTCACCAAGACACCCATCAACATAGAAGAAACTTATGGCCAAGGCTTTAAGAATTTAGCTAAACAAGAATGTGACACAACAAAGGAGCATGAGATTCACAAGTTGTTAGAAAAAATCCAAATTGAAGATACTAAAGGACTAGGATATCTAGATCCTCCTCTCTCCACATCTTCCAAGGAAACAAGTTTCCTCTTTCATAATGAACAAATCCCTAATAAGGATGATAGGATCATTCAAGGTCTTCCTCCCCCAAATCCACCTCAACAAGACCCTCAAACAAGTAAGAAATATAAACCTTATAAATTCCAATAATTTCCATTCCTACATAATAAAACAAAAATTGAATGATAAATGGAACAACTTCTTCATCTAGGATGGATTGAACTACCACCTCCTAGTAGAAGCAATAAGCCTAAGAACATGAATTATTTTGCATATCATATAACTCTTGGACATCTTACTAATGAGTGGTGTGCATTAAAGTTGATATTGAGTGATTTTGCTCCTCCTAACATATTTTATGACAACATGATTGGATAGCAATTACATGAACTTTGCTCCTTGCCATGTAATAGTTCTAGGATCATAGCACACTCACTATTACATGTTCTACATTCAATGCAAATCATTTTCTATATTGCAAGGAGCTCATTCTCACCACCTACCTCAGCTCATCCTTGTCCTGAACTTAGTGGAGGAAAGGAGTTAGATAGCCTTGTCCTAGTTTTCCATTTGATGTTGTCTCTTTGGTTAGTTGTCTACCTTCTGCATACGATGGACAAGATTGGGATGTGAACGACCTACTATAGGTTGACTTGCATGTGCTTTGCTATTATTTTCTTTATTTTATTTTTCATGTTCTTTGTATGATTGTATGTGCATAATGTGATCCCCCATACTATTCTATTTGATGTGTCTTTATGTTCATTCCTCTATTTGTAACTACATTCCTCTATATGTCATAAACCTTTATCTTTTATTTTGTCTTTTTTTTTCCTTTTGGGGATGACGCAAGGAATTGAGACATTTAGGTCTCTTCCATGTTTATCCAAAATATTTTTCTTTTTTTTGCTCTCTATGTGCCATTATTCTAGTTCTATGAGTATTTCAGGAATGATGACATTTCTAAGCTCTATTATATCATTGTAGCAAAGACATACACTAACCCAAAATCTTTGGATCCCTTATGTATTATTTTGGGATTTCATTTTGGGGGAAACCCCTTTTTCATGACGTAACTTCATTTGGAAAATAATGCTTGACATAGGGCTTTCCAACTAATATCTCATGTCTTGTTTAGCATTTATCATTTTCTAATTTAAAGTAATTTCTCATAGCATGGTGTTTAGCAATTTCTTTAAAGTGGGAGCATACATTGGCATTATCATTTTAGATATCTTTGGCTATATCTTATGTTTCATTGTGTCATCTTCTTACTTTCACATGATGTCTTCTTCTTGGCGGTGCCATTGGGTTTGATTTCCTCCAAGAGTGTGACCTTTCTTGGCATACAACATTCCTCTTAGTGGTGATGCTATGCATTTCATTTGCTAAGTTGTGAATCTTTTATCCTAGACTTGTCCTCTCTTGGAGAAATTAGGGATGATGTTCCCTAAGAGGAGACCTTACATGAACTAAGAAAAACCCCTTTGAACATGTCTTATCCTATTTGAATTATATTCATAATTGTTTATAGCACAACTTGCTAACATTGTGAAGCTCAAAGTTACAACCCTTTTTCATGGTCACCAAGCATAACACACTTTTCTTGCTTATGGAGCCTTGTTTGTTCATAAGTGTTTAGCGTAACACACTTTTCTTGCTTATGGAGCCTTGTTTGTTCATAATTGTTTAGCATAACACAACTTGTTAAGCCTTATGAAGCTAAAGGTTTTTATTGTGTGGTGCCTTGTTAAATCTATTGGAGGTATAACTTTGGTATGGTATGGGATCCTAATAAAATTATCTCATTTTCCACTCTTGGGGCCTCACCTAGTGGACAATCGATTTCACTAGCTCGTGTGAGCATGCATTATTTTTTGCATTGTGGATAGCGAGTTCCACTTGTAAATGGTTTTGGAAAAATATTTGAGGTGTGATCCACATCGAGTTCGACAGTCGAGGCTTAATCCACTCCCTTTTTTTTTTTTCTTTCTCTGAGTATTTGACATGGTATGATTGAGTATCTTGTCATTATTGCATACATACATATGTTTAACATAGGAATGTGTATCCTTGTGCCTTTGTTGGTTTTTCCATTAGATCTTAGATCTTGGAGTCTTGATCATCCTCCTTGACCTTTGTCATCTTATCCTTCCAACAATTATACAATTAGACATATCTTGATTGTCTACTTTATTGTGAGTTTGACACAAGGTCATCTTCTCACTAAAGTGGGGGCTAAACATAGTGTACAAAAATGTATCCCTTTACATTTTCACACTTGTTTGGGCCCTCATAATTAAATTAGACTTAATATTTCCTTAGTTTAGTGTTGATAAATGTATCCATTTACATTTTCACACTTGTTTGGGCCCTACTAATTAAATTGAGCTTAATTATGCCTTAATAAGTCCTTTTATTTATTTACAATCCTAATAAATTATATTTTCTAAAGGGGAAACCCAAAAATAATTAATGCCTAAACATAACACTTTATATTGAGCAATGTGTGTTCTAGGAATAGGGACCTAGGACTCATTTTCCCATGGGTGAATGGGTCCTCCCTAGACCTTTGTACCTAAATTTAAATTACGTTTTTGGCAGTATTTTAACATCTCCAAATTCATATTTCAATGCCAACTTGTGATATTTGAATTTCGGGAAATTAAGAATACATACCTATAAATACAAGTTTATTTCACTAAGTTTCACCTAGAATTTTTATGTGACTTCAAAAGAGCTAAAGTTTATGGTCAAGAGAATTCAAGAGTAGATATATTAGAGATTTATTGCAACATTCAAGATTTATTCATCATGTCAAAGTATTCAAGTACATCATGCATGTTTTTGGAGCTAACATTATGATGTAGGTTGCAAGATCAATTCAAGCATTCAAGCATCAATTCAAGTGTCAAAGTCCACATCCATTTCAGCCATTTCATGCTAGTTGCAGACTTCTTAAGATCTCTATTATTAAGGTTTCATTCAAAGGTTTGTTGAGTGGTAACATAGCTTTGTCCATTCTTCATTCCCTCTTTCATTTCATTATTTCATTTCAAGGTTTGATTACCAAAACAAGGTTTGAACCAAGAGGAAAACCCCCATTCACCCAAAAACAAACATTTTTCTCTCTTGTGGTTGTGATTGCAAATTTAGGTTGAAGAAGGATTCAAGACCTTTTGAAGAGAAAGATTGGAAAAGCTGTCAAAGTTACAAAAGTTGTCAAAGTTGTCAAATCATGAAATTTAACCTACATATCGTATTTCTAACTTTTCAACACTAAAACCTGGACAAATCAAAAGCTATAGATCAACATTAGAGGCTCCCAAAAGTTGTAGAAAAACCTTGACAAAAGACCCATTCATCCATGGGCGAATGAGTCCCAATCAACCTTCAGAAATTTCCTATTAGTGACTGGTAAACACATCTTTTCCCTTCTCAGATCTACAATATATTTTTTGGTTCTAATATTGATTTTAATATTGTTGTTTCAAGTAGTAGATTTCATTTTGGAGTTGATTTTCTATTTTTAATTTTTCTTCCAATAGTGTTGTTTGAACTTGACCCTCATCCTTCACTCATAAGGAAATGAGTAGATTCTCACACTGACTTGATTCACCTAAGGTTTGTTATTCAATTCTTTGTGGGGATCTCATTTCCTAATGAAATATTGAAAAATAGGTTCATCATAACCCTTTTGTTAGCATTGATTGGTGAAACTTATTTTTTGGTGTTTCAATAAGCTATAGGTATTATCTCTTGACTTAGAAATCCTCCTATGGTTGTCCCACTTACATCATAGTCAACTTGGAACACTTTTTTGAAATCTAATTATGCTAGGATAAGTTGTTTCGTCACCTTTTCCTTTAATATTTTGAAACCTTTTTCAGCTACAACTATCCATTTGAATTCTCTCCTTCCTCCTTTCATTGTGTCTATAATGAGAGAAAAAATACTATTGAAATTTTTGATAATCTTTATATGGAAGTGAGCAAACCATGAAAAATCCTTGCTTTGAACACGCTCTTTGGTGTTGGCCAGTCTAGTTTTTCTTATACCTTTTCTGGATCCATGTGTAGGCTTTCCTATGGAATAAAAAGAATCCAAATACACCAACTCCTCTTTTATGAAGCTACACTTTTTGATATTAACCATAAACTTTTCATCCCTTAATCTTTATAAAATAGACCTCACATGTTATAAATACTCTTCTTTTTTCCTTACTAGAAACAAATATATCATCTAAGTAAATAATTAAAAACTTACCAAGAAATGGTTTCACCACCTCATTCATCAATCTCATGAAGGTACTTGGAGCACTAGCAAGTTCAAACAACATAACTAACCATTCATATAATCCCTTCTTTATTTTGAAAGTAGTTTTCCATTCATCTCCTTCTATAATTCTTGTTTAATGGTACCTACTTTTTAAATCAATCTTTGTGAAATATCTATCCACTCAAACAAACCATCAACCATCCATACAAGGCAATGGGAGCCTATATTTAATTGTTATATTATTAATATCTCTAAATTCATACACATACGCCACTCTCCATCCATTTTAGGTGCCAAAATGACTAATACTACACATGGGATTAAAATTTCCCTTATCAAGCCTTTATCCAATAACCCTTGTACTTGCTTTTTTTATCTCCTCATTCTCTTTGGGGCTCATTCTATATGTTGCCTTGTTTTCTAGAATTTCTCCTAGTATGAAGTCCATAAAATGGCTCACACTTCTCATTGGTGGTAATCTATCTAGAAGATCCTTCTTTAAAATTCCACCATATTCTTGCAATATTTTCTTGATTTCTTTGGGATCTTCTTGTTCGTCATCCATTATCCCAACTTCTTGTGGCTTGAAAACTAAGGCATAACACAACTCTTCTTCTTTTAGTTATTTTAAAAATTATTTTCTAGTGATCATGCACACCTTGGCATAACTATCACTTCATTTTTCTTCTCCTTCAATGGGTTCATGACATACTTCTTGTCCTTGATAATGGTATAAGTATTTACTTCATCATCATGTATTGATTTTAAATCATATTTTTATGTTCTACCCAAAAGGATATGGCATGCATCCATTGGAATCACATCACACATAGCTTCATCTTTGTAATTACCAATCTGAAAATTCACCAAACATTGTACACCCACCAAAATTTGATGTTTCTTTTGCAACTAGGTAACCCGGTATGGATTTGGATGCTTTGTTTTCTCCAAATTAAACTTCTCCACCATCTCTTGAGACACAAAATTATATGTGCTACCACTGTCCATAATTATGGTGTAACACTTTCCTTGTGATTTACAGATTGTCTTGAATAAAATCCTCCTTCGTGTTGTTTTTTTTTTGCTCCTTCTCTAGTTTTAATGGCACTCTCTTTAACATAAGAATTTATCCATTTTTGGGGTCTATTTGTTTCGTTTCATCTTCAAATTCAATGGTGAAGGCTTTCCCAATATTGGATTTTCCACTTTATTGTTGTATTTTAGGACACTCAAAGGCCCTATGACCTACCTCTCCACAATTAAAAAAAACTCCAAAAAATCCCCTTCCTCTTCTATATCTCCTCTTCACCTTGAAGTTTAACCTCTCCCTCTTGAAGAATCTCCTCTTCCCCTTGAATTTGCACTATAATTTATTTGATTATAGATTGATTCTTCTTATTTAAATGGTTGTATTCTCCCACTATTTTCTTACCCTCTACCTCATGAAGACTTTCCCCTTCCTCTAAAATCTCCTTACGATTTTCTTACCAACTTCTCTTATACCTTAAGTGCATATTGGTAGGATTCTTTCACTATTCTTATTATGACCAAACTAAGTTCATCTTGGATGGTAATTTGTAGCCCATTCACATACCTTGCTACTATTTCCTCGTCATCTTCAACATGTCCAACACAAATTCACAATTTATAGAATTATTTTGTGTACTCCATGACACTCAAATTCTCATGCTTCATATTTTGTAGTTTCTTAAACAAACTGATGTGATAGTCTATAGGAAAGAATTTAGACCTCAACATTGTAACCATCTTATCCCATGTACAATATTTTCCTTTCCTTTCCTCTATCTTTCAATCTATAATTGATCCTACCACAGGGATGCATATCATTTGAATATTGTGCAAGCATACTTCACATTATTTTTATCTTCAATAAACTCTAAATCAAAGTATTTATCCATCTCTACAGCCCAATCAATGAGCTCTTCTAGGTTCAAACTTCCACTGTAACTTAATGGATCCATCCTTGGCTCACTTCCTAGTTTCTAATCCATCAGATCAAGATGGAGCTACATCATCAACTCTTGCACCAAATATTAATGAAGAAGGCATTCACAATACCTCACTAGAAGATGGGATTGAGTTAAATGAGTCAAACGAGGATGGAAATAC